>OZ020620.1:45507348-45887807 GCA_963971575.1 Liopterus haemorrhoidalis | reverse complement strand
AGCTTGTAGTCTTGAATAGTTTGGTGTTTTGGGTGGTATAAAAGCCTCCTATCGAAGGGAAATCGAGTCCATTCCCGCCTGCAGATCTTCTGCTATCTCTTTGATCTGCAGGATGCAGAAAGTGCTGCTCGGGTCACTCCGCATTGTGCGGCCACTGGATTTGGCGTAATTTCCGCGTCTGCATATCGCCAGAGTTGGGATGCAGTCGTGTGTATTTAGCTCTACAAGTCTCTATATGACGCGGCCCAAAAGGTTGCTGAAGATTGCGATTAGTGGACGCTTGTCAAGACCTGACAAACCCCATAATAATAATAATAATAAATAAGTGATAGTAGTTTGATCGTAGAAAAATATTTATCATACCCTGTTCTAAAATTCTGTGTCCAATAATTGACAATTGAACCCTTAGTGACCTTTCTACCAATAAACAAATAAATCATCTGTTATTGAATGAAGACATCTCAGGATCGTTCATTGTCCAACACGTGTGTTTGTCCACTATGTGTGCATATGAATTACATAGCCTCATACAGATTTACTGTAGTTTTTAATTAAGTCGGAGTGCTCACAAGTTCCAGGCTTTAATCTAATCAAGATCGTTATTGGAATATAACACTTGTCTGCGTGCTGGAAAATTTATGTTATTGGTTTTCAAGGTATATTTAGTTTATTTAGAGATATAAAATGTAAACAGTTAAATGAAGTGTTCCAATTTAATATCAAATGGGATTGTATAAACAGTGAATTACAAAACACAGAACAGGATTCATTTGGTTGATATAATAAATATTTTGAGGATTGTATTCATGATTTCGACATAACATACCAAGACTATTTTCAGTGAGATTTTTTAATATTGATGAGTAGTGTCAATTTTCATATATTTCAGAATTTCGTACGTATTTAGTAAGTGAAAGAGGCCAAGAGAAATCTGGATGTCTAGGATAATATTGGTATATGTTCTTTATAATTCCACCAGTTTAGAACTAGACTGTATGTTTAGAATAGAGTATATATGTAACGAGAAGGCGTAACCGTAAGAGTGGGAAACTAATAGCAATCATTCATGTATTTCTAGTAGGCAAAGATGCGTTTCAAACATGAAATTGGTAGGTCGAAATATAACTGATATTTTTAGATTCTCTTTTAATGAAGTTAATGTATTTCAAAATATTTGACTACAAATCTCATTGAAAATAGTTCAAAAAGTTAAAATTTAAAATGAATATTAAGCTTTGAGGGAAAGAAGTGGCGTTCTGCCCAGGCCAAATCCAAAATTAGCTTGTGCTTTTTCTCTAACTAGCTGCTTATGGTGGAATCATACGGAACATCAGCCAAACTTTCATTTAATTCTCGAGCCTTTTCTCGAGCTTCAATCAATTTATGCAGAAACAATCGGGAACAGATCTTATTCACAGCTAAAAGTTCATGCAATGTTTTTTTGAAACATAACCGATTTTGGTCGACCTTCACGAGACGAAAATTCTGCAAACCAATTGTAAACAGTCTTGATGGTGCTTCATTACCAAAAGTCGAACGAAGCGATCTATGCATTGTTGTTGAGTTAGGCCTTTACTAAAATCGTAAAAAATCATCCAACGAAAACCTTCACTAGTAATATCCATTTTTCACAAACTAGTTTTTTTTAAGTCTCACTGTCAGCAAACTACTCGGTCAATTTATAAGCAACCATTGATTTCACAATAACAAATGTCAAATTTTACGAATATAGTAATGACACATTTCAATATTGCCATCTAGTGTTCGTATGTAAAAACATAAAAGGTAACCCTTGTATTATTCAGCACCTATGTAACCTGCCGTAGTCATCTTGTAAATTTACCATATTAGCTTATATGATTTACCGTCATAAAAGTGTGGCATTGTTTATCATTTTTAAAAAATCATAAACAATCAGAAATATTTGGTTATTGTTCGACAGTAACCAACTTGGTTAAACTGAAACTTTTAAGACGTTGTAAAACAGCTAAAAATCAGATTGACATATTTGGGTTTTGTAGCCATACACTCCCGGAATTTGATACTTTCCTCTCGACTCACTTGCATATATTAAAATTTTGACTTGATAAGACCAAATAGCTTCCATGAAACAGTTTCATTTGCGAGGCGTTTCATATAAAACCAGTGATATATTTAAATCCAATGGTTTATTTAAAGAGACAAAAAAAATTTGTGCGCGCTCATTTGTTTAGCCACAAATAACAAAATTATCTAAATCCGATGTGACAGATAGCAGTGACATAGTGACACACGGCATGTCTTCAAATGAGTAGAAACAAAACATCGCTGACAGTGACATCAACAGACCACGCCGCGTAAACCTGCTGACAACTAATAAATACTTGTCACCACTGGACATGTCACTATTCTGTCACTCAGGGACGTATCAGGGGATATTGTTGGCCTCGTCTTATTAGAAATCTCGTCAAATACATTCCCAAGTGTTTATACACGAGGGATCTTCCTTAGATTCAGCAGATTTGATATTTTCACAATTTTGACATGTTTTTTAGATTCCTATACGTAAAAAAGAAAAAGTGTAATAGCTTGACAAACAGAGACGCCCATTTGTTACGCATTTCTGTATATTCTTGCTTGTATGGCATTCATAGATCATTTTAATCAAGTGACCTACAGCATTTAATAATGTAGGTCGTAGGACACAGAAACACGTTGTTTAACACGTATGGAATAGGTGTTTAGTGTTTTATGGGAATTTTGTGAATTATTTATTAACATTTAGGGTATTATATAACTATATTGTGATAGTATATTGATTACATTCAGTCTAGAAATGCAAAGTATGGCTGTGTTGTGTATGTGGGTTATTTGCAATAAATTTCGTACGCACCATATAACAATATTGTCAACTGACAATAACTGAAGCGCCTCTAGTGAGATTTTGAGAAACTGACGGTTGTAGGATAGTCGAGTTTGTGACAAGCATGGGAATATGTTCTTAGAAGTGGAAAGACAGTTAAAGACCATTTTAGAGTGTGTTCCCGTGTGTTTCAATAAATATCACATGAAGATACCATTGAACCTGTCAAAAATATCCTACCAAAGTCAGCCATGATGTGAATGCAGTAGCGCCTCTATCGGTAGTGTCAGATGCCAATAACTTTATTGACCTCTTCATTGAACAGTTACAATACAAGTGAATATACAAATTCATGTTTGAACACACTAGAAGTGCGTTCGCAAGTTAGTGCGCAACTTCAATGCACACCGGAGGTTTGTTCGTTTGTGTTGCACCAAACTTGTCCAGGACAAGAGCAGCTGATGTCACAGTTTAAGATAGCATAGCTGTGGTGTAGTTTAGTGTAGATGGGGCAACACAAACCAACACACCTCGGTAAACATGGTTAGCCCGAAGCGCCATACATTTAAATTAATAATAATGAAATAAATAACAGGCTGAAATACAGCAATTTTTGTGTAGTTTTTTAAGATTTTGTAGGTATGACCCAAAAAAACCTTATACCGTCATTTTATCGTCTATCTGTCTGTCTGTCTCTCTGTCTGTTCGGTAAAAATTGTAGCAAAAATTGTAGTGTATTTTTTTTTGTACCGAATTATAAAAAAAAAAAACTTATCTGCTAATTTGTTTACACTTATTCTACACGTATTCCCTACACGCATTCCCTACTATTAATATTTGTTCCCACTGAATGTATCTGTTAAAAATAAGTTTAGTTTGTAATTTAAACTCCTGTAGATGGCGTCACTGCCGAAATACGTATAGAGTACTTTAAACTTATATTTGTGAAACTTAACGAGTGCTTTATTTATTTATTAATTTTATATTAACCATGTTTCACCGAGAATACACGGATTCCTCTGTGAATTATTTTCTCAATTGAGTGTCCTGTGGAGCGATGTTGTTGGAAGACGTGTTTCAAGGTCTACATATCATAAGGAAGCTAAAAAATAAGATTTGGAACCTATAAGGTAATATATTTTTAATCGGACTCTTAAATGTATATTTACAGAAATTCATAAAACTTTCTTAGGCCAAGGAAAAACCATTGTTGACGTCTAAGCAAAAGAAAAACAGGTTGAAATGGGCAAGAGAACATAAAATATGGAAAATTGTGAAAAGTGGAACAGCGTGCAATGGAGCGATGAGTCTAGATTTGAAATCTGTGTAGAAGACAACCGGAGCAGAGTTGTTCGTCAAAAACATGAAGCATATCATCCTGATTGCTTGAAAAAGAAGGTGATATTTCCAGCATCTGTCATGGTGTGGGGTTCAATGTCTGCAAGAGGTGTAGGAAAACTTCACTTTATCGATGGCATTGTTAATACAGCCAAATATTTAAGTATTTTAGAGGAGTCTCTGTTGCCAACTATGGAACATGCATTAATCTCTGGGGAGGATTTTATTTTTCAACAAGATGGAGCCGCTTGCCATACGTCAAAAAAATCTTTGAAATGGTTCCGTGATCATTCTATTCCACTTTTAGAGTGGGTTTCAAGTAGCCCAGACTTATCCCCCATCGAGACACTTTGGCACGAAATGAAAAAACGATTGCGTATAACACCGGCTAGAACAATTACAGAATTAAGACAATTAAGAAATATGGGATAATTTTCATCCTCGACAATGCCAAGACCTTGTAGATACTATGCCTAGAAGAATATATGTCGTTATAAAAATGAAAAGTGACGTTACCCAGTGGTAACTTCTGAAATAAGTTTCCAAATTAATGGCTTTCCAATGGAAATATTATTTTTTTCTTATTAATTTACTTTAATAGTTGTAAATATTAATCGTAAATCTCTAAAATGTTTAATTGAAAATAAAATATTACCTAGATTTCATAAGCTATTCGCATTCTGTTAATTGAACACCAATAAGTAAAAATTTCGTAGCTGGGCCAACTGATAGTGGACAGGGCTCGTATCTCCACGACTCCCGCACTACACAACTACCCTAAAAATTGGCATATTTTGCGTTTTTATATATAATCCCATAAGTAACAAGCCTGTCCTATCTCTTCCATTTTTAAATGCCCGTTTGACGGTTGTGACATCACACTAAAATGATCTATTAGTTGGCATTTGTGACCTTTTAAATTATTTAAAGTATGTTTTGTTAGATGTGTACACAGATTTATATAAATTTTACCTTCCGTCGTACTGTTCTCCGCGAAAAATATGATTCATTACCTTAAAAAACCAACGAGTAAATTAATTATTCAGTCGTCTCTACAAAACCATCTTTAATTTCTTTTTATTATGTTTTTAATTAAAAATTTCAGTTTGTGCTAATAATAAAAATGTTAGTAACACTTTAAATATGTGATAATTCATTCGCATCATAATAAACTGCCTGATTTATATGTTTTGAACTTTGTTTTGATACACAGTTATATTTTTATTTATGTTTTCACATTATGTTTTTTTACGTTTCATTACATATACCCACTTAACAAGCGAGATGTAATGAGACAGATAGAAATGAGAAAAATGTTATTACAAGTCATTTCGCACTTCTCACTTGTAATACTCTGAGTAATAAGGATATTTTTATACATCTTACACTTCATTTTCTGCCAGATATGAACAAACAAGCTCTAGAAATGTTGCACCTCGTATAACATTTATATTCTCTGTTAATATGATCTTGAATTGCTCTATTTCTTTTCTCAGGTATTGTTAGAGGGGATGAATTGTATGGGCGTGGGGCGTAGTATCAAATCCTTCCAAATATCACGTATACCAATACTTGCAATATATGTACAGTACTTAGACAAAATATAACCACTTATGATTTTTTAAAAATTCATTGTTTTACACAAAATCAACAAAATAGTAATACACCAATTTTATTTCTATTTTGTATTTTATTATTTCAAGTTATTTTAGTACATTTATAAAATGTTTTTTAATATTTTGTGTTCCCCCCTCTTTGCTTTTATTACTGCCACAATTCTTCGAGGCATGCTCTCAATACATGCCCTAATACAATTTTGAATTTCTGGAGAGCCATGCCATACTTTTTTAATATTATCCATTAAAACTTGTTTATTAGTATTATTTAGGGGGGGGGGGTATGGTCAGAGCAGCACATTTTATACCCATTTTCAAGATTTTTTTTTAGAAAACTGTTAATAGTAACTTGATTGGGATAATACCTACAGTAAAGAACAACCTTTGAAGAGTATCCAAAAAAAATTTTATTGAAAAATATCGAAAATTAAGCTCGTGACATGAATTTGAAATTTTCGTTCAGGACAAAGAGTTGATTTGCGGTGAGACACATAACTAATGACTGGATCATCTAAAACAAAAAAACCAAAAATATTTCGTTAGTTTATGAGTTTCTTGAGGTAACGCTGTCGAGTTTTTTCAAATATCTAGATTATTTAATTTTTGGTATAAATTTGAAGTCAAAAAAACGAAAAAAACGGAAATTTTATTTTCGAAATTTCTGTTTTCAGTTGTAAAAAATTCCATAAAAAAAAAAGCAAGAAAAAAAAAATATCTCGACAGCGTTACCTCAAGAAACTCATAACCTAACGAAATATTTTTGTTTTTTTTGTTTTAGATGATCCAGTCATTAGTTATGTGTCTCACCGCAAATCAACTCTTTGTCCTGAACGAAAATTTCAAATTCATGTCACGAGCTTAATTTTCGATATTTTTCAATATATATTTTTTTTTTTGATACTCTTCAAAGGTTGTTCTTTACTGTAGGTATTATCCCAATCAAGTTACTATTAACAGTTTTCTAAAAAAAAATCTTGAAAATGGGTACAAAATGTGCTGCTCTGACCATACGGGGGGTATGGGTAAGGGGGGGGGGGCTTAAATCATAAACAAGTCTTTTCAGGAGGTTCCAAACATTTTCTACTTTTTTATTTTGGATGGCTTTCAAATGTTCACCAAATCTTGTAGCAAATTTTCGACCAGTTTGGCCTATATATATTGTTGAGCAATCTTGGCACGATGCTTGATAAACGAAATTTTTAATTGTATGTTTATTATAAAAGGCTGGGGTTATATTTGATTTCTTTAATTTTGATCCTATTTTTATTTATTTATTTATTTATTTATTTATTTCCA
Source organism: Liopterus haemorrhoidalis (assembly GCA_963971575.1). Classification (NCBI taxonomy): domain Eukaryota; kingdom Metazoa; phylum Arthropoda; class Insecta; order Coleoptera; family Dytiscidae; genus Liopterus; species Liopterus haemorrhoidalis. The sequence goes on along the minus strand of OZ020620.1, from coordinate 45,880,715 downwards.
ACATGGGAAACCAACAAATTTTGAAACTAACCTGGCCGTGAAAGGGTATTTTTTAAAAATAGCCTTTTATAATAAACATTTTTAACAAATTTACTCGTTAAATAAACTAGATAAAACTGATTTACACAACAAAAGTGGAGTTTATCAAGCATCGTGCCAAGATTGCTCAACAATATATATAGGCCAAACTGGTCGAAAATTTGCTACAAGATTTGGTGAACATTTGAAAGCCATCCAAAATAAAAAAGTAGAACAGTCCAACATAGCAGAACATATGATCTCCAATAATCATAACCTTTCCGTTAATGACTTCAAAATCCTACACAAACACAATAAAAGCCTTAAACTGAACCTTTTAGAATACCGAGAAATTCACAAAAATATTAACTCTGGAATTCCCTTAATGAATGACCAGATTGACGTTTACAACTCACCCCTAATAAATCGGTAAATAACTTTTTCCCTTTTTTCCCTTATCTGCTAATATGGTTTACACTTGTATTCCCTACCATAATATTTGTTCCCACTGAATGTATTTGTTAAAAAATAAGTTTAGTTCCTGTAGATGGCGTCACTGCCGAAATACGTATAGAGTATATTAAACTGATATTTGTGAAACTTACCGAGTGTTTTATTTATTAATCTTATTTTAAATATGTTTCACCGAGAATACACGGACTCCTCTGTCAATTAAATTTTATTTTTATTATTATATGTTTCAACGAGAGCCTGAAAAATTTTTATTTATAAATTGTTACTAATTTTATTTCATATTGTTAGCTTTGTACGAGAAACTTCTGAAAACTGTGTTGTTTACTTGCCCTAAATGTAATATCTATCCTCACATACCAAAATTATCTAAACATTCGTGAATCAGCCCTAAGATATTAATACTAAATTCCAAAGTATGCAAATGTTTGGTGTCCAGTAATATTACAAGATAAACGTTGCACATTTCAGAGCAGTTTCAGGTCTTAGCCGGTTCGTTAGCGATGAGTTATGGACTTGTGTGACTTATGTTCTCTAGGGGAGGTGTTATTTATACACAAGAGACGATCGGGGGATTCCCCTGGGCTCTCGCCTACTTGATTTTTCAAGAGAACTCGCCAAATATCTTGTTAACGATGACTTATAAGATTGTTACTTGTGATGTTATCGTAAATAAAGTGACAAGGATTGTTATGGTGACAGGGATCTGAATTATTGCTTGTTAAATTTTACTTTAATGTTCCAAATTATGCTTTTTAAGATGTATAAGAAGTGGGAAGATATGACTGATATGAGACCAAGGGGTATTAGTTACAAAAAACTATGTGGGAAACCGATGAGACCAAAGAATGATTGTATGAAAAAGTGTAATGCTTATACAGAGCGATCTATAAATCTTGACCGTTATGCAATACTTGACAGAAACATTTAGTCATCAAACTTATTTCCAAGGACATGTATACATAGGCGTACATTATATTTTTATTACCTTATACGAATTGATTATTAAATGAACACTATTTTTCTCTACATGCCAATGAGTTGATAACAGGTATTAAGTTTATATTTTCGTTGTTCCTCGAGTGAATTCGAGCAAACGAAGTAATCTGATTGGTTCTTTGTTAAATTGGGATTTTCTGCTGTGAATTAGAATACAGTTTTGATATTTTTAAAGTCATTGTTTACTATTATGTAACTGACAAGAAATAATGATCGCACGGTATTAGGTGTCTGTTGAACGTTTATATGGAAAGTAACAGTATCGGAAACTGTGAGTAAGAGATACTGGCTTAGGATACAATTTGGTAGAGTAGCTATGACTCAGCTACGAGGGTTACCTTTTATTATTTATTTATTTTACATCGGCCTATTTCTGCAACGAGGCTAATCGCCGAAGCCAGGGGGCGAGCTCCTACACCTGGATGAGGGGTGAGTGATTGTGAAATTAAAGTAATGTAAACATATTATTCTCGCCCGAATAATATCACCAACGGAGAATCGACCAACCAACCGCACAATCCAAACTGTTTTCACCAGTCCAAACTGCACGACTTAATGCGCTCGACCACTCCTTTGGCTTACCTTTTATTATTTTACAAACAACCACTAGATGGCAATATTGAAATGTGTCATTACTATACTCGTAAACTTTGACATTTGTTATTGTGAAATCAGTGGCAGCTTATAAGTTGACCGAGTAGTTTGTTGACAGTGAACGTTTAAAAAAAGTCAGCTGTGGCCACCACAGGACCGACCGCCATCGTAAAGTACTTCTATAAAATACATTCTAGCAGCAGAGTAGAAATAACTTGGCCTAATATTTTCTAACAGAAATATTATTTATTATGACCATGGAAACGTTACATAAAAGTATGAAAAAATAGAGAAAATTTGTCGAAATTTTTCGTTTTATCAAAAAACGTCTCAAATAAAACTTATTAGTTATTGCATTTATAGCAACTTTTGTTCAATAAATTTTTTCGAAATATTTTTCTGTTGCTAAATATTCGCAAAAATCTTAAAATCGACACGAGTAAACTCCCATTTCTAGTTAACCGATTTTTACCAAAAGTTGATAAACTCGTGTCATTGATGTCAAAAGCTTAAATATGCAGTTTAATAAAAATCCTTTCAGCCTAATTTGCTCTGCACGTGTACACAGACGGACAGACGGACAGACAGACAGACGGACGGACAGACAGACAGACAGACAGACAGACAGACAGACAGACAGACGGACGGACAGACAGACCGACAGACATAATGCTAAAAATAGTCAAAACGTTATGTAGGGACCTCAATTCGTGGAGATCCATCGAAATCTCGAAATGTCAAAATCGGTATGATCACAATTCCTCCCTTATATATGTTGACGGTCGGTAATAAGTTTGTGAAAAAATGGATATTACTCGTGACGGTTTTCGTTGGATGATTTTTTACGATTTTAGTAAAGGCCTAACTCAACAACAATGCATAGATTCGCTTCGTTCAACTTTTAGTAATGAAACCATCAGAAAAGACTGTTTACAATTGGTTTGCAGAATTTCGTCGTGGTCGTGCGTCCGTCAGTAATGAATCTCGTGAAGGTCGACCAAAATCGGTTGTAATCGGTGTGAATATATTGAAAAGTCATAAAACTGATTATCCCATTTTTTTTTCTTCCATAGTTTTTGTAAAAACTTAAAAGGTAGCCCTTATACTTTCTCCCCCTAAATACGGCCCACAAAATTATTACACGAATACGATTACATAATTAACTAATTCATATACTTATTACAGGTGTTTACTTACCTGTATAAGTTCAATAGCAGTTACCATAAAAAAAAAAGACTAGAAAACAACAAACACTTTGAATGTAGGCCATACGTACATGTTAGCAAACAATACATATAAGCAGAGGTAAATAATTATTTAACAAAACCAAACAAAGTAAAATAAGTTAGTAAATATCCATACACGGTCAACGTTAAATCTCACTAACTGAGACGACTTAAGTTAAGACGTTGGCGTCGACCGAAGCAGTTAATTTAATTTGTAGCCTGTACAGGAAGGTTACTTAAATCTATTGTTAACAAACACATTAAAGTATGTGTTCTATGGTCATATTTCGTTCCAGTTTATATTTACGTTGGACAGAGTTTTTTAAAGGTGACTTTAAGCGACAATCGTGAAATTGGACGTGGGTTTGGTTTATGTTTGGACTTGTTACACACCTTAATTTAATTACTTTATTTATTTTACTGATCATAGTGAGTTATTACCCATATTTCACAATTCTTGACATACAGTGATAGAAAAAAATTGATGTGAAGTGTGAATTTACACACATTTCAGGGTTTTGCAGGTATTTAGTAAGTGAATGATGATTATTTGGGATGCGAAAACAAATTTTATATTAAAATATTTTTTTTGTTAATTTTAATTCGAACGCCTAATATAATTGCGCCATAACGCCATAATTGTCGGACTACCGAACGGGACACCAAAAAAAAAAAAAAAAACAACTTAAAAATTTTAAAGACAAAAAAAAAATAATTAAAGTAGAGATTGATAATAGGTATTCCAAGAGCAAAACGTTGGGATCAATGGTGAATCATTTTGGAACACTCAGTTCGACTGGAAAAATTTGATGTTTTTTTTTGTGGATGCGTCTTTATCAAATCTAAAATAATATAATATAAATTAATGGGCGATTCAATTTAATAAAACCAAATAGAACCTTACATTCCATTCTTCTCTTGCCTTTACTCTCCCCCTTCCCCGACTTCGCTGGATTCTTTATCATTGCTCTTCTTTGCCCAATCATACTTCTCCGATGTTTTCGTTTTTTGGAGCATATCTTTTTCCCCTTTTATATAATTATAGAATTCAATGCATGACATTTTATAATTTAAAACACATTGAATTATGTTTTTCACGGTGTCAATAGAAAGCGAATTGTGCTCAATTTATATATAGTATGTATATATGTATATGTACAATATTATCGAAAAATAATTTTTTAATATGCATAAATTTTAAATCGACCGGGACAAATGACTCTTGGACCGGGACACTGGGACACAAACCTCAAAACCGGGACATGTCCCGGTGTACCGGGACGTATGGCAGCACTAGCCTAATACCATTATTTAGGTTTTTAAATATGTGCAGTATTTTTTTTTATATAGCAAGTTTCATTAAGAATTTTAAAAATTGCGCCTATGGCTTCCATTGGTTTTTATAAGTTCCGCCCCTCTGATTTCGTGTACATTGAAACAGAATTAAATTATAATTTAAACAATTTCCACTGGTTATTAAATTTACGCTTTTAAAAATTAAATGTAACATTAGCCAAAATATAACTAGAATTTTTAAAAAATAATTTAAACATAATAAAAATTAAACAAAAAATAATATTGTCTTTTCTCGCAGGGTTCGATCCTTTTCGGATCGAGTTACTTAGGTGAAAACCCAGCATCAAAAACCACTACACCAACATACACGTTCCAATGTAGCGTGTTACAAAGCTATAACTTGTGTACATCATTAGCAAAAAATCACAAAAAATGCGTTTTTTTCCAAAAACATAATCTGATCAAAAATTCCTGTTGTACTATTCCGGTTCACACCAATGTACATTACTTAGAATTTTTTCAGATTTTTAGTTTAAACCATCAATATTATTAGTTACATTATTCCTATGTTCCGCTGTACATAAAATATAAAAGCAGCTCATAATAAATTAGAGAAATATTTATTATTATATTATTTATTTTACATCGGCCTTTATTTCTGCAACGAGGCTAATCGCCGATGCCAGGGGGCAAGCTCCTACACCTGGAGGAGGGGTGAATGATTGTGAAAATGGGAGTAATGTAAACATATTATTCTTGCCCGAATAATATCACCAACGAACGAGGCTCGAACGAGGCTCGAACGAGGCTCGAACGAGGCTCGAACCATCGACCGGACGGTCGTACTGGGTTTCCGCCAGCACAAACCGCACGACTTAGTGCGCTCGGCCAGTCCGTTGGCTTAGAGAAATAAATAATGACAGTTAATCAGATATTTAAACACGTGACGCCGCGCCACTGAGTAGAACAGACTTACATAAATCATAACTGATTTAGTTGAAATATAACAAGCATAGATATAATGTACGTACATATGTAAATCTGTAATGCGGTAACAAATGTTGTTATTGGCAGCGTATTTGTTATTCGTAAATTTATTTCCCTTTACGAACACCCACTCTTTCCTCAGTGATGACGCAAAACGAATGTTTTGAATAACGTATATTTAACACATGTTTCAATGTAAATTCTTTATAACAAAAAATACATGCTAAATTTAGTGTATTTATTTTTTTAACATTTTACGGAATATAATAACTTAAAATATATCCGTGTACATTAGAAGGAATTCCTAACCTAACTTAACATAAATATAAATATACATACTGATATAAGCACCAATGACGTCATAATTAAAGAAATATTGAATGGAATACGAAACATTAAGAAAGGGAGGAGGAACCACGGGAAATTTTGCAGAACAAATTTTTATTGATTCGTCGGAGCAAAGCTGTTTAGGAGTTTTTTTTTTTTTGATGGCATCGCTGAGCTTTTTGTGCCATGACTTACATAGGATCCTAAAGAGTAACTGTGCAAAATTTTGTCCAGCTTGGCTAAAGAGCCTAAGAGTGTATGGCGAACAGATAGACAGACATTCGTCTTTATATATGAGATAATGACTATTTTTGATAATTATTATTTTATATATATGTGTATATATATATATATATACGTATAAAAGGTTATAATCAATAACTTTTATATCTTATATATATATATTATTTCATTTTGTTCTTTAGTAACAACGACTATTAGCACCTTAATATACATTGTTTAATATACATAAATAAAGATAGATATACAATTATAGGGGAGATGTGGGGACGGTGGCACACATTTTGGTTTTCTGTACATAACAAATTCAATTTTGAATTTTTTAAATAAATCTTTTCACCACTTAATACTTATAATGTCGTTGTTTAAATAACCTGTTAAAAATTAATGTCCTTATCACGTGCCATTTATAATTAATATTTTTGTTGACCTCTGCAATTGTGCCACTGTACCTATACGTGAGGGTACAGTGAAACAGCATTAGGGATACAGTGGAACAGTAAATATAATAGGCATCTAAAAAATCTGTATATGTATCAATAATTTTTATTGAAACTTCAATTCAATGTCTTTAAAAATAAATCATCTGAAAGATACTGAAAAATTAATAATATTGTAAAAAAATTATAGTTGATAGATAATGGGATTCTGACCAGTCAGAAAATAAAACAAATTTATTAACTTCGCTAAAGTTTCGATTTTAATTTAAATCTTCATCAGAGCTACAAAGATATATAGAAATATAGAATTATTAAATTGGTAAGTTTACATGTATAAAATTATAATAATGTTCAAATTTTATACATGTAAACTTACCAATTTAATAATTCTATATTTCTATATATCTTTGTAGCTCTGATGAAGATTTAAATTAAAATCGAAACGTTAGCGAAGTTAATAAATTTGTTTTATTTTCTGACTGGTCCGAATCCCATTATCTATCAATTATAATTACTAACTTACGGACGTAACTCATCTAATATAGATTGTAAAAAAATCAAATTTTTTGTAACAAACTACTAAGTAATTAAATAATGTATATAAATATATAAATGTAAATTTATTATTAATATAAAAAAATAAACTTTGGTAGTTCCTCGGAAGCAGAAAGTTTTGATAGTTTTTATTTTAATGTTAATTATATTTCATTAAATTTACTGTAAAAATCAAATCGTCTAAACGATGTTTTGTGCTACCAGACGGAGCAGGAAATGGTAAAACTTTTATCAGCTCTGATTTTTTAAATGTGTAATTTTCATTTGTTTTAATAAATTTAAAGAGTAGAGTCAGCCGTCGGAGAAATGCTACAACAATATTGTCAGTCGTTATTTCTCTGATTTCCCCTATAGAGTGGCTCTTCATTTTATTCTTTCTCTGAATCTGTATCACATTCAGAGTCAACATTATCATCTGAGTTTGAATTCTCATCAATATTGACATCAGTATCAGATGTGTCTGAACTTATAAGAATATCTTTTAATTTTCTGATCTTTTATATTTTGCGCCGCTTGGAATTGTTCTTCTAACTTGTACCCATGTACGTGGGTACAGTGGCTCACTGTACCACTGTATCCACATAACACGTGTGCCACTGTTAGCCTAACCCTATTTTCACGAACATTTTATCAAATATAATAAATGATATAGTTTAGAACATTAGTGATTGCTTTACACTGTAGACAAATGACCAATTTACAACATGTAATACAAAATTTCTTACTAATTTAGTTGTGTCTCCTTCAAATAAAAAATTTCTTGTTACGATAAACTTTAGTTTGTCAACCTCAAATCAACATTTTCATCATAAATGGCGGGACTTAAATTTATAGACTCAAAATGTGAATAGTATAATTTCTCAGTACCAGAGGAGCCTATATATACCCAAACAGACATGAAAATATTCTATATTTCAAAGATATTTCAAACGTTCCACTGTACCAATTGTGCCACCGTCCCCACATCTCCCCTATATTTTATTAGAAGAATTATTTCGAATAAAGTTTTTAAGTTAATTTCTGGCCAACATCTCATCGGCCATATCTGCAACACTTATGAAATCAAGTATTTTCGCCTTAGGTGATAATACCGAGGAACAATTCCTTCTTCTTTTTAATTAAAAATGTTTTGTAATACCCCTTCCACTCACCTTTGGGCTAAAATAAAACTATTCGAAAAGATATGAAGTATGTCTATTATATGAAATTCAGTCGGAGAACTTTGTCATGTATGGTGCCTCGAGTGGAATTACAACGGAGTCTCGTATTGTTCGTTTTATGGATCTCATTGTAGATTTGATTAGTTTTTTAGTTCTGCAGTAACTGGGTTCGATACCCCGCTGTTCCATTCTATTCTCTAGTCGCACCACAGCAGCTATTTCACGACCATATGTTACTCGAAAACAGATAATGGAACTGTATTTGTTTTATTACATATATGGAGGACTGAATTTTATATTTGTTCCAAATTAAATTTACGACTTTCCAATATATACGAATATATTTTAAGAGTATTTTACAGTTACGATCATTCTGATACAAAGTTGCAATATCAAAATAAAAATAAACTTGTTATATATAAAATGTCTTAAACACAGGATATCCAAAATTAACTTTACAGTTTTCATTTCAAATAATGTCTAAGTCATTATTTTTTTTTTTTTTAGGAGACCATATCAAAAACAGTTCTTTTTTATTATCGAGTAATAGCCAAAAAGAAAATCTTTTTCGGTCTAGGCCAATTCGCTTATTTATTTGGCCGCTGGATGCCAACACCATCTATGTGTCATTTCTTAAGGGACTATTACCGGTTATAATTTTCAAAAAATCGTTTTTTTTTTACATTTTTTGATTCCTTATACCTTCAGAAATCATATCCTAAATTTTTATAACGAAATTCAAAAAAATAAGAAATTGGTGGCAATTTTAGCGCATGCGCTTTTTCGGAGGTCCAAGAATATATTAAACCGATTTTTGAAAAACAGATGAAGAGTTGCTGAAACGATGTTTGGGAAAGAATACCCAAAATAATAATGAGTGTTACAACAAAACACTTTGGGCTATCGTTCCCAAACATACGTTTGTGGGAAGATAATTTACTGAGTTGGCTGCTAATATTTCATTAGCAATATTTAATGAAGGTAGAACGTCCCTCTTGAAAATATTGGAGGTAATGGAATGCATAATTGGACACTCTGCGTATGATTATGTTAAAAAAAAAGATGAGGAACGCATTGAGATGGCCAATAAAGCGAGTACAGCGGCGTCGAAGGAAGCTCGCTTGGCAAAGCAAACTGCTCAGCAAGAGGAACAGCAACAAATGATTGATTCGGGAGTACTTTTATATGGACCAGGGATTGCTGATTAACCAATTGTAAGTGCTGAAACTTAATTTTTTTTAAAATATTACAATACAAATATTAAAAAAAACTTTAAAAGTGATTTTCTCGAAATGGTGTTTTTTCAATCGGCCCAGACTTATTCTCCATAACTACACAACGGATATTTTTAATTTTTAGTGAATTTTGTTCATTTTGATGTCCTCTACCGTAATTTACCAGAAAATTGCAAAAAAATTTGAAAAAAAAAAAATTGATAAGGGTAAAAGGGGAAAAAAACATGATTTTTAGAAAAAAAATTTCACCTATCCGCCATTTTGTTTTTACACCCGTTTTTTATAATAGGTGGTAAATTACGATGTAAGACACCTTCATCTTTAAAATTATTTTTAAATTTTTTGTTTCAAACTTGTCAATTTCGAGATTAACCCCGGATCATAATTTTTTGTTACCGAACTTTGGCACCATCTATATAATTATCTATGTATTGAAAAAAAAAAAAATTTTTTTTTATAATCTTGAATATAATATTAATAAAATAAAAAAAGTTGCACAACGTTCTATAATAAAGGAAACGAGAAAAAAAAATTAATTATAGGTCATTTTTTGCCTTTCTAACCGGTAATAGTCCCTTAAGTAACAAGATCTCCATGGTTACACGGAAACAACTGACAACCGAAGAACATCAGTGTCATTATTAGCTGATGCCGTTATATTAACATTAAAACGTCATGGGGGGTGAAAATCTTCAACTGTGGCGGAACGCTATGTTGAAGACTTTTCAAGTAAAATAGCAATTGCTAATAATATTCTAAAAGATAACAGCAATTCGTCAGACAATAACGGAGCTGGTACAAGTACCACAAGTGCAACAGCTCTATCAATTCACAGCTTGTTTCAAACTGTCAAAATAAAGAAAATATACAGAAGAACAATGTAATGAAAAAAACAATCGTAGACGTCTTAGAACGGCTCCATTGGGTTCAAAACAAGCTTGATAAATACGGGCAATGAGACATTAATTCGATGTTTTTCTCTTTCAAATAATAAATTGTTTGACGTGCTGTGTGGGAGCTTGCATTGTCATGATGAAGAATGATGCGACGATTTTGGTTGTTTTTCCTGATTTTGTCGATGATATCTGGCAAATTGTTGTATACCATTCAACATTAACTGTTCTCCGATCTTCTAAAGGAATGGCTGCGACATGTCCAGTACTACCGAAGAAACAAGCGATCATTTTCTTGGAAGTGCTTCGTGAACGATCAACATTTGTGGACTTCGGTTCATCTTTGAAGACCCAAACAGTGGATTGTTCCTTAGTTTCCGGTTCATATGAATAAATACAAGTTTCGTCACCTGTAACGATGTTGTACACGGATTTTGCAGTGCCTAGATTGAATTTTTTGAGCATTCTGTTACAGCAATCAACTCGAGCCTTTTTTTGAGCTTCGTTCAAATTATGCGTAATCCATCGGAAACAGATCTTATTCACAGCTAAATATTCATGCAAAATCGAATGTATTGCAGTCTGCGATGTGCCAAAGGATGCCTCTATCTCACGGTAAGTCACATGTCGATCTTCTTCAATCATTTTGCGCACAGCATCGATATATTTTTGAATGACAACCGATTTTGGTCGACCTTCACGAGATTCATTACTGACGGACGCACGACCACGACGAAATTCTGCAAACAAATTGTAAACAGTCTTTTCTGATGGTGCTTCATTACCAAAAGTTGAACGAAACGAATCGATGCATTATTATTGAGTTAGGCCTTTACTAAAATCGTAAAAAATCATCCAACGAAAATCTTCACGAGTAATATCCATTTTTTCATAAACTTGTTTTTTTTTAACGCTCACTGTCAACAACTACCCAGTCAATTTATAATCTGTCACTGATTTGACAATAACAAATATCAAATTTTACGAATGTAGGAATGACACATTTCAATATTTCCATCTAGTGGTCGTTTGTAAAAACATAAACGTAACCCTCGTAGAAAACACGTAATGTTTTGACCAAGATTAAGATGGCGCCCAGTGAAAAAATATCATAAGGACAAGTGACAAGGTCGTGCTATGATGATTCTTTCTATGGTCATAATTTAACTTGAACAAGTCCCCGTTTGAAAGATAATTGTATCGTCGTTACATTCATTCAAGTTATAGTACAAGCTTTAAATGTGTTTCCTGAAAAACTACTTGACATTCTTGCAGAAAATGAGCGATATATTCTTCAAAATCATTGCATTTCCTCATATTTATCACACTAGAAGTTAAATATTAGAAATTTGGTGTTTAATAATTCATAAATTACAAATATATAGATTATTGAAGCAAAATATTGATCACAATCATTTTCCTTTAAATCTCTCTTGTCAAAACATGCTCCTGTTGTCAATTTTATAATTAATTTCTATTAAAAACGTGAACACAAGGAATTTGTTACACAATTTTCAATCTCAAGTGTCGTTATTTCATAACACACGAATATAATATCAAAAACATAATTAATTTAATATTAAAAGCATTAATTCCGAGGCCAAATAACAACTTTCTTCGGTAGCGCCAACTGAATTCCACCGTCTAGTGTATCTAAAAAACCTCAGAAAAACATATCTTAATTACTTGTGCATGAGTGGTCCATCATTCGAGTCATCTAATATGACATACCAGTCCAATTATTTTGACGTAACTCATCACACGAGCCGCATATGTCAGTCAATAACTTCCTGCTCTCGAATAACAGTTTACAAGCCAATAAAATCATTTCTAAATATTTGTTTAATTAGATGGATATTAGAGAAATGTGAAATGTAGGTAAAATGTTCTAAGAATTCCTTTACATTTTTATCAGGCTAAGGACTGGCTATATTTGAATTATAAATAAAGACATGTTTAAAAATCGTTTTGCCGGTCACCATGGCGTAGTGGTTAGTGTAGCGATGCACTGGCTTCTAGATCATGAGGGCTCGGGTTCGAATCCCGGTTATGGCATGGATTTTTCAAAAATAAATGCATCTACTGGATAATGAGGAAGTAATGGGATTCGGACTGGTCCGAATCCCATTACTTCATCATCGTATAATTTTATTTAATTATTTATTTTTTTTTCATTTTTATTGCTTAAATTATTTTGTCAAAATTCTAGTTATATTTTGGCAAATGTTGCATTTAATTTTTAAGAGCGTAAATTTAATAACCAGTTAGAATTGTTGGAATTATATTTTCATTCTATGTGTCATGTATTCGAAACTAGAGGGGCGGAGCATATGACTTAAAACAACCAATGGAAGAATGTAATATATTAAAAAAACACTGCACATATTTAGAAACCTAAATAATGGTATTAGGTATTCGAATTAAAATTAACAAAAAAATATTTTAACATAAAATTTGTTTTTAAAGCTCTTAGATTAACAGACGAATTATTTTAAAAATATCGTTTATTTTGCCGTGAATACTAAAAAGCAAAATTTGTCCTACACACTCAGCATGCCTTCACTTATTATATACTTGCGAAACCCTGAAATGTGTGAAAATTCACACTTCACATCAATTTTTAGGGTTTTGTAGGTATAACCAAAAAACCCTTATACCGTCATTTTGTCGTCTGTCTGTCTGTCTGTCTGTCTGTCTGTTCGGTAAAAATTGTAGCCAAACGGCTAAATCTAGAGAGTTGAAATTTGGCATGCTTATACAACTCTTTGACCCGCACATAGGAAAAATACTAAAACATCTAAAAAACATATCCCCCTAAAAATATAAACAAATATATGCTCATCGATAAAAAAAATATTTTTTTACAATTCTGTGTAGGGTATCAAATGAAAGCCCTTGGTACGTGGATTAACGATCAAATTTTTATTTTTGCAAAATAAATTATTATGATACGATTTTTGCCAAAATTGTGCAAAAATTTTTTTGTCCCACACCCTGTAGCCCAGATGGTTTAAACTAAAAATCTGAAAAAAATTCTCAGTAATGTACATTGGTGTGAACCGGAATAGTACAACAAGAATTTTTGATCAGATTATGTTTTCGGAAAATAACGCATTTTTTGTGTTTTTAAGTAAAATATGTAATACATTTAATCCGCTATTTAACATAGCAAACGAGTGATCCTGTATAGCACAGTGGTAGTGTTGTCGCTTAGTGAGTTGAAACTACTGTAAGAAACTCTGTTCGAATCCCGTCGATTTTTATTTTTTCAGTTTTTTTTTTGCATTTTTATTTTGTTTAAATTATTTTGTCAAAATTCTAGTTATATGTTGGTAAATGTTGCATTTAATTTTTAAAAGCGTAAATTTAATAACCAGTGGGAAGTGTTGAAATTATAATTTAATTCTATATTTGAAGGCATCAGAGGGCGAGACTTATGATTTAAGCAACCAATGGAAGCCATATGTGCAATTTTCAAAATATTAATGAACCTTGCTATATAAAAAAAATACTGCAAATATTTAGAAACCCAAATAATGGTATTAGGCATTCGAATTAAAATTAATATAAAAATATTTTAACATAAAATTTGTTTTGGCATCCCAAATAATCATCATTCACTTACTAAATACCTGCGAAACCCTGAAATGTGTGAAAATTCACACTTCACATCAATTTTTTGTAATAGTTCCACCCTATTGTTGGGACTTCGTGTTCTGTTGGTGTTTCCAAATCAAAATATACAAATAAATAAATATATCCGGCTAAAATAACTTAATTAGATTACTAGGTTTGTTTTTTAATAACTATGTAATAAATATTTAAAAATATTAATTAACAATAGCGCATAAAATATTTAAGATCTTCGTCATCATCATAAATAAATATATTTATGGCAAAAATAATTGAGTCGTCACGAATAGTCATAAAAGTGATTTTTTTCCAAACAATTTCCAATAAAGAATTTATCCAATTCGTGACAAACTAACCTGTTTATATGTTTTATATATGTTTTATATACTAACCTATAAATATGATTTATAACAAAGAATTTTCCATTTACTTTTTTTTGTTATTATACAACCGTTTAACTTTGTGATTACATTTTTTGTAGTTGATTTCTTGATTAGAAAATATGAAAGAATTTAAGTTTTTACAAAGTTAAGGTGAAGTTCAGGTCTAGTTATATATAACTACCACCTACGTATAGTGTTTTTTTTCTATTTACGTTGGTGTTAATTAACAATCAGTATTCATAGAGCCAAAAAGATGTCAAGTTTCATTAGTATTTGTTACAGCACTGCGTGAGATAATTGCTATGTTAATATTAACGTGGTTTTTTCTTACGTTTTATAATTAACATAATTACAATGTTAATAAAATAAATAAAAGATAATAATTTAATATGCTGTCAATGCTCACAGATATCTATAAAACATATAACATAAAATAATGTAATGTATGTTTAATAGGACGTTGGGATGTTGATAGGAGATATATGTTTTGTAATTGTAGTAAATACCCGAACACCAAAAGGCCGAGGGGAAATAGAGGATTATATATATATATATATATACAGACGATTCCGCTTAATTGGGCCACCGCTTAATTGGGGCAGCCGCTTATTGGGGACAAATCTCAAAGAACAGAAACCAAACCAAGGAACCAACAGTAAATTTATATGTTCAATTGGGACAACATTCCGCTTAATTGGGACAGTTAAGATCACAGTACATATTATGTTACACATATTCTCAAGAAAATGTACAAAGAATTTAATATTACAGCGTTATTTTATGCAGGAAGGAAATGAAGGGAGCCCTACACCGCACTGAACACCTGTGCTGATTTTGTAGAAGTGAAATGTTACAAAAACAAAAGACAGACTACACTTGACGCATTTTTGCATTGAATTAAATTGTATGTACCTATTTATTATTTTATTTTGGAATTTATTATTATTTTTTCTTAAAAGTTTATATTTTTTGGTTATATGTAATTTATAGTTTTGTCCAATAGTTTATAAAATAAAATTATTGAAAGAAAAATATGCATAGTTTAATTTTATGTGAAATTCGCTTAATTGGGGCAGCCGCTTAATTGGGCCAAAATGCCTAAGTCCCGATGTGTCCCAATTAAGCGGAATCGCCTGTATATATATATATATATATATATATATATATAAATAAAACTTCTTTGTTGATCGTCAAATTATATATATATATGACGATCAACAAAGAAGTTTTATTTATATATATATATATATATATATATACACATATATATATACATACAGGCTTATACATATATATATATATATATAAAACATATAAAAGGGAACGTGTATCTGTCTGTATACAGGATGTTAGGTAAATGTCCGGCACAATTTAAAAGACATATGGTGACGTAGAATGCAATCAATTTTTCCTTTGCCAATTTTCTTTAAAATGTGAATTTTGTCCAAAAATAAACAAACAAAAAGATGCCCCAAATTTTGAAAACCACTGACTTTTTATTTTTCATATTAATCCAGAAGTTGTGTAGTTGCCATAGAGAAAAAAATTTTAATTGTAGTTCAATAATAGAATATCAAAGTACGTGTACGTCATAATCTAAAATTTTTAATATTAAAGTTTCTGTTATTTCTTTTTACCGACCGCCAACATATGTATGTATATAAGGGAGGTATTGTTATAAGCTTCTGCCATCAATGGCACAAGTTGATCAACTTTTGGTAAAAATCGGTTGACTAAAAATGGGAGTTTACTCGTGTCGATTTTAATATTTTTGTGAATATTTCACAACAGAAAAATATTTTGAAAAAAATTATTGAACAAAAGTTACTATAAAAGCAATAACTAATAACTTTTATTTGAGACATTTTTTGATAAAACGAAAAAAACAATTGAATTTTTTTTCCAAATTTTTCCCTAATAGTTTTAGGTCATTACGGACCAAAATAAGATGTGAGAATTCCAAAAATTCAAACCTCAAGTCTCTATATCTTACCTTTTTTGAGATAAGTTTTTTTAATTTCATTAAAATCAAAATTTTCCCTAATAGTTTTAGGTCATTACAGACCAAACATTAATTTTTTCTAGACAAAACAAGGTGTGAGAATTCCAAGAATTCAAACCTCAAGTATCTATTTCTTACCTTTTATGAGATATGAATTTTTTAAAATTCCAAAAAAAATCAAAATTTTCCCTAATAGTTTTAGGTCATTACGGACCAAACATTATATTTTTCTAGACAAAACAAGGTGTGAGAATCCCAAAAATTCAAATCTCAAGTCTCTATTTCTTACCTTTTATGAGATATGAATTTTTTAAAATTCCAAAAAACTCAAAAGTTTCCCTTATAGTTTTAGGTCATTACGGACCAAACATTATATTTTTCTAGACAAAACACGGTGTGAGAATTCCAAAAATTCAAACCTCAAGTCTCTATTTCTTACCTTTTATGAGATATGAATTTTTTAAAATTCCAAAAAAAATCTAAATTTTCCCTAATAGTTTTAGGTCATTACGGACCAAACATTATATTTTTCTAGACAAAACAAGGTGTGAGAATCCCAAAAATTCAAATCTCAAGTCTCTATTTCTTACCTTTTATGAGATATGAATTTTTTAAAATTCCAAAAAACTCAAAAGTTTCCCTTATAGTTTTAGGTCATTACGGACCAAACATTATATTTTTCTAGACAAAACACGGTGTGAGAATTCCAAAAATTCAAACCTCAAGTCTCTATTTCTTACCTTTTATGAGATATGAATTTTTTTAAATTCCAAAAAACTCAAAAGTTTCCCTTATAGTTTTAGGTCATTACGAACCAAACATTATATTTTTCTAGACAAAACACGGTGTGAGAATTCCAAAAATTCAAACCTCAAGTCTCTATTTCTTACCTTTTTTGAGATATGAATTTTTAGAATTACAAAAAGTTTCAAAATTTTCCCTAATAGTTTTAGGTCATTACGGACCAAACATTATATTTTTCTAGACAAAACACGGTGTGAGAATTCCAAAAATTCAAATCTCAAGTCTCTATTTCTTACCTTTTATGAGATATGAATTTTTTAAAATTCCAAAAAACTCAAATGTTTCCCTTATAGTTTTAGGTCATTACGGACCAAACATTATATTTTTCTAGACAAAACACGGTGTGAGAATTCCAAAAATTCAAACCTCAAG
The DNA here is from genome assembly GCA_963971575.1 of Liopterus haemorrhoidalis. NCBI lineage: Eukaryota > Metazoa > Arthropoda > Insecta > Coleoptera > Dytiscidae > Liopterus > Liopterus haemorrhoidalis. The sequence goes on along the minus strand of OZ020620.1, from coordinate 45,863,080 downwards.
TCTCTATTTCTTACCTTTTTTGAGATATGAATTTTTAGAATTACAAAAAGTTTCAAAATTTTCCCTAATAGTTTTAGGTCATTACGGACCAAACATTATATTTTTCTAGACAAAACACGGTGTGAGAATTCCAAAAATTCAAATCTCAAGTCTCTATTTCTTACCTTTTATGAGATATGAATTTTTTAAAATTCCAAAAAACTCAAAAGTTTCCCTTATAGTTTTAGGTCATTACGGACCAAACATTATATTTTTCTAGACAAAACACGGTGTGAGAATTCCAAAAATTCAAACCTCAAGTCTCTATTTCTTACCTTTTTTGAGATATGAATTTTTAGAATTACAAAAAGTTTCAAAATTTTCCCTAATAGTTTTAGGTCATTACGGACCAAACATTATATTTTTCTAATCAAAACAAGGTGTGAGAATTCAAAAAATTCAAACCTCAAGTCTCTATTTCTTACCTTTTTTGAGATATGAATTTTTAGAATTACAAAAAGTTTCAAAATTTTTTCTAATAGTTTTAGGTCATTACGGACCAAACATTATATTTTTCTAGACATAACAAGGTGTGAGAATTCCAAAAATTCAAACCTCAAGTCTCTACCTCTTACCATTTTTCAGATATGAATTTTTGAAATTTACAAAATAAAATCAAAATTTTACCAATTAGTTTTAGGTCATTACGGACCAAATATTACAGAAAAAACATCGTACAACTAATTTTTTTAAAGATTTAAACCTTAGGTCTCTATTTCTTACCATTTTTGAGATATAGTTTTTGATTTAATATCCAAATTTCCAAAAATAACTACACTTTCACGAGACACAATATATTCAATGTTAAAATATGTACGTACAAAAAATAACTCTTGTTATAAATAAAAGAATTTATAAGAAAGACATTTTAATGTTATCTCGATGTTTTGTTAACCACAAATGAATTAGAATAGGATTAAAAAAATAATTAATCCTCTTAAATAAGTTGATAAGGAAATTTTATATTTATATCATTAGCAGGAATTACGTAAACATTTATGCGACGAAACGTGTTTATCTGAAAAAATATATAAACTGTGAATTTTCATAGTTTACAGGATTTCGTAGGCAGGGCTGATATTAAAAATATTTGAGAAGATAACATTCAAAATATAATTTATCACAGTAATACAGTTTTGAAATTATTGTAGAAAACATTACAGACCAATTTGCAACAAGTTTGGAACCTAATTTTACGACCTACTTATTTTTAAGGTCCCAAACAATTAATTCAAATATGTTATTAAAATTTTAAAGCGCTAAATTACGAAAAATCGATATTTAAATTTGACAAAAATCAAGTTTTGCATGAACTAAGTGGACAAATAATGGTTTAAATTGACAAAATAAGGATTAAATTTGATTTGAATGTTTATAACGTTTATATGTTTATGTTTGTTAATATGGATCTTACTAGCATTAGCTAAATAAATAAACTATTATTATTATTATTATTATTAACAAACATAGGTTTACAGTATTTTATTTATTCTTTTTTTAATATTATTATGTATTTATCATTTTTTTAAATATGGAAATGCCAACTTTAATTTTCCAAACAATCATACCTCAAAGCCGGTAAGAGATAGAGACCTGCGGTTAGAATTTTTGAAATCCTCAGACTTTAAATAGTTTAGAAAAAAATTGAAGATATAGTGGCTAGCACACAACTTTATCAATAGGCCAACAAATAAAATTGTCGAAAAGTACCAAAAATTGAAAATTAAAAACTTGATGTGAAGTGTGAATTTTCACAACATTTCAGGGTTTCGCAGGTTTTAGTAAGTAAATGATGATTATTTGGGATGCCAAAATAAATTTTATGTTAAAATATTTTTTTTTTGTTAATTTTAATTCGAATGGCTTTATGAATGAATTATTTAGGTTTCTAAATATGTGCAGTATTTTTTTTTATATATAGCAAGGTTTCTTAAGATTTTGGAAATTGTATAACCCCGCCCAGCCTGTCTCAATTTTTTCATACTTACATGTAACGTTTCCATGGTCATGATAAATAATATCTCTGTTAGAAAATATTAGGCCAAGTTATTTCTACTCTGCAGCTAGAATGTATTTTATACAAGTACTTTATGATGGCGGTCGGTCCTGTGGTGGCCACAGCTGATTTTTTCTTCATAAAATTGAAAAAGCATTTTGTTGAAATAAAATTACGGTATTGTTTCCATGGTTTCTATTTATCTCAGTCACATATGTGATTGTTAAATAATCTGCGTGTATTTTGATTATTTGCTTCATTTTATAAAAATCTATCTATCTATCAATGAGTGAGCTGTGAAAAAGAAAAGTGAACTTATAGTGAAATTTAAAAACGCCATTAATTTGTAAGACATAGGATAGGCCTTAAGGGATCCGCCATTGAAAGTGATCCTAAAAAGGGCTTCGCGAGTCAAAAAGGTTGGGAACCACTTCTTTAGAGGATCAGAGAACAGTTAATGCTCAATGATATTCAACAATTTGTTTGCCAGAAGTAATCGACAAAATCATGAAAAACAACCAAAAACGTCGCATCACTCTTCATCATGACAATGCAAGCTCCCACACAGCACGTCAAACAATAGATTATTTAAAGGTGAAAAACATCGAATTAATGTCTCATTGCCCGTATTCACCTGATTTATCCCTTAACGATTTTTTTGTTCCCCAATGTCAGACAAAAAATGCGTGGACAGCGATTTTCTTCACATCAAGAAGCTTCAACAGCTTCTTGATGAGAGCTTCGAGAACCGTTTTTGAAATACCAACAGAGTGGAAAAAATGTTTCGAGAATTGGTTTGAACACACGCAAAAGTTTATAAATCTTAAAGGCGAATATTTTGAAAAGCAATAAAATAGTTTGTTCCAATAAAAAATTTGTTCTTTCTTAGTTTTTGTAAAAACTTAAAAGACAGCCCTCGTATTATAGTCTAAGAGCAACGTCACAAAAAGGTTTATTTTAGGTCGGTTGGTTTTTCGATATTTCCTTTTCTTATTGAAGTTAGGTAGGGATGCGGTACGTCTGGCACCTGGGAGCGGTTGCGTTTACCTGTGCGCATCTCGCCTGTACAGCCAAAAAGTGGATGTTTTGAAATCATTTTAAGACATTTTTTTTTTATATATTATTTTCTATGTCTTTTTAGCATTATAAATTTATAGTTGCCAGACAGTTTCGTTGTTGCTAACATTGCGCCAGATCTAATTTAAGTATTTAAAAATAATATTTTTCAAACCATTTTAGTATAGCTGTAATTTTAATAGGATATAATTCTGTAATCAAAGAATACAATATTAATTTGCCAGACGGAAATTCCGTTGTTTAACTAGGAACCAGACTAATTTAATTCCCGGGGAGAATAGGTGAGTTAGAAGAGATAACAGTAAAACAATCACAGCTGCTATTTTTTAAGTTGGCGTCGACCACATGAGTGTTTATGTTTGCTTGTTTTTATAAAATAAAATAAAGCAGAATTTTATCGTGATGAGTGAGGAAAAAGAAAACTGTGCTTTTGTTCAGACAAAAGTGGTAAAATAATAAAATTTAAAAATAATAATAATTTTATTTATTTTTTTTTATTTTTTTATTTTTTTATTTTTTTACATATACTCAGGTCCTAGAAAATGACGATACATCTGAATACAATAATAATAATGATATAAGGAGTGATACTGAATTACATTTTATGTTTCATTTCCTACATATTTAAAATAAATGATTTGTTTTATTTTGCTAATTATATTTTTTATCAGTTGTTCTCACCTCATTTTCTTTAATTATTATTCTGCTCTATTTTTTTATGAAATTCTAACCTATATAACTTGTCTCTCTTTAACGCCCTCTGTTGCAGCTATCTCTCTCACGCAACCAACGAATAAGCTGCCACACTTTTCTAACTTATCTATTATCCCCGGGACTTAAATTGGTCTGGTTCCTAGTTAAACAACGGAATTTCTGTCTGGCAAATTAATATTGTATTCTTCGATTACAGGACTATATCATATTAAAATTACAGCTATACTAAAATGGATTGAAAATTATTATTTTTTAAATACTTAAATTAGATCTGGCGCAATGTTAGCAACAACGAAACTGTCTGGCAACTATAAATTTATAATGCTAAAAAGACATAGAAAATTATATATATATATAAAAAAAAATGTCTTAAAATGATTTCAAAACATCCACTTTTTAGCTGTACAGGCGAGATGCGCACAGGTAAACGCAACCGCTCACAGGTGCCAGACGTACCGCATCCCTACCTAACTTCAGTAAGAAAGGGAAATATCGAAAAACCAGCCGACCTAAAATTCTTTCTCGAAAACGTTGCTAGCTCTCGGACTATTAGTACTTTTTATTTGACCTGTACTTTCTTAATGGAACCGTAGTACGTCATCTAATGGAATCAGAAGCAAAATACCGATCTCCTGACTTAAAAAAACACAGCCGACATTGAAACATTCGCGAATGCCAGTGTCGAGGTCGAAATACATTCTTAACACAATGACATTTGAATAATACGTTCATTTGTTTATTGAATTTAACAACTGTTTACGTGACTGTCCGTTATGCAATAAATTTAACACAGATTCATTTTAAAATGTTAATTAACTTTAAAGAACGGATGTTTATTAAATTTAATTTTAAAATATATTGAGCGTTAATGGTATCTTTGTAAATACGTGTAGTGAATTTGTTAACAAATGAAGGACGAATATTTTGCGTGTTTTGAGAAGAGAAATATGTACTTTAAATGCTGCTCTTCCGCATACTTGGGCAGTAAAAATTTTAAATGATATTTGCAGCACTTTTTGGTATGCATATTAATTATAACACTGGAATGTATATTAGTGTACAGCTGAAATATACACGTAAATACACAGCATAGATACAAATTACTAATCGTTCACAATCAACATGTCATAATAAAAGATCCACCATATTTTAATCGAAACTAGGACATTGACACCTGAGCTGCTGTTGCTCCATGGTTGGAAGTTAGCGTTAATAATAGTTAATAATCGGGTCTATTCTCTAATGCCTGGGCTACACCTGCATCTATCGTCGCTAAACTTCGGTTTAACGTGACATACACGCTAATGTGGCCAGCTACTATCGGTTTGCGTTCACAATATTAGCAGTGCGCGCCACTAGACACATGACGATAACTGAAGTCGCGGTTTTAGAGCGCACATCAAAGGAACTTAGCGCAGAGCGTAGTATGTTCTGTTAGCGCGTATTGTTGTTTATCCGGCATCATTTGAGGTTATGTTATACATATTTCTTTACAACTTATTTGTGTCAAAATCAGATAATATTATGTTTGAATTAGTAAAATTAAATGTAAAAAATAATTTTAGGGTGCAGTTATGATGGATATACACCATATTTTATTTAATTTACAGCAAAATAAATACGCTTGTACCTTGTAAACGTAAATAAAGTGTAACGGCGAAAACGCAGGTATGGCCACAAGTTGCGTTTTAGCACGATATCGATAGATGCAGTTTACCACGAATTTATATAGCGCGCAATTATCGGCAAAGCTTATAACGCAAGTGTGGCCCAGGCATAAGCATAACGTTAAAATCTTAGCGTCAGAAACTGACGTTAATTTTTTTAACACCATTTTTAACCTAAATGCTATTCGCTAAACATATATGTGTTAATATTATAGCGCGGCGGCGTTAAAATAGCCAGTTAACGTTCTACAATAAGCCCCTACCGAAACGGTGGCTTTAAAAGTTAACGCTAGTGTTTAGTTTGCAAAAATGGCTGATCTTATTTAAGTAAATGTCATGTTATTTAAAAAAAAATGAATAAAACACAAGACGGTAGGAATATTAATCAACTTTCTATTACTTTTTAAAGTGAATTCTTTACAGTAGAGATAAGAATGACGCTTCATAATTTTTGTTATACAAGTAACCCAGACGCAAGTTCAAGTAATTGTATAGAAAGGAAGTAAATGGAGTATTGGAGAGCAGTTTTGGTTTTTGTTGAGACAGAGAACTTAAAATTATAAACATCTGAAAGCTACAAAACTTCACTTATGCCTCCGCCGTGTTTCAAAATATCGCAGTACATTTTAATAGTGTATTATTTGAAGAAACAATTGATGAGATTGATAATGACGATCACAACAGTGTTATTCCAGGGTAGAAATAGCGTAATAAATCAAATTTAATAATTAATATCACAGAACACCTTTTTAAAAATAGAATGAACATATAATTCACATATTATTAAAAAATTAGGTAAACTGTTATAATACAATGTAGTATATAAATTGACTAAACAAAAGTTGAATAAAGTTATATATTTTTTTAATACACTGTGGAAACCAATTATAATGAGTATCACAGGACCAAACATTTTTGTTCCATTTTTAAAATAAATTTCGCCACTGAATATTTAATTCAACACCGAAATATTAGGTTAAGATTCTCTTGGCATTTGACTAAATAAATACTCCTGTTAACATTCAACGTAACAGCGCATGCGCGTGCATTTAATATTAGCCTCTCTACAGGGTGAGTTAGCGCCTCGCGTTAACAAATATTGTATTAACGCTTACCTTAACAAATGCTCTCACAGAATAGCATTTTTGGATAATGACGTTAGACATGGAGTTAAAATAAAAATATTAACCTGACGCTAATTTTAACGCATTTCTTACAGAATACACCCGAATATCTGATAGTTAATAATATCAGGTCAGCGAATCACGGGACAAGATATCACCAGTTAGCCAATCACGAGAGAGGGTGTCACCTGTCCGCCAATCAAGAGACTGGGTATCCCCAGTTAGCCAATCACGAACCTTAAGAAAAATTGACGTCACAATGTTACCGACACTACATACAAACACTTGCTAATTATTATATTACGATTGCGGTTTATTAACTGTATGTTTTTCATTAATATGTGTTATTTTTTCACGGTTTTATAGGTATGACAAAAAAAACATAACGTCCTTCATGTGTCTATCAGTTTGTCTGTTTGTCTGCCTGTTTGTCTGTTTGTCTATCTGTCTGTTTGTCTGTTTATCTGTCTGTCTGTTTATCTGTCTGTCTATCTGTCTGTCTGTTTGTCTGGTAAAACGGTTGAGCCTAGAAAGTTGAAATGCTTGTACAACACTTTGTGTCACATCGAAAATATATAAACAAATATGTACTCAACAAATAGCTTGCAAAACTCGTAACATAAGTCTTCATGCCGCACTTGTCGATTAGAAAACGAGGCACGAAGTGACAAGTTTTTTAATACCGATGCGTGCGGCAATATCCAGCCTAATGAAAACTTGCGTTTTAATATACTATTATTTCCCTTAAGGCGGCGCACAACCCTATTGTCCTCAATAGTTTCTTATACAAAACTAATAATCGGAAATAAAATTAATAACAATCTATATATCAAAATTTGCAGCGAATTTTTATCTATCTAATAGGATATTTTTAATTGTAGAAAAAACTGTTAGGTAGTTGTAAATAAGCAATTTGCATTATAGACGCCATCTTGTAAACCAGTCGACGCATATTTGCGTACGATACGGCAAATTGTACCTAAAGCTTCATTCTACAAATATGATTGTAGCTATTTTTTTGTATTGTGAAAATAACTTATAGTAATTGTACTTGGTAATCTATTTTTGCCGCCCTCTTGAATCTGCCGCGGTTTTCAAAATTGGTGTTACAGGTAAAAATGATTTATTTTTCGTGACGAATACGTGTACCAAGTGGCATTCTATTATCTTTAAGTATAATATTTTTCGACGAAGGCTCTAAACTATAAGTAATCAAGTCGAAAAAAATGTTGACGTATTATTTGAACATTTCTACACAAAACTATGTAAATATAAAAGTTATTCAAAACACACAAATAGATTTAAAAAATTACAGAACAATATCGCTGATGTCTATTTTTAAGTTATTGAGCGATAATATTTTTACTATAAATGTTTCTACAATTAAAACTATCATATTAGATAGATACAAATTCGGTGCAAAATTTGATGTATAGTTTGATACTAATTTTATTTCATATTGTTAGTTTTGTATAAGAAACTAGTAACCTCCGGGGGTTATACGCAGCCCTAATTTATTTTCTGATATCACCTTTTTAGATATTTTGTAAACATCTTTTGAGAAACGCTGCTGTTTACAAAAGAAATACTTTACATGCAAAAATTGATGCAATAAATATTCGCAAATCGCATTTTTTGAATATTTTGTCTGGACAAAATGTGAATAATCACGAATGCAAATGGACATCGTGTTGAAATGGTGCGGTCGATGATATTTACTTTAAATTAAAATTACAAATATATTGAATAAAAAACTGAATATTCTAGTATTTACATACTGTAGTCGCCAGTCACCAGAATCTGCCTGTCAACACTTACCTGCAAAAGAAAAGAGGAATTAATAAATAATAAAAATAATACAACATTAAGTAAATACAATATATATATATATATATTTAATTTGTGAGATATTTATCAGCTCTTAATACTCGTACTTTGATATAATTTGGATGAAATACCTATGAAATTTTGAAATGTGTGAAAATTCACACTTCACAATCATTTTTACTTGCCCGACCTTAATATATAAGGGGCAAGTATTGTAATCACGGTCCAGGGAATCCAAAAAGCCTATTTTCGAAGTGCCGTCCGTATGTGTGTGTGTCTGTGTGCCTGTGTGTATACACGATAACTCAAAAACGGTTTAACATAAAGAGTTCGTTTTGGTACTAAAAAATTCTCGTAATAACTGGGAAGAATCCTATTGTTTTTTATTAAAACCCGAAACCGGAAACGGAAGTTATTAAAAATTAAAATTTAAAAAAATTCGTAACTAGTAAATCAAGCCTTGGACAAAAAATTGTATTGGACATAATTTGATGTATTTTTGAAGATTTACCTAAATATTTTTTTAAATTAAAAAATAAAAAAAATATGTATATTTTTTTTTTTATTATTATTTTTTTTATGGGAGGGCAAGTCTAGCGGAGGTCTTTCTTCGCCATTGATTTAAAATATATAGTTTCATGCAGCTCCCTGCTGGAGCAAAGGGCTTCTACGATGCATCGCCATCTGATTCTGTAATTTGCAATTTTTTCATCCGTCCAATAACTTGTAAAATGGACTTGCGCCACGTAATTACTGGTCTACCACTTCTGTACGCTCCCTGAGGATGCCATTCTAGTGTTTGGAGATAGTATTGTCAGGCTTCTTCAGAGTGTGTCCTATCCACTTGCATTATCGGGTCATTATTTCTGTCACTATTGGCTTTTGGCACGCTAGACTTAATAAATCTGTATTTGAGATTGTGCATGGTCAAAAGATGTTGAAGATTTTGCGCCGACACTAGTTTCTGTAAAACTGTAGCCAGGAGTTTATCTAATTGGTCAGTTTCTATATTTCACATCCATACAGCAATATAGAAAGAACGTCAGTACGGAAGATAAGTAGCTTTGTAGAGATGGGGTATAGGTTTGACTTCCAGAATTCCCTAAGTGTATCAAAACCATGCCGGATAAGGTTTCCAACATCACACAAGACTTCTTATTAATTGCTAATTACAATGCCGAGGTAGAGCATGTGTTAATTTTTTTAAATTACTATTCTAAATTCTACTAAATTAAGAAGTATTTTGAAATAGCAGGTTGATGGAAAAGTTCGTCCCTTTTTAGCGCTAGATGGCATTACAATGCAAAACCGAAGTATTATTGACTTCATATGTGTTAAATTTTGAGGTCATTTCATAGAAAATATTTCAGTGATTTGCAATTGTGCATTAAAAAGCATTAAAGCATTAAAAATGGCAGACTATAAGGAACATTTTTGACATATCATGCTTTTTTATTTCCGAAAAGGCAAGAATGTTTCGCACAGGCAAAAAATTATTTGTGCTTTGTACGACGAGGGTGCCGTTGACGATTCCACGAAAATTTCGTAAAAACAATTTTAATCTTAGTGAAGCACCACATTCTGGGGGACCGGCTGATGACGACGAAATATTGGAGATAATTGAAAATAATCGGCATAGAACAACCCGAGAGATCGGATAAATTCTTCAGTCAACAGTGTCGAGGCAACTACGCCTGGAGAAATTTGCTATACCAAGTTTCTGCTTCCAATTCTTTATTGAAGCGCAACGAAATCTATTCATTTTTAAAGCGGATGGTTACAGATGATAAAAAATGGTTTGTTAATAATAATGTTAAGCGTAAGAAATCATGGTCTAAGTGCCGAGAAGCCCATACAACCAGCGTAAAAGCCAGTTTACATCCGAAGAAAGGTATGCATTTGGTGGGATTGGAAGGGTATGAGCTGTTACCTGAAAACCATACCATTAATTCAGAGAAATACTGTTCACAACTAAGTGAATTAAACGGCCTAAATTAGCCAAGAGAAATGGCATTGCGTTCATCTAGACCACACGTGTTTTTGGTCACCAGACAAAAACTTTTACAGCTTGACTGGGAAGTTTCGGTTCATCGACCATACTCTACCGATCTTGCACCATCCGCCTATAATTTATTTATATCGCTTCTAAACAGCTTAGATGGTAAAAACTACATCCTTCGAAGACTTGTAAAATCACCAGAATCAGTTCTTTAGCCAGAAATGTAAAAACATCGACGAGCGCGAGATTATGCTACCGGAGAGATGTAGAAACGTCATCGAACAGAACAGCACATTATATATTGATTAAATGCAATTTTTAGAAAATAAAATGTTTCTTCAATTTTTGTCGAAAAAACGGCACAAACTTTTACATCAACCCAATAGTATAAAAGTACAATTTCGTTGACGTAGTGTAAATAGTCAATATTTAAATACAATTCATAAAATGTAGAATAACAATAAGCTTGCGGAGATATACATAGTGGTCTTAATTTAATGTAGTCTGTAACCGTAGCACCACCATAAAATATATTAAGTACCAAATAGAGACACATATGTATGGTGAGAGATATGGCATTTGACCATTTATGGTGGAATGGCGGAATTACACGGACAGGTTAACGTTGAATTTATGCTGGAAGTAATATGCAGCGAGTGCAATAGTGTGCAGTAGTGTGCATGTGTGCTTCACTTTAACCCAGCTGTCAGTTTAATTAAATTTTATTTTTTTAACTACTGGAATTTATTTTTAGTGTATGAAAGAACTGAAATATTTATACATAATGTCTAATTTTGTGTGGTATTTTTTATATTTATGTGCCAGTTCTGTTTTGGATTTTAGCTTTGAAGAGTTTAAACATATGGAATGAAATTTAAAATACAAACCTAAACCGACAAAAGTTGATATTCGGTGAACTGAGCATTTAATTGAATAAATAAGTAACTATTTGCGGAAGGATATAACATAGTATAATTATTTTTGCCTTTACTTTAATGCAGTACCATCGACAGGGTACAGAATAGAGCAAGACTTCCGAAAGTGGTCGCTATCGAACCCATAGGCCAATATTGTCAACTGACAATAACTGAAGCGCCTCTAGTGAGATTTTGAGAAACTGACGGTTGTAGAATAGTCGAGTTTGTTTACTGTTGTTTTCATAGCAAGTTTTTAAAAAAATGTCTTTAAAATTGCAAGAAAAAATTAAATGCAACGTGAATTGTTGTGTTTATCTTTGCAATGCAAAAGTAGGTCGTGATAGAGACCTAAGTTTTTATCGTGTTCTGAAACGTGGCAAAAAAAAAACGTTTCTGAATTTACGTGGTGGTGCACGTGTAGTTATGGATAGAAGACAAGCATGGGAATATGTTCTTCGAAGTGGAAAGACAGTTAAAGACCATTTTAGAGTGTGTTCCCGTGTGTTTCAATAAATATCACATGAAGATACCATTGAACCTGTCAAAAATATCCTACCAAAGTCAGCCATGGTGTAAAATGCAGTAGCGCCTCTATCGGTAGTGTCAGATGTCAATAACATTCTTAGGGGTCGATTCGGACAGTTACTCTTTAATGGCGGGTTGCTAACGTAAGAGTTTTCTATAACTCAAGTTAAAATCATTTGTTTTTGTATGCTACAACATACAAAAACAAATGATTTTAACTTGAGTTAGGGATAATTCATACTTTAGCAACCGGCCATAAGACCCTGCTAAAGTAATGAAGCATGTTTTAGGTTTTTGTAGATATAACCAAGAAATCTAGGCACTTTTAGGCCCTTTGACTGGTCTGGACCAGAATTTCCAGAATGTGATTTTAATAACCAGTGCCTCAGTTTTACAAAATGAGATGGATGTCTTAGTTTTACCCGTTTTGCTTCAGAATAATATCCATGAGTAACTACCTACTTTTACCCATTATTCGATGTATTGGTTGTTATAGTATGTACTGTAATACATTTAGCAATCTCTCTAGTTGTAGTTCATTTCCTATCTATATGCAAATCGCAGATGAGAAATTGGACGAGTCGATAACAGGATATCGAATCGTAATAAAGTTAACTGTACCTTTCAACTCTTCTGTAAATACCTTATACCTAATATGTACTTTCCTTTATAGAATATTAACTTCATTTGCTGCGTAAAATACACAGAAAATTTCATTTTTCTTTAAATTATTCAGATGATATTGAGTGGTAAATTATATAGAATTATAGAGAGAAATTTTACTTGATTAATCAATACACATGATACAATCAATAAACAGACAGTATGGGGTGTTGCCTGAGCCTGGGTGAGCCTGTCTGTCTGTCTGTCTGTCTGTTCGGTAAAAATTGTAGCCAAACGGCTAAACCTAGAGAGTTGAAATTTGGCATGCTTATACAACTCTTTGACCCGCACATAGGAAAAATACTAAAACATCTAAAAAACATATCCCCCTAAAAATATAAACAAATATGTGCTAATCGAAAAAAAAAAAATATTTTTTTTAAATTCTGAATAGGGTATCAAATGAAAGCCCTTGGTACGTGGATTAACGATCAAATTTTTATTTTTGCAAAATAACTTATTTTGATGCGATTTTTGCCAAAATTGTGCAAAAAAAATTTTGTCCCACACCCTGTTGCCCAGATGGTTTAAACTAAAAATCTGAAAAAATTCTAAGTAATGTACATTGGTGTGAACCGGAATAGTACAACAGGAATTTTTGATCAGATTATGTTTTTGGAAAAAAACGCATTTTTTGTGTTTTTTTGCTAATAATGTACACAAGTTATAGCTTTGTAACACGCTCAAATGGAAGGCTTATCTTGGTGTAGTGGTACTTGCGTTGGCTTTTTCACCCAAGTAAGTCAGTTCGATCCCCACGAGAAGAGACAATATTTTTTTTGTTTTTTTTGCATTTTTATGTTTAAATTATTTTTTCAAAATTCTAGTTATATTTTGGCAAATATTGCATTTAATTTTGAAAAGCGTAAATTTAATAACCAGTGGGAAATGTTGAAATTATAATTAAATTCTGTTTCAATGTACACGAAAGAGGGGCGGAGCTTATAACAACCAATGAAAGCCATAGGCGCAATTTTCAAAATCTTAAAGAACCTTGGTATATAAAAAAAGGCGTTCGAATTAAAATTAACAAAAAAAAAAAAAATAATATAAAATTTGTTTTGGCATCCCAAATAATCATCATTCACTTACTAAATACCTGCAAAACCCTGAAATGTGTGAATATTCACACTTCACATCAATTTTTTTAACCGTCATCGTCCAACTAACTTCCAGAAGCATATACACATATGTTTATAAGATAGGGTACAAAATACGGCATTTAAATATGCCCGATTGTATAAGTCTTAAAACTAGATGTAAACTAAAACTCGATGTAAAACACAAAATTGCCTAGCAACGTAATGCGTTTTAATGAATTTTAGCTTATGTTTCGTTTTAAGACTTTTACGCAACCAGGCATTATAGTTGTAAAAATTGACATATGCATGTATGGAATAAATCATTTTCCAAAAGTTATATTAAAGCATATTGCATACATTTGTATTGATATAAATTTTCCCTTTATTATATTCCAGTATGTTGTTAGTGAGTAAGAACGATGAGAAAGTAAACAGAATTTGAATTTTATATGCTAACGGAAATGTGTTTATCGCCCTGCCAGTGTTTGTCCTGTATAAGATTATTTTTATGCCCTATTGTTTAAGGTGTTATGACACCATAAACTTAAAATAACCTGGAACTTAAAAGGTAAATAAATTGTATAAAATAACAATATAATCATTTTCAATTTGCAATAAATTTTCAGTTAATAAAAAATTAATGTCAAGTTGATATACACTCACGAGCAAAAAATTTACTCAACTTCCATTTCTGCATTTGGAAGCTAATTTCTTAGATCTAGTTCTATTACTATTGGATTCCGATAGAAAGCTAAAAAACACTCTTTCAAATGATGCCTGAACTTTCAATATTCAGTGAAAACTTTTTGGGATATTAGGCTTAAAAGAAAGATATAGAAAAGGGTTAGGAAATGTAAAGGGTCACATAAACAGTAGAAACTCAAAGAAACAAGAAACAAAACACAATTTGTTCCCTTCAATATTTTGTATTGCCACTAGAGATGGGAATTTCGGCTCAGTTTGCGGAACCGGATCAGTGGAGGTCGTTCAGTTTGTTGAGCCAGTTCATTGATCCGGCTCAGTGATCCGGTTAAGTAAACATGTTTCCGAGACACAGGTCGGTCGTTAGTTCGTAGGTAGAACGTCGCTTAGAGCCGGTTCTTGCAATATATGAACTGTAAACATGTTCCCGAGACACAGGTCGGTCGGTCGTTCGGCCGTAGGTAGAACGTCGCTTAGAGCTGGTTCTTGCAATATATGAACTGTAAACATGATCCCGAGACACAGGTCGGTCAGTCGTTCGGTCGTAGGTAGAACGTCGCTTAGAGCCGGTTCTTGCAATATATGAATTGTAAACATGATCCCGAGACACAGGTCGGTCGGTCGTTCGGTCGTAGATAGAACGTCGCTTAGAGCCGGCTCTTGCTTAGACCCGGTCAGTTGTCGGTCGTTCGGTCGTAGGTAGAACGTCGCTTAGAGCCGGCTCTTGCTTACAGCCGGTTCTTGCAATCTATGAACTGTAAACATGATCCCGAGACACAGATCAGTCAGTTATCGGTCGTTCGCTCGTAGGTAGATCGTCGCTTAGCCCCGGGCTCTTATCTAACATTTTTGAAACAAACAATTCACTTTATGTAGCTACTGTATTTTAAACCAGATGTATTAAGTTTATGGCGATGTTTATTGCCCTTATAAATCGGACATCTGGGATTTGGGCAATATTTTTAATATTTTTGTATAGTATGGTTGGTAGAAAATACAGACTAAGCCTATTAGTTTCAAATAAACTGCCCTACAAATTGATGACAATAAATAATACACTTTATGATAATACATTACAAGCCGAGTTCTCGCGAAGTTCAACATGACATCGATCCAGATCCGGATCACTGCGGTCACTGCTCACAATCACCCGACCAATCGTATCCTTGAAACTTGAAACTATACAGTGAGCCGTGAGCCGGCTCATTTCAATTTGGTGAACCGTGTCACTTCGGTCAGTGTACTGAGTCGGCTCAGTGAGCCGGTTCGTTCATGTACGACCCATCTCTATGTTAAATGCGTCTCTATCCAACTCGCATTATTAATATTCACTGACGGAAATACTAGTATATTAATATTATTCGTGTAAATTTTAACTTACCAAAGTAGCTTTAATATTTGTGTGTTTTTGTCAAAGTAACATCCAACATTTCTTCTTTAGAGTTTAATGTGGCACTCACGTATAATCTAAATTTTCATCTTAGCAGAATGTTCTGGGTTAAACAAATATTCAAGTTCCCTTCATTATATTTACAAATTTTCAAAACCTCAACAAAACTTTCTTACTTTATAATGTTATCGTTTATTTTATCTCCCTTCCTCTTTACATTCTACATGTATTTGTATATTCTTAAAAGAGAACACTGACTCACGACTGCAACAAGAAAATATTATTAAGTTTATCACAGATAAGAAATTTGACAAAAGAGTATTAATATCCACGGATTTGCAACAAGTATCGTTGTATAAATACTCACACAAGTCTCTCATATTAAACTTGTTGTGTCAAGTCTTTCCAGGTATATTCCAGACCTTTTCGTACTTGCTAGATTTACTTTTTCATTCCAACTTTTGCGAAATATTACCACAGATTTAAGTTAATTAACCAAATATTTGCTGCTTTCCTTTTACAAGATAAAATGCTTGGCTAAGCTAAGAAGTTAGTCAAATGTCTTAGCAAGGGAAAGGAGGGAGGAAAAACTGAGTTTATCTTATACCCTTTTCACACTAGATCTTTAAGATCGGATGTTTAAGTGAATGTATCTTTAAACGCTAATGTGAAACCGTACGGCCTCGTCTAAACACGACCGATGTTTAAGACAGAGATCTGCGTCTTAAACTTCGCCCGCATTACCAACTTAATTTCTATTATATAAAAATACTACTTGAATTTGTGCTGTCAACATTTTATATTATCATAAACAAGAATACTGTATTATATCGACGTTATAAGAAGCTTATACTTATTGTTATAATAAAATTATTTATTTTAATAATGTGTTTAATAAAATACAGAGCTACAATAATTGAGATAAAATGTATCGACTTACATGTTAATACAGGTGTAATATATTCTTTATTGTAGTGCCTTTATTGTAGAATGAAATTAAATATTCTTAATTGTTTATAATAATTCAAAATGTGCGTCTGCGCAGACAGGTCAAAACTGGTAATTTCATGACGGTAACTTAAGGACAAAATTACTGTAGCTGATGACAGCACCAGAGATTTAAATATCAAGTGTGAAAGCATACCGATGTTAAACATCGGTGAACTTTAAGTTCACTGGTCTTTAAAGATCTAGTGTGAAAAGGGTATTAGCCAGTGTCTTATAAATGGAACGCTCTTACAACTTAGATAAACTTAGCTTAGATTTCTTAAGTAAAGTGGTAAAAGGAAAGCGCCTATTATCATGCGATTTGTTAGAACAAGTTATTTATTATTTATTATTTATTTATTTTACATCGGCCTATTTCTGCAACGAGGCAGATCGCTGATACCAGGGGGTGAGCTCCTGCACTTGGATGAGGGGTGAATGATTGTGAAATGAGAATAATGTAAACATATTATTCTCGCTCGAATAATATCACCAACGGAGAATCGAACTACAGACCGCACAATTCCGACTGTTTTTGTATATGATTTAAAAC
This sequence comes from Liopterus haemorrhoidalis, assembly GCA_963971575.1. NCBI lineage: Eukaryota > Metazoa > Arthropoda > Insecta > Coleoptera > Dytiscidae > Liopterus > Liopterus haemorrhoidalis. The sequence continues at coordinate 45,845,818 of OZ020620.1, read as the reverse complement.
AACCAATGGAAGGCATAGGCGCAATTTTCAAAATCTTAATGAACCTTGCTATATAAAAAAATCAGTTGCGGCCACCACAGAACCGACCGCCATCACGAAGTACTTGTATAAAATACATTCTAGCAGCAGAGTAGAAATAACTTGGCCTAATATTTTCTAACAGAGATATTATTTATCATGACCATGGAAACATTGCATATAAGTATGAAAAAATGTCGAAAAAGTTTTCAATTATTTTTCGTTTTATCAAAAAATGTCTCAAATAAAAGTTGTTAATTATTGCTTTTATAGCAACTTTTGTTCAATAAATTTTTTCGAAATATTTTTCTGTTGTGAAATATTCGCAAAAATCTCAAAATCTACACGAGTAAACTCCCATTTTTAGTCAACCGATTTTTACCAAAAGTTGATTAACTCGTGCCATTGTTGGCAGAAGCTTAAATATGAAGTTTCATAAAAATCCTTTCAGCTGAATTTGTTCTGCACGTATACACAGACAGACGGACAGACAGACATCATGCTAAAAATAGCCAAAACGTTATGTAGGGACCTCAATTTGTGGAAATCTCTCGAAATCTCGAAATGTCAAAAACGGTATGATCACAATACCTCCCTTATATATGTTGGCGGTCGGTAAAAAAAATACTGCACATATTTAGAAACCTAAATAATGGTATTAGTTATTCGAATTAAAATTAACAAAAAAATAATTTAATATAAAATTTGTTTTTAAAGCTCTTAGATTAACAGACGATAAATTATTTAAAAAATATCGTTCATTTTGCCATGATTACTACAAAGCAAAATTTGTCCTACACACTTAGCATGCCGCCTTCATTTATTATATATCTGCGAAACCCTGCAATGCGTGATAATTCACACTTCACATCAATTTTTTAGAACTTATAACATAAGTAAATAAGTAAATAGAACTATATCGTCCAAGATTTGCATAAACACCGAATAGGTAAAATGTCTCGAGTGGAATCAGAAGAGAAAAAAACTAATGACCCATTTATTACCTGGCGATGGACAGTCCTATCTAATATTGAACTTATTAAAGCCTTAATGGTCAACAGGTCGAGATAGAGAGAATTTGTTAGAGAACATATTCGTTATTAACTAGACCCGTAAACATTGATTAACGTAAAACCATCCGAGCGTAATACCCAACATTATTTAGTTTATCACAGATGAGAATTTGGAAAAGGGTATTAACATCCATATTGGTTTTGCAACAAGTTCTTAGTATTTTTTGTGGTATTTTTTTATTTCGCAACCCAGTATCTTTTTTTAGTGTTTACTGTCTGGCTTCACCTTACCGAAGTGTCTAACAGCGGATTAGAAAAGACATATAGCTTTTATTGTCGCTCTGGGCACAGAGGTAATTTTAAAAATGTTACAGCAATGTTAGGAGAATATGAGGTGTGAATTATATACCGTTGCTATTGATTTTGTTGAGAGTATAAAAAGGATAATTTATGCCAGCATTAAATTGTGCCAATGCCTCAGGTCTTATGATGTTTTGTATAAATTTGACACAAATAATAATTTATGTATTGGTCGTTAAAGTTATGTGACAACAATGAAGAGATTACCAACGTTATTTATTACACATGTTGATATTAAGCTCTTCTATTTTTTGATTTATTTTTTTGAATTAAAAATCCGGTATATTTATGAAACTAAAAAATAAAAGAGGTAGAAAGTCTACAGTTGTCTTCAGGTAGCGCACAAGTTTGTTAAATTCACGTTACAGACTGGGATTCAAATCCTGATTCGGAGTCTCGAGAGCGACAGCCCCAGATGAACCCTGGCCTACTGTTTCCAGGCTTCGTAACCATATTGGGTGGAGTATTGTATTAAATAACCACATGGCACGTTTCTTTCATTTGGGGGACAGTTTCTTTCACTTCTTTCAAGAGTCCGGAGGTTAACGAGGCTAAGATGCGGCAATGAAGAGAGGAACAATGCAAGAGGAACGTTGCCTCAGATTGGGCAACGCCAGAGGACAAGTTCTGCAGAATGTGCAAGGAAGAAGAGGAAACCTTGTAGCATTTACCAAAGAGGTGCAAGAAGATGGCAGTCTGGGAGGAAGAGATAAAGGAACTGATGAGTGAGAAAGGCAATTGACAAAAATGGGCAAGAGAACTGGATGAAAGAAGGAAGGAGATTGTAGAGGGACGCCGGGATGAGAATAGGAAGAAAGAGAGGGAAACTGGAGAAAGAACAAATACATAAGTTTAAAATATTGTAAAATTATCAAATTTCAAATATTGTACGTTATTTTATTTTGTAATGGGTATTAGTCTAAACTCCAAATGGCCTAGGGAAATAAAGAATTATATACCATATGTTCAAAAAGAAATTACATAAGGCTTGGCTGTGGAAAAATAAAATAATGTGTACTGCAAGCTTTAACTGTCAACTAATTCACTGTGATAACTGTTATTGTCAGAAGTTTCTATTGAAAATTCGGCCAATGTTTACAATATCCCCCTTCAAACTTTATACAGATGGCAGCACATAACGACTACACTAAATAATTCAAGAATTGTCAGTGGCTCTAAAACAATGGTTTCTAGAAGCGAGCTAACCATCTTCTAGTTTAATGACGAAACACTATCTTAGGTAAGATTAGTAAGTGTTTGGTTAGAAGAAGCCGAGCGAAGCGAGCTACCCACCTTCTAGTTTAATGACATAAATAAAAGTTCTGCACAGTCCCACTTGTTTAGAATCTCTGTATATTAAACAAATGACATGTGTTTGACGTATGCGCAAGTATGAAGTGGGATGTTGTAAACACTTACCGAAAATTCAATTAAGCTACAATTATAGTGATTTTTACAAAAGAACACAAAAAATTTATGATTGAATCATATTTTCGAAATGATGTTCGAGTGAACGGCGAATGGATTTACAGTGCGGTGTCATGTTTAGAGAAATTTCGGCTACAATTTCCAGATATTGCTTTCCTTGAAGGAGATTTTTACAGCGCACTTAGAAGATGTGTTGATTTATTCCAAGATGCAGGGAGTATTACTCATAGAGATAGAACTGGAAGGCCAAGAGTTCGTACTAAAAATACAGTTGATGATGTTCGTCAACGTAGCAACCCACTACATCACTACGTACACTGTCGCAAGAGACTGGTTTATCATTAGGAACTTGCCATACTATTGTCAAAAAAGATTTAAAGCTATTCCCATACAAAATTCTTGCTTTACGTGAGTTGCTGTCAGCAGATCACAATAGGCGAATTGTGTATTGCCACTGGTTCCAACAAAATTGAATTAATAATGATGATTTGTTAAATTTAACGTTTTTTTCTGACGAGGCCTGGTTCACCCTTTCGGGGTATATTAATTCACAAAATATGAGGTTATGTAGTGTTCAAAATCCCCATACTCGTGAAACTCCCCTTCACCCGTTAAAAGTTGGTGTTTGGATTGCTGTGTCTCGAAGACGTATTATCGGACCCATATTTTCCCACGAAACTGTTACTGCTCAGAGATACCGGAATATTTTACGTGAATTTATTAATCAGCTTCATGAGAATGAGTTCCAGCAAAGCTACTGCCAACAGGATGGCGCGACTGCCCACACCGCTCAAGAGACCATCAATTACCTTCGTGAATTTTTTGACGATCGAATAATAAGTTTACGTTCAAATCCAGAATTTCCACCTAGATCACCAGACTTAATTATTTTAGATTACTTTATATTCCCTTATCTGAAAAATAATGTATACAATACTCCTATTAACAATATCGAGGAACTGCAAAACAGAATTGCCGAACAGTGTGCCAATATAACTCCTCAAATTCTTATAAATGCTTTTAATAGTATGAAAAGACGAGTAAATTTGTGTCTGCAGGAAAACGGTGGTCATTTTGAACAGCTTCTTTAGTTTTTTATGTTTATTTTTCTGTACCTGTGAAATCAAAAAATATATTGTATATAATGTATAAATTTGTATTTAGCTGGCTAATATGGTTGTATAGACTGATGGCCAATAAAACAATATAGTATAAAAAATAAAAAATAATTTCCAATTTTAATGATTACAAAGGCTGTGCTTAAACGTTAGTTAATTGTTATATAAAGCTTGCAATAGACATTATTTTATTTTTCCACAGCCAACCCTTATGTAATTTCTTTTTGAACTCATGGTACTACATGACACTTTTCTAGAAAAAACTTATATAATTCTTTTAGTTATTTTAACAACATAACTAAAAAGTACCATATTTTTAGGGTCAATTTTGTTCCGGGTTAGTGTAATATCTTTCCTGCTATCATACTTATACCTCCATAGTTGTCACAAATTTAGTGGTCTTTCAATCAATTTATAGTACCTTATTTTAACTATATTGGCAATTTCGCAGATTTACTCTATTTATATACATGTTTCGACATGTGAACGATATCAATATATTTTTGTGGTTTGTACATTTTATTTTGTTATTTACTTCACAAGTTATTAGTGGTTATAAAATGCAATCAACAACCTTTGATATTCTCCCGTGAGCAATTTTAAACGCTGTGGTTTAGATACTATTTAAATAACTGAACGCCTCGTTTATTGAATTTATTTAGTTTAATTTGAAAATTTACGGGTCATCGCACAGTTTTGTATATCGTTCAACGAGAGTTTATTAAAATACATTAAATATAAATACACAAAAATGACACTGTATAAAAATTTAAACAATAGCAGAAGTATGAAAAAACTTCTTTTTCATAGTGTTCCTCATGGCAACACTTTTGATAATATACATCTTCTTATTGTTATTGTGGCGCCCGTTCCCCGCCTAAGTAAGGTAGACGGTCAGACAGTCACACAAATGGTCTTCGCGGCGGACGCCTCGAAGGACCACCAGCAGAAGGCTGGAATATAGAAAGAAAACTGAGGTTACGTGACACGAACGCACCGAGTTGAGCCGCTGAGGAAGACACGGACGACCTAGAGGAAAGGAGAGGGGATAAAAAACTCTTCTGCTCCTAGGGGCTGCTCTAAGAGACTAACACAAGGGAAATGGTAGCCCTAGCTGGGGTGTAGACGGGTAAAATCCTAGGCCCACAAGTAATGGCTATGGAGGAACCAAACCTAGAAATCCCACGACGTCTCTGAAAACCCTAGCCAAGCGACAAACAATGCGGAAAACGTTGCTCAACACGGTGGACGTATCACAAATGAAATACAGTACCACAAAAATAATATACATAAAAAACTGATAATATACAAAATTAATAATAAATGTGAAATTTAGATGTTAAATTTAAATTCAAAATGAATCCGCACACGTGATCGACAGACCCGCGGGTAAAAAATAACAAGTTACGAGCAGAGGCGATAACAAAACAGAATATAAGTGTTACAAAAAAAATATATATATATATTAAATAAACAATGAATTTGTGTAAATGTAAAATTGGAATGGACTTACAGTAGTGTTTTCCTAATAAATATGTAGAAAATTTATCTCCAACTTTACATCTGTGGCACTGGTGTCCCAAAAACCAGGTTCCTGGGTGCTCGGATTAGATCTTTAGATGATGTTAACACACACACAATTATTTAAAATGATCAACATTTTATCAAAAGACCAAATAGTTTTTGATGTTTTTAAATTAAATTATGAAAATTTAATTTAATAAAGATAGCGGCTTTACCGGCGCGACAGTTATTATTTCGTCACTTACCGAAGATTGGTAAACATCATTCGAATCTTGAATATTCTGCATCTTAATTAACGTATATTTTTGGGGGACCCGCATTTCATCATTGTTCAAGCTCGCGATTGCTAATATGATTACTAATATGATTTTGGACTCGTAAGTTGCCGATCTGAAATCCACAATTTCTTCCTCATGTTCTTTTTATGCTTATGACACCAAATTATATAATAATCCTCCTATAAATGCTACATTTCTTCAAGAAGATATGGATAAATTGATACACTGGGCAAATAAGTTGATAATACCTTTAAATCCAGAAAAAACGGTTGTACGGCCCATTGTGCTACGTCTATAAACAATTTTAAAAATAAACTGGATATTTACCTGTTTTAACAAACGATTTTTAGTGTCGTACAATTTTTGTGAACCATTAATGTATTTTATGTTTTTTTTTTTAATTGTTATTTTCTCTGTGCTATTATAGAACACACAAACTCTGCATTTGTTCTACTGTATTTAATAATAATAATAACAATAAATAATAAAAATAGAGGGTCCTTGATAGTGGAATTTTTTTCTGTCGCCATTTTAATCCAGCCTTGGGCTAAAATGTTATTATTTTAGTCAGTTTAGTCAGAAATATTATTTAACTGTAATTTTCACATCTTACTTCTGCCAGGATATAATTCAAAATATATCGTACAAAACAAGATTATCGCACTTTAATTATAATTAAATGAAACGGTTGACCTAAATTCTTAAATCATTAATTATCAAAATTACAGGGAAATAAAAGATGGATAAAAATTTCACAATAATTGCAGACAAAATGCTTATTTCATGCCAGATTAAATGTAGGATTTTATAGCAAATTTTTTATATAACAGACATTATTTTGTGAGCTATATTTAGACTATAATCATTATAAAAAAGGAAAATCATTAATTTATTCCCGAAAACCAGTTTATAAACTCAAATTACCCCAAAAAACGCAACAGCTAATTACCACAAAAAAGACATATGTAATGAATTCAATGAGTAGAAGTGAGACAAAAAATAAAATCACCACTAAAATAAGACAGGTATCATTTTAAGTGTGCAAGACTGCAATGGATATACTATTAAAATACTTATAAAGTTGGAATACACTTATCGTTTTCCAATGTGTAAGAAAGAGATGGTTATTCACGTCAGTATTATCCCTTGTGTATACTAATTATATATTTTGCCCCCCATTAACACCTGAATAGTGACTGTTAAATATTAAAATTACAGGTTATAAAGTAAAGTCGTGACCAAAATTAACATGACCAATTCAACTTTAGTACGGATCTGATGTGTGTGTAGAACACATGTTTCTTATGTAGACACGCGATGATAGTATCAGAAAAAAATTCTAAAAATGAAGGTGTTAATTTCTTTAGATTTATGGGGAACTAAACCGTGTTATTAAGAAAATATATGGTATATTTTCATGGAAAATAAAAGTCTAACAACACATTTATATTATTTTCTATTTAATAAAGAAATAAATTACCAAGATTAGTGAAACCTAACTTATACAGGGTGTATTTGGGAACTGTTTAATTTTTACTTGCCCGAACTTAATACATAAGGGGCAAGTTTTGTAATCGCGAAAATTTTCGATGTCGAGATCTTGACTGATGACCACGTTTCATGGTCCAGGGAATCCAAAAAACCTATTTTCGAAGTGCCGTCCGTATGTGTGTGTGTCTGTGTGTGTGTGTGTGTGTCTGTGTGTATACACGATAACTAAAAAACGGTTTAACTTAAAGAGTTCGTTCTGGTACCAAAAAATTCTCCTATTCATTGGGAAGAGCCCTATTGTTTTTTATTAAAATCCGAAACCGGAAACGGAAGTTATTTAACTTTAAAATTTAAAAAAAATCGTAACTAGTAAACCAAACCTTGGACAAAAATTTGTATAGGACATAATTTGATGTATTTTTGAAGATTTACCTAAATCTTTTTAAATTTTTAATTTTTTTTTTTTTTTTAATGTATTTTTCTATTATTATTTTTTTTATGGGAGGACAAGTCTAGCGGAGGTGTCCCTACGCCACTGGTTTATTATAAGAAATAAGAAGGAAGTCAAATTAGGAAAGATGAATTATTTTATTTTCTTTAATTTTTGACATATTGTCCACTGCCTTGCAAACCAGTGCTTTTAACTTATCCAAAGTATTATTTTTCTAAATTCTACATAAGTGGAATCAGGTAGACGAATTGCGACAAAATCAATTGAATGATACCATTTCTGCAGTGATTTTATTCACGGTATTGAGTAGCGCTACGCTTAGTGTAATGCGACATTGAGAAACACGAAGCCCGGGAGAAAAATTATAATCACAGTTACGAGAAATATTTTTAACAAAAATTGTGTCTTAAAAAAAAATATATATTAAAAAACTCATTTTTATTCGTTAATCTATGATTTAAAACCCTTTATTTGATGCTTCCCATTATTTTTTTAAATAATTAATTCGTTGAACAATAAAAACATTTAACCATCGGCCGAATGCCGGCAAACTGCTTTTTCTGTTGGTAAATTGTTAGCACTAAAAGTTTGTGCACCGCCAGTATTAATAATATACTTCACATTTGTATTTCGCACTCCTCCTATACGAAGTACTTTACCAGCATTTTATGAGCATTCCTTATTTTTGTTAATATGTTACATTTTACTTTTGTTTCACCATCGTTGAAAATATTTATTCAACGAATAAAGTTAACAATATCGCATTATTCTATTGACAGCAACGTTAATTTCTTCATTAATAGTTTAAAACCGATGCGATATTGTCAACTTTATTTGTTAAATAAATTTATTCAACGATTGTGAAGTGGCCAAATGAGTATTTATTTTGCACCTAACCATTAATTTATTTTAATACTGGGTAAGTATAAGATAAATATACATATGTTACATTTGAAATACTAGAGAGTGGGTATAATATAAGCACTGGTCCGTCAGAAATAAATCTTGCAACTAATGCGATTATTTTGCACTTTACCGCTGCTGGGCCGGCAATTGATACATCAATGGGCCAGCTAACGGTCACGGGAACAACGATGTATTGGCCCATTACTTTAAATGCCGGGGAGTATGTGTTTCAATAGCCCGTATAAAAATGTTTGCTGGGATTGTATGCTTTTCGAAATTTTCAAAAAAAAATTTACACTTTCAAAATTCTGACGTCATCAAATTTCTTTCTGTGGTAGGCATTCAACATCTGTCATTTGTTACTTTTCACTGACAATTTAACAATTTAATGTGACAGATAAAAGTATTACTTTCAGAAATACTCTTGTTATAATAATCAATTTAAAAATTTCGTTAAATTATAGTAGTTTATACCTAATAATATGACAGTATAGTTTTTATTTACAAAACCTGATCTCAATCAGGATTATTAAAAAAGTCAGAAAAAGTAAAATAGTGCAGTATAAAAATAAAGTAAATTTGGTACGCCTGAAAAAGTATTAATACGAGAAAGAAGATAATAAACTTTTATTTATTTTGTGAAATAAAAGAAAACTTTTTTGATTTTTTTTTTTTTTCAAGGTGGACAGTTTTAATGGGCTCCTCAAAAAAGCGGGCCCTAGACATCTGTCTTATTTGTCTATGCCAACGTTTCCCAACGATTTTCACGGCGGACCTACAAAAAATTTGAAAGTAAGAAAGTTTAGAAAGTAATATGTATCGCAAAATTACTACAAGTGATGAGCAAAAAGAAAAGGTCTTCACCTCCAAAATATAAGTGATGAGCAAAAAAAAAAAGTCTTCGCCTCTAAAATGTAAACGCTGGGCAAAAAAAGAAGGTATTCACCTCAAAAATATAATTGATGAGCAAAAAAAAAGGTTTTCACCTCCAAAATGTAAGTGATGAGCGCAAAAAAAGGTCCTCCCCTCCAAACTACAAACCCGGAGATTGTGTAACATCTCGCGGACCGGCAAAAAAATCTCACGGGCCGGTGCCGGCCCGTGGACCGGCGGTGGAGAAACGCTGGTCTATGCTATGGTCCCCGGCCCTAGTTAAGAATGATCGTTAGATCAGTTTAGATACTATAAATCCGATATTATGAACCCTAGATATTACAAAAAGATATTATAAAGACAAATGACAACTTAAACAAAAATAGCTTGACAAAAAATGAAAGCGGCCAAATAAAAGAAGAACAAGACTCTTCCATTCTTGTTTATTCTTTCTTTCCTTCTTATAATGAATCTTCTCCTATTCCATAACTTTGAGAAATTGAAGTTCTCAAAGTTAGTTTCTCACAAATATAATTCTGTGAGCCACATTTTCAAAACTTATAATAATTGATAACTGTAAAAACTATATACAGCAGAAATTTTGAACGAAGTTTCCTGTTTCAGTTCAATCTTATTGATGTACATAATCTCCATCAAGATTAAATGAAGCGAAACCAAATTTCACATTTACCGCAAATCCTTCTAAACACAGTAGACTTAGTAGATAAACCTAACATGTCCGTACATAATCAAACAGCGGAATGTATAGCTAGAGGAGTCTAGCCCACCCAGACAACTAAACTAAATCAATTTCTCGACCATATAATTAAGTGCAACACTACAAGGTGTAGGATGGAAAATTGAAGATGACCGTAACATTTTGCAACTAAATTAATAAAAGGTTTTATAAAAAATGTAAAAATATGACCTTTCAAAATGCGACACATGCCAAAGAATTGTGTAGCCCATAAAGATATAAAGAATAACAACTACGCAGACAGTTTGGCAAAAAAACACAATCAACATAAGTCTTCAACAAAAGTTTTTTCTGATGGTGCTTCATTATCAAAATTTGAACAAAACGAATCTATACATTGTTGTAGAGTTAGGCCTTTACTAAAATAGTAAAAGATCATCCAACGTAAACCTCCACGGGTAATATACATTTTTTCATAAACTTGTTTTTTTATACGCTCACTGTCAATAAACAACTCGGTCAATTTATAAGCTGTCACTGATTTCACAATAACAAATGTCCAATTTTACGAATATAATAATGACACATTTCAATATTGCCATCTAGTGGTCGTTTGTAAAAACATAAAAGGCAACCCTCGTATTCAACAAGGTAAAATTATTAAGTTAAATGTATTCGTTAATGTATTCGTCTCGCTGGGGACGGATGAGTTAATCTCGCCAGTTAATCTAGTCAGCTATGCATTATATCGCAAACATTGCAATATCAAAACGCAGAACAGTTTAAGAAATATTATATTTCGATAACGTAATTATTGTATTTTTCTGATTTTAATTTAGATACGTTTGATTATACAGTGAATTTATTTTTTAATGCAACATGTACTATGTCATTACCATGGATACAGTTTTTGACAGCAATATAAATCGTGTTCATTTTCATTTGCAACATAGAAAAAACCATATTTACTAGCAAAATCAAAATATTTTATTGAAAATACAAATAAAAAAAAAATATATATATAAATAAAAAACTAATAAAAACTTATAATAAATGTTTCTCCATTTACTTTGTTAGTAAATAAAATTCTTTGAAGCATTGTTGGGTCGGATTTAATTTTTTGAAACATTTCAAAACAAAAATCCATACGTACTGCTGCGTCCCTTTCTAACAATTCTTGATGATTTTGAAATTTGTATGATCGAAACTTATCTTTTTTTAAGAAGTTAAAAACAGATCCAATACTGACACCAACGGTTTGTGCAATTGATCTTAAAGTATTTCGATTGTTTTCTTCCACTTGTAATAATATTTCCAACTGCTTCTCTTCTGTAAGCACGTGGGATGTTGTTCTTTTTTTATTATGTTTTGACTTAAGGGACTATTACCGGTTAGAAAGGCAAAAAATGACCTATAATTAAATATTTTTTTTCTCGTTTCCTTTATTATAGAACGTTGTGCAACTTTTTTTATTTTATTAATATTATATTCAAGATTATAAAAAATTTTTTTTTTTTTTTTCGGTACATAGATTATTATATAGATGGCTCCAAAGTTCGGTAACAAAAAATTATGATGCTCCATGGCCCGGGGTTAATCTCGAAATTGACAAGTTTGAAACAAAAAATTCAAAAATAATTTTAAAGATGAAGGTGTCTTACATCGTAATTTACCACCTATTATAAAAAAAAGGGTGTAAAAACAAAATGGCGGATAGGTGAAATTTTTTTTCTAAAAATCATGTTTTTCTCCCCTTTTACCCATATCAATTTTTTTTTCTTCAATTTTTTTTGCAATTTTCTGGTAAATTACGGTAGAGGACATCAAAATGAACAAAATTCACTAAAATTTAAAAATATCCGTTGTGTAGTTATGGAGAATAAGTCTGGGCCAATTGAAAAAACACCATTTCGAGAAAATCACTTTTAAAGTTTTTTTTAATATTTGTATTGTAATATTTAAAAAAAAATTAAGTTTCAGCACTTACAATTGGTTAATCAGCAATCCCTGGTCCATATAAAAGTACTCCCGAATCAATCATTTGTTGCTGTTCCTCTTGCTGAGCAGTTTGCTTTGCCAAGCGAGCTTCCTTCGACGCCGCGGTACTCGCTTTATTGGCCATCTCAATGCGTTCCTCATCTTTTTTTTTAACATAATCATACGCAGAGTGTCCAATTATGCATCCCATTACCTCCAATATTTTCAAGAGGGACGTTCTACCTTCATTAAATATTGCTAATGAAATATTAGCAGCCAACTCAGTAACTTCTCTTCCCACAAACGTATGTTTGGGAACGATAGCCCAAAGTGTTTTGTTGTAACACTCATTATTATTTTGGGTCTTCTTTCCCAAACATCGTTTCAGCAACTCTTTATTTGTTAGTTTTTCAAAAATCGGTTTAATATATTCTTGGACCTCCGAAAAAGCGCATGCGCTAAAATTGCTACCAATTTCTTATTTTTTTGAATTTCGTTATAAAAATTTAGGATATGATTTCTGAAGGTATAAGGAATCAAAAAATGTAAAAAAAAAACGATTTTTTGAAAATTATAACCGGTAATAGTCCCTTAAGACATCCTTCGCGATGAAATTTATTAACTAGTCTTGAAATTGTAGAGGGATTTGGTATTGGCCGATCTGGATAAGTTGCACTAAATACAGCAGAAACTTCTCTTAAACTCATTTGGGAGTTATACCAAGTTACCATCATTATTTTTTCTTTATCTGTATACATGTTGATTAATTTTTAAATCAGCAATAAGCAAAAGTATGCACACTAATTGTCTATGTTGCAAATGAAAATGAACACGATTTATATTGCTGTCAAAAACTGTATCCATGATAATGATATAGTACATGTTGCATTAAAAAATAAATTCACGGTATATTACTTGCATTTTCTTCCGACAAGAGCAATTCATTTGGAAAAAGTATTGTCACTGTAAGCGTCTACATGTAAAAATAATCTATTTACTACCTCTAATAAAAGTGATGTTTACTCCGCATTTGATTATGTTTTTGCGCTAAACCTAAAGGATGATTCATATGGAACAAGGACTGGCAAATCTCTTTTCCACATATGTTTCCCTCCTACAATGTCGTCCTAAGCAAACTTTTTCTAATAAGTTACATCTGTACAGTTAACGACTATTTATTTTAAATGTCATTTATAGCTTATTTATTTAACTACTTAAATTTGTATTTAAACCTGCTTTTATGCAGAATGTTTGATAACGTATTCATCATTTTGTAAAGTTTATAGAATATTCCCTGTGGTTGTCCAGTGGTGCTGAAACAAGGATACTACTCCAGGAAACCTAATTAAAGTAGTAGGTATAAGACCGTTACATTCGAGTTATTGTAACCAGTGTCTGGCATATAGAGAAGTTTGCATATAAGCACAAGGGCACTCGTGTAATGCACTTACCTGCAAACTTTACCGAATATCAATTAGAACACGAGCCAGGCACATACATATATCAGCAACTCAATTAAATGTCTATATTGGTCACGTGAATATCATGTATAAATAATAGTTTAAATAGTTAAGAGGATTGAAAACATAATTGAGGGAGTCAGAGGAAAAGTAGTACAAGTGACATTTTTGTAAAAAATGGCTAAGTGTATAATTGTGTTAATAAAAGTAGTAATTTAACAAAATTAACCATATCCTTTGGAAAAATAAATTTAAAAAAAAATTGATGTGAAGTGTGAATATTCACACATTTCAGGGTTTCGCAGGTATATAATAAGTGAAGGCGGTATGCTGAGTGTGTAGGACAAATTTTACTTTGTAGTAATCTCGGCAAAATGAACGATATTTTCAAAATAATTTATCGTCTGTTAATCATATAATAAGACTGGTTATTAAATTTACGCTCTTAAAAATTAAATACAACATTTGTCAAAATATAACTAGAATTTTGACAAAATAATTTCAACATAATAAAAAAAAAACAAAAAAAAAATCACTCCGTACTCGAACTCGAAACCCTGCGACTTCCAGCTCATTTTAGCTTACTACACCAGTGCTCTAACCCATTACGCTATCGTACGCCTTGCATGTGAGTGTCTTACATTGGTATAACTTTTGTACTTTGTGAACCAAAAACCACAAAAAATGCGTTATTTTCCGAAAACATTATCTGATCAAAAATTCCTGTTGTACTATTTCGGTTCACACCAATATACATTACTTAGAATTTTTTTAGATTTTTAGTTTAAACCATCTGGGCTACAGGGTGTGGTACATAATTTTTTTTTGCACAATTTTGGCAAAAATCGCATCAAAATAATTTATTTTGCAAAAATAAAAATTTGATCGTTAATCCACGTACTAAGAGCTTTCATTTGATACCCTACTCAGAATTTAAAAAAAAATATTTTTGTTTTCGATGAGCACATATTTGTTTATATTTTTAGGGGGGTATGTTTTTTAGATGTTTTAGTATTTTTCCTATGTGCGGGTCAAAGAGTTTTATAAGCATCCTAAATACAGACAAACGACAAAATGACGGTATAAGGGTTTTTTGGTCATACCTACAAAACCCTAAAAAGGATATTTATGGGGATTTACTGAAATGGTTTATTTCTTATATTAAGAACCAAAGTCAAGCAGTCAAAATCAATAAATTTACGTCAAGATTAGTGAAAATTAAATCTGGTGTCAAGTGCCGCATTTCGGATCATTACTCTTTTTACTTTTTGTAAATGACGTCACTAACTATATTTCAAATGCTAATTTTCTATTATTTTCTGTTTAAAAATTACTCTATTTCTGATGCAATATTGCTCCATAAATTTTGCGATGAAAATAAACTTTGCTGGAATTATAGTTAATGTCTTATTATCTAATTTTCTAGAAGTACCAATAAGTTTATATATCATTATAAATTAAATGGGAATATATGAAATAAGACAGAAATTGTGAAGGATCTTGGGTTTATTCGGGTCGTCAAGGATGAAATTTGTAGTTGTGTTTGACATTGACTTAATATTTGTTTTTTTTTTTTTATTTATTCGCTATTGCGATATTCGAGCTCAGCGACCCCAAAAACCCCCGAGTAACGTGATTCAACTGCTTTTGTATCGAATTCGCATAAAACTCCTGAAGACGAGGGTAAGTACCGCTCACCCTGAGCACCAGGTACCTCGGAGACGTTCGCTGTTGCGATATTCGGATTCAGCGACCCCAAAAACCCCCGAGTAACGTGATTCAACTGCTTTTGTATCAAATTTGCATAAAACTCTAGGAGACGATGTACGTAGTGTCCACCCTGTGCACCAGGTACCTCGGACACTTCTCTCGTCCCGATATTCGTGTTCAGCGACCCCAGAAACCCCCGAGTATCAATATTTGACTTATTTTAGTGAATTTATACAGAGTTATAAATTTTTGATTTTGCAACTCTGGAAAATGCACTTTTCCAATGGATTTTTCTTATGCACAAATGCAGTTTTTCATTTTGCATTGATCGCGTTGGTTCACAAAATTTCCTGAGGCTCTAACGAGTCGAATGCACCAAACCGCATGTAAATCCATCTTACTACGCCAAAAATCGGAAGTTGGGCTGATTTTTGTGCTTCATTGCCTCGCCTAAAAGGTTAATTCACATAAGCAATAGTAATGCTAATTCCTTTCGTAAATCACTCCCCATCAGATTAGCATCTACTTACAATACGAACTTTGGGACCATTGTTTACATGCTAGGGTTTTTATGGGACAAAAATAAATATTCCATTCTAAATTTCATTGGGTAATTCACTGAATATCCTTGGACCATTTTGATGAGTGTATTTGCAGTAATATAAATACAGTAGCAAATTAAAATCAAATGCCAATTTTCCTTTCACTAAAACCGCAGTCGAAATTGTAGTCTCCTAATATGTAATTTTTTATTAAGTAATTAAGTTTAATGTTATATTTAATAACAAACTAATCTTTCAACAGTAATTAAAGTATGAATAAATTAATCTATGAACAAATTAAAATTAAATGAAGTTAATATAAAATTGTTCCTTGGAGCCTTTTGCGTTTAACGTAGGTGTTCATATTAGTCGTACAGAGGCTAATAGAATTCAAAGTTTAAAATTACAGGTAGTGCCGACAGAGCGGATAATAATTTATTAAAGCCTTTATCCACCCACGAGTTCTTGGATTATCTGAAATGTCCACAGTCGACAATCATGTTTAGATGATAGCTATCGCGATTAACATAGCAAATGACAGGTAATGACAATGATTAGGGATGTAATGAACAGGTGCATTGATAAGTGCAGTGCTAATGCCGTGTAATTTAGAGCGGCGCCGTGGGTGTCTTCGTTTAGACGCGAGTTGCGGCATCGCGCTTGCATTGGCGTTACTCGCGGGTGAAAACAGACCCTTATAAACAAAAACATTTATCACTTTTTCAAAATAAGTAGGTTCTGATGAAAAAGTTTAAGTTAAGACCAGGGAGTAATTGCAAGTTTTAAAAAATATTATCTGAAATACACTTTTCAACAAATGTTTGAAATAGGGCAGCGGTTCTCAAAGTGTGCTCCGCGGAGCCCTGGGGTTCCGCGAGCTACCTCAAAGGGCTCCGTGAATTATAAATTTAAATCCGCTAAAAATTAATATATATTAACAAAAAAATATAATTATTATTAACTTACATAAAGTTAATTTGTTGCTCTGAAAAGTTTAGATTTATTTTATTAATGAACTAAAAAAATCTGTAACGGTTAACTCAATATAGTGCACTCGCCTATTCGATAAAAACAGTAAGTTCTTCAATTGTTCAATTAGTTTTTACGATTTGAGTTTTTGTTGCAACGCAAAATGCTCCGGTCCAGAAAGACTAGTTGAGTTTGACTGTTGAGATCGGACAACAATATTTTCCAGATGAAGAGAATGAAAAGCTTAAAAATTGTACATGGATTAGAAACCCATTCATAGTTCAGAAAAGGCCAGAAACATTCACAGCTAAGGAGTACGAAATTTTCATTTACATGATTTGAGATTCCTCACTACAGGCCATATTTGAAAAACTATCTTTGCCAGAATTTTGGTGCACTTTGAGAGAAGAATATGCAGATTCATCAATGAAAGCTGTTAAAATACTTCTTCCTTTCGCTACGACTTATCTGTGCGAATCTGGATTTTCTTCGTATGCTGCAACAAAAACAAAATACCGCAACAGACTCGATGCAGAAGCTGATATGAGGATTCAATTGTCCTCTATAAAGCCAGACATAAATGAATTATGTAAAAATAGGAAACAAGCCTATGCATCCCACTAAAAATGTTTGTTTTTTATAATATTTTGCAATTATTTTCTGATAAATAAATGATTTTATTGAAGTACAAATAATTTAATTCTTTCTTTTTATTTATATATATATATAAAAATATATCTACTCTTCGATGTTAGGCATCGTCGAGTGGCACATACACATAATTAGTGAACCAGTGGGGTTCCGTGGAAATTTGTATGCCTTTGGAGGGCTCCGAAGCTCAAAAAGTTTGAGAACCGCTGAAATAGGGGATAGGCATGATTTTATTTTAATTTTTTATTATATTCCTCTTGTTGCACATAAACATAAAAAATTGATGTGAAGTGTGAATATTCACACATTTCAGGGTTTCACAGGTATATAATAAGTGAAGGCGGTATGCTGAGTGTGTAGGACAAATTTTACTTTGTAGTAATCACGGCAAAATGAACGATATTTTTAAAATAATTTATTGTCTGTTAATCATATAATAAGATAATTATTAAATTTACGCTTGAAAAAATATATGAAGTGTGAATTTTCACACATTTAAGGGTTTCGCAGGTATTTAGTAAGTGAATGATGATTATTTGGGATGCCAAAACAAATTTTATGCTAAAATATTTTATTATTAATTTTAATTCGAATACCTAATATCATTATTTGAGTTTCTAAATATTTGCAGTATTTTTTTTTTTTATATAGCAAGGTTCATTAATATTTTGAAAATTGCACCTACGGCTTCCATTGGTTGTTTAAGTCATAAAATCCGCCCCTCTGATTTCGTATACATTCGAACATAGAACTAAATTATAATTTCAACACTTCCCACTGGTTATTAAATTTACGCTTTTAAAAATTAAATACAACATTTGTCAAAATATAACTAGAATTTTGACAAAATAATTTCAACATAATAAAAATGCAAAAAAAAAACAGAAAAAATAAAATTCTCTCCGTACTCGAACTCGAAACCCTTCGTTTACCAACGAGTTTTAGCTTACGACACCAGTGCTCTAACCAATAACGCTATCGTACGCCTTGCATGTTAGTGTCTTACATTGGTATAACTTTTGTACTTTGTGAACCAAAAACCACAAAAAATGCGTTATTTTCCGAAAACATAATCTGATCAAAAATTCCTGTTGTACTATTTCGGTTTACACCAATATACATTACTTAGAATTTTTTTAGATTTTTAGTTTAAACCATCTGGGCTACAGGTGTAGGACAAAATTTTTTTTTGCACAATTTTGGCAAAAATCGCATCAAAATAATTTATTTTGCAAAAATAAAAATTTGATCGTTTTTTTGCGTTCGGCTTTCATTTGATACCCTACTCATAATTTAAAAAAAATATTTTTGTTTTCGATGAGCACATATTTGTTTATATTTTTAGGGGGGTATGTTTTTTAGATGTTTTAGTATTTTTCCTATGTGCGGGTCAAAGAGTTGTATAAGCATGCCAAATTTCAACTCTCTAGGTTTAGCC
Source organism: Liopterus haemorrhoidalis (assembly GCA_963971575.1). Classification (NCBI taxonomy): domain Eukaryota; kingdom Metazoa; phylum Arthropoda; class Insecta; order Coleoptera; family Dytiscidae; genus Liopterus; species Liopterus haemorrhoidalis. The sequence goes on along the minus strand of OZ020620.1, from coordinate 45,826,914 downwards.
GTTTGGCTACAATTTTTACCGAACAGACAGACAGACAGACAGACAGACAGACAGACAGACAGACGACAAAATGACGGTAAAAGGGTTTTTTGGTCATACCTACAAAACACTAAAAACAGTTTTGCATTTTTTTTTTTTTATTTGAAGGCTTAACAAAATCATAAATGTATGTAGCGCGCGAAAACGACGTGTGACGTCATACCCCTTCTAAGTGACGCAGTACACTAGTAGCCTACCCAGTGTACTGTGTACAGCCTACCCAGTGTACAGCGTGCAGCATACATAGTCTGTTGTGAACTTATTTGCTTGTATAACTTTTATAAGTTATGTAAAGTTAGAGTGATTTTAATTAAAATAAAGTTTAATTCTATAAAAACAATTTATACATGTTTACCGAATTATATTTTATATTATAGTATATAAAATATGGAAGATCCAGGCCCCAGTACTTCGAAACATAGTCGAAAATATTGTTTAGTACCGATGTGCACAAATAGTTCAAATAGAAATCCAAAAAAACAATTTATATCATTACCTGATGGCGAAAAACAACAGAAAAGGCGAAATTTGTGGCTGAATGCTATGAGGCGAAATAAAACCGATATTTCAGAAAAAAGTAAACTATGTTGTGTGCATAAATGCATCAATGTTGGGTATATTATCACTCTGAGCCCTAACAAAATCTTAATCTGCCATTTTAATAATAAATACGTGAAAAATTGTTTAAAAACAAATACAAAACTCTCGAACAATACAATATACACACGTAGAGATTATGTTGTAGCTGTCTCTGTGACGTCAAACCCCAGTCGTTTGACGTCATACTCAGTCGTATTTACTCGGCAACCTTCGCGCCGTGGTCGGCTTATTTCAAATTTACAATATTTTAATTACAAAATTTTGCTATAATATTAATTAAAATCTTGATTAGATGAGTTACGTCCGTAAGTTAGTAATTATAGTTGAAGGTAATGGGATTCGGACCAGTCAGAAAATAAAACAAATTTATTAACTTCGCTAACGTTTCGATTTAATTTAAATCTTCATCAGAGCTTAGTTAATAGTCACGATATAAAATAACAGTTTTAAAATTATTAACGAACACATCATTTAGACGCGGTAAGTTAATAAATTTGTTTTTATTTTCTGACTGGTCCGAATCCCATTACCTTCAACTATAATTAATTAAAATGTGATTTTTGTTTTGTTCGGTGATTCGAAAAAGCTCTCTGGATGATTTCTTATTTCCACTCACAACGATACTATAAAAATTAATTAACTGGGTTCTAACCTAACTTTTTCAACTTAACTTCAAATGACGCAAATAGCAGCATAAAATGAAGTGCTACTTTTGTTTTGCTCGGCTCACCTTATTTTCGTATTTTCAATAATACTACCTTGACCCTCGTATAGTGTCTCTTATAGGTGTTGTTTGGTGACGCCACTGTCTCATCTCGGTAACTTAGGTGAGGCAAATGATGTAATGTGTTATAATTACAGGTGCACACACACGTTGACATATAGTCGCACAGGTGGGAAGTGGCTTTAGACAGACTGCTAGCTACGTACCATCGTGTTGTGTTTATTAAACACCCAATGACTGACTTCATGTTTGATGGTATAATTAGCGTGTGTTAGGTGGGATTAGGTGGATGATTATGTTGTATTACTGTTTGTGGTTGAATAGTGTTATAGCTTCCTGATATTCCTAATTTGTCATCTGATAAGGTTATTTGAATTAACTATGTGTGAATTGAATAGGTCATATTAATATATTTGATATATTATTATAGTCGATGAACTTCGAACTCGATGACAAAAACATTTTTGGAAATATTCTGCTTGTCTCAAAAGAAATTTTATATTTATTTAGCTTACTGCGTGAACGCAACGTATCCGAGGGGCGCGGGGGTTATGTCAATCGGTAGCCTGGCTCTTGGGAATTTAGTCGCTATGGAGCGTTTCTCGGGAGCAGACCGCGCGTTATGCGTGCGAGAGTTTTACAAAAACGGTGATTCGGCGACTGTAGCGCGTAGAAAATTCTGCAGTATTCGAGGTTTTCGCTACTTAAATGATGCGCCAAGCATTCCTCTTATTCGACATTGGGTTAAAAAGTTTGAAGAGACTGGTACAACGCTGGATAAATCAAAATCCGGGCGACCTAGGTCATCAAGAACGGTAGAAAACGTGGAGAATGTTAATCAGTCTGTTCGTGACGACCCGAACCTTTCGATTCGGAAGCGCGCAAGTGCTTTAAATGTGCATAGATCATCATTACATCGCATTGTGCACAAAGACCTAAAGCTGCACCCCTACAAAATTCAATTGGTGCAAGAATTAAAGCCCCAAGATGCCAGTCAGAAGCTTAATTTCGTAAATCAGGTGATTGAGCGATTTTCAACGTTTACCAACATTTTGTTTTCGGATGAAGCTCATTTCCGTCTTAATGGCCACGTAAATAAGCAGAACTGCCGCTACTGTAGTGCAACGAATCCGAAACGCAAACATCAGAAACCCCTACATTCGCCTAAAGTGACCGTATGGGCTGCGATGTCGGCGCGAGGAATTATCGGCCCTTACTTTTTTGAAGACGAAAGGGGGCGTGCAGTTACAGTGAATTCAGAGCGTTATGTGGAGATGTTAGACGACTTCTTGGCACCTGAACTGCAAAACTTTCCTGGCTATAACCAAAGAACATGGTTCCAACAGGACGGAGCAACTTCACACACGTCCAATATGTCTCCGCCACGTGTTCGTGAATCCGAAACGCAAACATCAGAAACCCCTACATTCGCCTAAAGTGACCGTATGTATATAGCTGGAGCAACCTGGACTCAACTAACAAAAAATCGGAACATCTGGAAGGAAATGAAGGAGGCCGTTACCCAGAAATGGGTCTACACATAGGCTACCCACTTAACATTATTATTTCCAGAAATTTTCTCTTACATCCATTTTATATTTTACGTTATTATTATTATTGTTAATAATTTAATTGTTTTTACAAGGTTGGTCATTTCGGAATTTATGCTGATTTTTCGTTCGTCTCCTTTATTTACTTCTAACTTCATGTATATAGATGTTATTTCAAAGCAGTTTTTAAATTTTCAACAAGACTTGTTTATAGTACTTAAAAATGACATATTAAAATTTTTATCAATAATTTGGAGGTTGCTTAACAGCTAAAACATAAAAATAAAAACTTTTTTAACACTTCTCTTAATTACTGTAATAAAAACATGATGTCATGAATTTAATTACAAATTAAGAAGAACCTTGGCAGTGACACTAGAATGACCCACAACATAACCTAACCCAACTGTTTATTTGCAAAAAGTTGTTTATTGAGTTTAGGTAACATTATTAGATTTTTCTGCGTAATTTACGGCAGTTAAAAGTTTACATAGTAATTACAAGTTGTAACTTCAAATACAATTCCCTAGTTAGTATAACATTTATCATTTTACTCTTTGTTTAGTTATACAGTAGATTATGTTTATAGTAAAAAAATTGATGTTAAGAGTGAATTTTCACACATTTCAGGGTTTTGCAGGTATTTAGTAAGTGAATGATGATTATTTTGGATGCGAAAACAAATTTTATATTAAAATATTTTTTTTGTTAGTTTTAATTCGAACGCCTAATACCATTATTTAGGTTTCTAAATATGTGCAGCATTTTTTTTTATATAGCAAGGTTCATTAAGAATTTTAAAAATTGCGCCTATGGCTTCCATTGGTTGTTATAAGTTCCGCCCCTCTGATTTCGAGTACATTGAAACAGAATTAAATTATAATTTAAACAATTTCCACTGGTTATTAAATTTACGCTATTAAAAATTAAACATTTGCCAAAATATAACTAGAATTTTGAAAAAATAATTTAAACAAAGAAAAATTAAAAAAAAAAACAAAAAATAATATTGTCTCTTCTCGCAGGGTTTGATCCCTTTCGGATCGAGTTACTTGGGTGAAAAACCAGCGTCAAAAACCACTACACCAGCATACACGTTCCAGTGTAGCGTGTTACAAAGCTATAACTTGTGTACATTATTAGCAAAAAATCACAAAAAATGTTTTTTCCAAAAACATAATCTGATCAAAAATTACTGTTGTACTATTCCGGTTCACACCAATGTACATTACTTAGAATTTTTTCAGATTTTTAGTTTAAACCATGAGCTACAGGGTGTGGGACAAAAAATTTTTTGCACAATTTTGACAAAAATCGCTTCAAAATAATTTATTTTGCATAAATAAAAATTTGATCGTTAATCCACGTACCAAGGGCTTTCATTTGATACCCTAGTCAGAATTACAAAAAAATATTTGAAGGGTTCGGGAGTAAAACATGTTAAGTAACAAAACTGGTGTTTCTTAACTAAAAGCATGAAAAACATGTAAAGTAAACCCGCTATTATTCTTCTTTCTTATTTCTGTCCAGCGTAGTTAATAATGTTAAATAAATAATTTACAAAATATATAAATGTATCAATATTAATACATTCATAAAACTTAAAACTGAATTTACTACAATAGATAAAATTGATAGTTAACACGTTTTACTCCCGAACCCTTCATTTTTTTTTTCGATGAGCATATATTTGTTTATATTTTTAGGGGGATATGTTTTTTAGATGTTTTAGTATTTTTTCTATGTGCGGGACAAAGAGTTGTATAAGCATGCCAAATTTCAACTCTCTAGGTTTTTCCGTTTGGCTATAATTTTTACCGAACAGACAGACAGACAGACAGACAGACAGACAGACAGACAGACAGACAGACAGACAGACAGACAGACAGACAGACAGACAGACAGACAGACAGATGACAAAATGACGGCATAAGGGTTTTTTGGTCATACCTACAAAACCCTAAAAAATAAATCTTATCAAAGTCTTAGTCTTACTTAGTCTTATCAAAAATACTGCCACAAAGTTTTCAGTGAAATTTCACAAGCTGCTTGAAAATATTTTATTTTTCTTTTAGTACACAATACTATGAAGATCATCGAATTGTCCAATGCATACAGTTTCTCTTTATACCTTGTGTTTTGCGATTATGAAAAAGCCTTCGACAGTGTTGAATTATAGACAGTTTATAAAGTTCTGTCAAACTGTAGATTACACTACAAACAGTGCCGCAACTACGTAGGGGCAACAGGGGCACAGGCCCGGACCCAGATCGAAGGGGAGGGGGGACAAAAAGGAAAATATTGGCATAATAATTGTATTTAAGTGAGGACCTTTGCTTTTAGGTCATCACTTGGATTGTAAAAGTGAGGACCTTTTTATTTTTAGATCATCGCTTAAATTTTAGAAGTGAGGACCTTTTTTTTAGAACATTGCTTGTATTATATAGTATAAAAATTATGGGAATGAATCCCATCAGAAATCCAACCATCTTAAAATACCCTATCACCGACCATATATACTCATCATACTTTAAACTCTCAAGCACCATTTTTACATTTTCGTAATTTTCTTTGAGCATTACGGAATGAGGCAAAGGAAGAGATGGAAATCTATTTCCATTGTGAAGGACAGCTTTTAAACTTTTTGTAGAACTGTCTACGAAAAGACGCCAGTCAGAAGGAATGCATGAGATTCCGACCGCCTTGCATAGGCGGTTATACTAAATATCCTTGCTACCTTTATTTTTGTCGGAGCACAAATAAAGAAAATAATGGCCAGTGACGAATTTTCAAAGATACTCAATACTCATGAAAAAAAAAGCCTGAAAGTAGTGGTTCATGGTTTTCTCGGAAACAACAGAGCAGACAATTACAAAGAGCTTATTGCAACTATGCTTGATAACTTTAAACTCATGGGTTGCAGAATGTCCCTTAAAGTGCATATGTTGCATGCTCACTTGGACCAATTTAAAGATAACATGGGAGCCTATTCGGAAGAACAAGGTGAATGTTTTAAGACGTGATGAACGTCGTTATCAGGGGCAATACAATGAGAGTATGACGGGGGACTATATTTGGGGGCTAATACGAGAAAGTCCATACAATCACAGAAGAAATACGAAAAATAATCATTTCTAAACTTTTTCATATTATTCTATTACAGTAGTTGTTTGTTTCGAATGGTTTTCTTGTAAATAAAACTGATTCAAATTCATAACAAAAGTTTGTATTATTTTTACATACAATAAAGGTCTGAAAAAAGGGAAATTTTCTTAAAATCCGTAATTTCATTCTTATAAAAGCAAACTTTTTCGGGTAAATCTATTTTTTCTTTAATTAATAATGTAAAAGAAATAAAAATCACATATGCAGAACCCAAACTCAAAATTCCTGTTGACCGGTGTAATTTAATAATAAATCAAGAAGCAAAAAATCAGAGAAACATTAAAACTGAAATAAAATTTTCTTAATAACAATAAAAAAGAAATTATATCCTTTAATTTTCTCGCTATTAAAATAAGCAATAAAAAATCCGTAATAAACATTTTTTCCTGTTATGCTAAGCACAATGAACTTTGAAATACTGAAACGTTTTTTTACTCCAAAATAAATTTAACGCCTCGTAAATTTAATTTTAAATCCGCACACAAATTTAAATAATAAAAAAAAATCGATGAAACCAGAAGATAACTACCCACGTACCAATATAATAAAACTAAAATCCCCTGATGACAGTATGTTGAGATTTTTCGAGTGTGATCTTATGTTAGTGAGTGGTTCAGCTTAGGCAGTAAGAAGAAGAAGGATGGACGAAGGTATTATCTGATGGTGGGAAAAGGATGGCGACATAATCATGATAATGAGATATGATGACAAGAAATAAATGGATTAAGTCCCAAATGGTGGGATTTATTTCAGATGGTGATTTAAATTTGTTTGTGCCCGAATAACTTTTTGACAAGTGAAGTCGTAAAAAAGGTTTTAAATTCATATAAAAAAAATCAGCTGTGGCCACCACAGGACTGACCGCCATCATAAAGTACTTATATACAGTCTGTTCCAAACGGTTAAGCGGAACTAAATGAGAATTTAGTTCTTTTAGGTTGTCACGAGAAGGGACCTTGCTTGGGTTATTTCATTTTTCACGTTGGGATGTCAAAATTTAAAATTCCAACAATGAAACCATGGAAACGAATGACATATGTCAAAATTAAATATTTTTTTTAGATATTTTAATGACAAAAAAATAAATAAATGGGAAATTTGTATTAAGAATGACACAACAAATCAAAATATAAAGAAATGACATTTTAAAATGATATTAACCTTAACCAAAAAATGTTTATTGTAAGTATGATTTACAAAGCTTAAACAAAACGACCGAAAAGCACGATTTAAACGATGAATAGATTTAGATTGCAAAATCTAGTTCCGCTTAACCGTTTGGAACAGACTGTAAATTACATTCTAGCAGCAGAGTAGAAATAACTTGACCTAATATTTTCTAACAGAGATATTATTTATCATGACCATGGAAACGTTACATATAAATAAGAAAAAATTGAGACAGAAAAAATTTCGAAAAATTTTACAGAAATTATTCGAAATTTTTCGTTTTATCTAAAAACGTCTCAAATAAAAGTTATTAGTTATTGCTTTTATAGCAAATTTTGTTTAATAAATTTTTTCGAGATATTTTTCTGTTGTGAAATATTCGCAAAATTCTTAAAATCGACACGAGCAAACTCCCATTTTTAGTCAACCGATTTTTACCAAAAGTTGATCAACTCGTGCCATTGATGGCAGAAGGTTAAATATGAAGTTTCATAAAAATCCTTTCAGCCGAATTTGCTCTGCACGTGTACACAGACAGACGGACAGACGGACAGACAGACGGACAGACAGACAGACGGATGGACAGACAGACCGACAGACATCATGCTAAAGATAGTCAAAACGTTATGTAGGGACCTCAATTCGTGGAGATCCATCGATATCTCGAAACGTCAAAATTGGTATGATCACAATACCTCCCTTATATATGTTGGCGGTCGGTAAAAATTGATGTGAAGGGTGAATTATCACACATTTCAGGGTTTCGCAGGTATTTAGTAAGTGAAAGATGATTATTTGGGATGCCAAAACTAATTTTATGTTAAAATATTTTTTTTTTGTTAATTTTAATTCGAATGCCTAATACCAGGGCTTCGAACCGTTATGTTTTTCGTTTCGGTTTTCGTTCCGGTTCAATTAAAAAATTATATATCGGTTCGGTTCCGGTTTTCGTTCAGGCAAAAATAACGGTTTTTTTCGGTTTTCGGTTCAGTTCCGGTTCGAAGACCTGCTTTATACTGAGGATCAATGGAACTGAATACACGCGATTGCAACCCCAACCCTGGCAATATGCAATCGTGTGGTCAAGCATCCACAGATCCCTCATTTTAGGTTCCTAGGCAGCACTTTATACGAAGGATCAATGGAGCAGAATACACGCGATTGCATCCCCAACCCTGGCAATATGTAATCGTGGATATTTTGTGTTTTCTAAGGTGTTGAAAAGCACCCACAGATCCTTCATTATAGATTCCTAGGGAGCACTTTATGCTAAGGATCAATGGAGCTGAATACACACATTTGCATCCCCAACCCTGGCAATACGCAATCGTGGATATTTTGTGTTTTTTACTTGCTCGACCTTAATATATAAGGGGCAAGTATTGTAATCGCGAAAATTTTCGATGTCGAGATTTTGACTGATGACCACGTTTCATGGTCCAGGGAATCCAAAAAACCTATTTTCGAAGTGCCGTCCGTATGTGTGTGTGTGTCTGTGTGTATACACGATAACTCAAAAACGGTTTAACTTAAAGAGTTCGTTCTGGTACTAAAAAATTCTCCTAATAATTGGGAAGAACCCTATTGTTTTTTATTAAAATCCTAAACCGGAAACGGAAGTTATTAAACATTAAAATTTAAAAAAATTCGTAACTAGTAAACGAAGTCTTGGACAAAAAATTGTATAGGACATAATTTGATGTATTTTTGAAGATTTACCTAAATCTTTTTTTAAAATAAAAAAAAAAAAAATTATGTATTTTTTTTTATTATTATTTTCGCACTGGTTAAGGTGTTGCCCAGCATCCATAGATCCCTCTTTTTAGGTTCTTAGGGAGCATGTCATACTAAGCAACTTATACAGCAATTTAGGCTATTAGCGCCCGAATGACGTATAGATTTACTTAATTGTATTAAAAATATTTAATTGAAAAATATTCCAAAAAAATATAGAAATATATATTATTGAAAAATAATTTTAAATTTTAATTAAGTTACGTTGTCAATTACAAAAAAGCCGACCGGCGTAGCGTAGTGGTAACACATATGCTCTGCGTTGCTAAGGTCTCGGGTTCGAATCCCGTTCAGGCATGGAATTTTTCAAAAAATAATTGTCCTGGCTAATTGCCAAAGCAGTAATGGCCATAAAAATAAAAAAAAAAAACAAAATAAAATCTGAGGTACAGATTCAAAAAAATATCAAAAAATCCATTTTTTTGAGAATTTTCTTGACAAAAAATGTGCCAAAAAAAATCACTTAATAATATACTTACAAAACCTGGCGTAAAAAAATCACATATTTTTCAGTAGCTGGTAAAAATGGTGTACAGCAGCTTAGGCTATTATCGCTCAAAAGACGTATAGATTCACTATTGTGTTAAAAATATTGAATCGAAAAATATTCCAAAAAAATATAGAAATATTTTTTAAAAATTTTGAATCAAGTATATAATAAAATCTGAGGTACAGATTTAAAAAAAAAATATCAAAAAATCCATTTTTTTGAGAAATTTCTTGACAAAAAAATGTGCAAAAAAAATCACTTATTATATACTAACAAATCTTGGCGTAAAAAGATCGCATTAATTTTTCTGTAACTAGAAAATGGTGTAGTACAATATTTAAAATCCAGATTTTTTAAAAATTTGAAAAAATGGTATGCTGCATCTTTGGCTAGCAGCTCCCAAAGAACATACAAACTTACTTAGAGCTATTAAAAATATTGAATGGAAAAAACATTCCAAAAATTTACCTTCACAATACTTACAAAACATTTAATATTCACAGAATTTTTGAAATTTGAAAAAATGGTGTACAGCACTTTAGGCTATTAGCGCCCAAAGAACATATACATACAGCTGTTAAAAATATTGAAACGTAAAAACATTCCAAAAATTTACTTACACAATACTTACAAAAAAATTATAATCAACATGATTTTTTGAAATTTGTAAAAATAGTGTGCAGCCTCTTTGGCTATTAGCACCCAAAGAACATAAAACTTAAAGCTATTAAAAATATTGAATCGAAAAAACATTTTCAAAACCATTTTCCTGCACAATATTTACAAAAATCTTAAAATCCACAGAATTTTTTGAAATTTGAAATAATGGTGTACAGTTGTTTAGGCTATTAGCGCCCAAAGAACATACAAACTTACTTAGAGCTGTTAAAAATATTGAGACGTAAAAACATTCCAAAAATTCACAATACTTACAAAAAATTTTAAATATACAGAATTTTTGTAAATTTAAGAAAATGGTGTGTAACATTTTCGGCTATTAGCGCCCAAGGAACATACATACTTCGAGCTATTAAAAATATTCAATCGAAAAAACATAAAATTTACCTGTATAATACTTACAAAAAATTTAAAATCCACAGAATTTTTTGAATTTTGAGAAAATGGTGTGCAGCATCTTTGGCTATAAGCTCCCTTCGAGTCAGTATAGGACTTCCCTTCTTAACTTCAATAGACACTCAACTCGTTTCATCACTATTGCACTTTTTCAAATATTACTTTTTATAAAACTGGTAAAAATGTGTACACACAGCATTTATGGCTACTAACGCTTAAGGTAGTTATTAATTTAAGGGTATTTTATACAAAAAATGCACTGGTCAACATGTGTTGTGACTTAGAACGTTTCATAGACGATTATGAACGAGAAATATTTGGAAAGATTAGTGACCTAGTGTCGACCAAAATTATTCAATAAAGGATTAAGTAAAGAAATTAATCCTCTTAATTAGTTTCGCTAATGAGAATTTTAATGTGGATTTTTTTGCGTAGTTCTGTATTGCGTAAACAATAAATAGTCCACGACAGTGCACAGCAATTTAAATATAAAAAAAATTATAAATAATTTTTTAAATTTATAATAATTTTGTTAAACAGTATTAGCATTATAGGCTATTCTAAACGTTTACGCGGAACTAAATTGCTTTTGATTAGTTCTGTATTTTAAAAATAAATGTATAAACAATAAATGGACCCCGACAGTGCAAAGCATTTATAAATATAAAATTTAAAAATGTTTTTAAAAATTTATTACAGGGCTTCGAACCGTTAATTTTTTTCGTTTCGGTTTTCTTTCCGGTTCTATTAAAAAAATATATCAGTTCGGTTCAGTTCCGAGTGATAAATTTTTAAATGCTTTTATTTGTATTAGAAATTTATTTTGTACTATAATTTAGAAGAACATTTTATTCTTTATTTTGTAATAATCATACCAAGGCCGCTGCCAGGGGGGGTCTGGGCGTTCCCCCCTCCCCTGAAATAATAGAATCGCAATTTCTTTTTTACTTGTCAGAAAAATTACGATTTTTTTCTGCTCATCGGTTTTCGGTTCAGTTCCGGTTCGAAGCCCTGCCTAATACCATTATTTAGGTTTCTAAATATGTGCAGTATTTTTTTTTTATACAGCAAGGTTCATTAAGATTTTGGAAATTGTTTTAAGTCACACTTATCCCTCTGATATAAGCCCCTCTGATTTCGTGTATTCAATTTCAACAATTTCCACTGGTTATTAAATTTACGCTTTTAAAAATTAAATGCAACATTTGCCCAAATAGAACTAGAATTTTGAGAAATAATTTAAGCAAAAAAAAAAAAAAAAAATGCAAGAAAAAAAGAAAATATAAATATGTCTCGAGACCGGTGCGAATCCTAGTTTCTGAAAGATGCATACATAACAGTGCCCACTCCATGAATTTTTTAATTCAATACGAAATATGTCCTTATCAGTTTTCATTGAATACAAAATTTGTTTATTTTTTAATCCATTCAACCGAACATGATCGTTTATTTACACAAGTGATTTTAAACCCCAGACATGTTATGTAATTTAACTAAATACAATCTAAATAAACACTCAAAATATCTAGACACTGTCATCTCCTATTAGTTTAACAATTGAACTTTGAATCTAAACAAAATTCTTGATTGACATTCCACAAATAACTCAATTTGACACAGATATAGAGAAGATTTACCAGAACACAGATAAGAATTAGAAAAACAGTAATTATTATGAATCATCTGTCATGCATGGTGGTCCATAATTGCGCTTAATATCAAAGAAATTATTCAATCCAAAGGGTATGCGATTATTATTATCGTTATTATTATAAATATGTTTTAAATGAGTTCATATTGCATAATGTTGTTTATTTATTTCCCGTGTAATGTGACAGCAGAAGTTTATTACAGGCATTTCAGTTTTTATTGCCTTTTTGATTTGAATCATTTTGATAAGGATGGAATGTACTCATCACTTTGATTTAATTCACTCTGTGAAATATTAAGATAATTAAAATGTGCAATTAGTCATCGCACATCTAACAGAAATAGATCTAATGTAATATGCCTTCTTAAAATTAAATTTTTGGTTTGGTAATCTCAACCAAACCCAATCTAATGACTAGTAAATTTGGACAATATTTTTGTTTAGCTGTTAAACTATGGTAAATATGGTTATTCGTAAGTTGGTAGCCATCGTTTTACTTCTGCATGTCTTATAAAAACGAATAACTTTTATTTGCCTTATTTTTTACTATACATGATCCTCTTTAGTTTATAGGGGAAAAATTTTAAGATCGTAGCGCCACGCGGATTTTTTTGAAACCATTCTAAATCAGATACCACTTGACATTTACTAGTAAATAATAGCGAAAAGTGTATCAAAAAACGACAAAAAATAAATAATTGTTTGGGATTTTCTGATTTTGTGAAGTGACATTACTTGTAAACATCTAAAATACTACATTTTGTGATCTGGTTTTAAGTTATGGCGGTTTTCCATTGTCGATTATTTTAACTATATTGGGGGAAATAATAATTCCCGTGTTGTTTACCAAGGGGTAGAAATCTACAATGCTGGGCATATAATATTGTGTGGAGTCACTGAAAAAAACAGAGAGTTCATAAAGATTTATGCATTATGCCTACAAACTTGTGCATTACAAACCCACACACAATAACAGGAATTTTCAAGATATGCGATAATAAATACAAAATTGAAAATATTTTTTGTAGTCACTATCATTAAAATGTAATGAGCAAACTTTGATATAAGGGCTCACTTTTTCCAATTTTTAAATTATTTATCTAAACATCGCGTCGGTTCCTAACCTCTTGCTTTCCCAATTTTGTTTCGAACCGTACGGTGTCTGATATTAGTGGAAACAAATGAAACGATATTTCCGGGTTTCTTCTTTGCAATGAATTGCACATAGGCACACAACAATATGTATTATACATTTTTCAATGATTATAATAAAACTTTAAAAACAAACTTCATACAAAACCAATACACAAAACGAAATGTTATCTGATGTACACAAGTTCATGAAACGCTCACCAGATGGTAGGGTGCTTAGCTGCAAATCCCTATACACTTATTGTACCTATAAATTAATTTCTTAATATCATCTTCAAAGAACTAACACGGAATTTTCCGATTCTGTTTTTACCGACCGCCAACATATATAAGGGAGGTATTGTGATCATACCGATTTTGACATTTCGAGATTTCGATGGATCTCCAATTGAGGTCCCTACGTAACGTTTTGACTATTTTTCGCATGATGTCTGTCGGTCTGTCGGCTAAAAGGATTTTTATGACTTTTTATACTTCATATTTAAGCTTTTGACATCAATAGCACGAGTTGATCAACTTTTGGTAAAAATCGGTTGACTAGAAATGGGAGTTTACTCGTGTCGATTTTTAGATTTTTGCGAAAATTTAGCAACAGAGAAATATTAAAAAAAAAAAAATAATTTAACAAAAGTTGCTATAAAAGCAATAACTTAAAGGCGTATCACACTAGAACGCTATCCAAGTCTTATTTTTGTAGGTTTTTTTTCAGGATCCAACTCTTCAGGTCTTGACATATCACACGGTATTTTCTTTTTTTTAGCTGCTTTGGCTATTAGCCATATCACACGGTATTTGAATATTACTTAAGACTTGGAAATTGTTTGTTTACCCATGCGCACATCGTGAAATTATGACAGTTGACAGTTATACTTTGAAAGGTTATTTTAAAATTGGTTATTATTTTTTTTTTTTATAATGAATGAGGAAGAAATACATAGGATCTTGTGGATCCCATAACGGCGGGTTTTCTTTAACAAAATTTATCAACTCTTCTTATAATATCATTTTTTTTTAAATAAATAACTTCAAAAATACAAATTTAACAACACTAGACGGAAACAAAAGACAAAGACGCGTCAGCTGAGAGCGAGATAAAACCAGTTGGCGCACGCGCATTTTTTAAGACCTGGGTAAAGAGACCGAGAAATTGTATCCTGTTTCATTTGCCTGGTCTTCAAAACCTAGGTTTTTTCTTCATACTATCACACGCACAAGACTTCGATTCGAATGCAAAGACTTTAATTTTCCAAGTTTAGACTTGAATAATAACTCTAGTGTGATAAGGCCTTAACAACTTTTATTTCAGACATTTTTTTGTTTTTTTGTATTTATGCAGGTGCCTTTTTAGTTTGAGGATATTGGTTTTGGAGGTGTTTCCTAAAACTTCGCAAGCATACATAAACAGAGGTCGAATTAGCGTTTTATAAAGCAGCAATCCACATTTTACTTTGAGCTTCGATTTTCTATTAATCAAGGGGAGAGCTGGTGTAGTCTTTGATGAAGAAGCTGAAGTTTCATTTTAATATGAGATGTCCAAAACATAATTTTAAAAACCTTTAATCTCTTCATAGATTATTTGGCTAATAGCTAAAGCTGCTAAAGTCAACAAACCAAAGGAAAAAAAAACTTTTTTTGCTGTCATGTTACATGCCTTTGGGTCATAGGAGACAACATAAATTCCTTCGAAATATGGTCCTGCCGAAGATTTCTACGAATATCACGAACAGAAAGGAGAACTAATACCTTAATTATCGAGGAAATTATTTATTTATTTATTTATTTATTTTACAGTTTTTTAGGAAAGTCAACAGTAGACCCTATAACTACTGGCTTCCACGAATTATTGTAATTGTGTTACATATCTTACAATTTTTTTTACATATTTGTACACATTAATTTAGATTAATAACAATAATATTTGAAGAAAAAAAAAGAAAAAATAAACTACAATACGTATGTTTCTTAGAAATTAAATATTGGATTTTATTTTGTTTTTAAATTGTTGCAAGGGACCATTAAAGACCCTATAAAGCTATCGACAATAGTGCAAAACAGAATAGCTACTTTCTTTGGATATATACAAAGATGATAACAGTGACAACCTAGACAGATTAAGTCTACAAGGGAAGTTTGATGGAAGAAGGTCTTGTGATAGATGTCCTACCAGGTGGACAGATCAGATTAGCGAGGTAACTGATTGCTCTATTGCAGAAACCACAAGAGAGACAGAACTTAGAAGTCGTTGGAAAGGAAATAAGTCGTTGGAAAGGACTTCAGAAGTCACGTCTCTTCTCATCAAGAAATATTCATATACTATCCACAAAATACCAAATGATTAAAAACCATTTGGAATTTACTTCACATTAAAAATTGTTTGTCCTCGCCTTAATTAATAATTGTGATTTTAATTTATGTATAACAAATGTTCAACAAATTACACACAATAAATAATAAACATTACATTTGTAACAAAGTGTAATTACAAATCAAGTGATAAATTATTTGCTCAGAAGTGAAAAGAGCAACTTGAATTGAGCAAAATTACAACGGTAAATCATTGTATTGAGTACTTATTCATCATTAGAACAATGATATAATGCATGTACATAATTAATTGATCTGAAATGAGGAAGCAATGGATATTGTTGCAATGCACGTACGTTTATCTCTTCATTTGGATTTATAGCGTAAACCACAAATCATATTCTGGACAACACTGAATATTTAATTAATCGGTTTCAAGTGCAAAAATTATTAAAACTAATGTAATAGAGGAAACTTATGATTAAATTCAAAAAGCTGTCAACAGATGGTTCTCATTTGGGTTACACTAGTGTTCCCCAACTAGCAGTTCTCTAAATATTTTTACTGATTCGTAAAAGATATAGAGATATTAAGATAATTTGATAAATAAAATCACAGATATGCCACTAAAATGAAAAAATGATAAACTATATTAATTATGTCGAGTTGTTAAGTCAAGTTATACATTATATTATATTAATTATTTTGTAAACAATTTGTGCAATGTTTTGCAAAATATGTTTAATTTTAATGTAAGATGTGAAATATTTATTACTTAGTCTAAACCCTTTACTGCATGAATTTTTATTTTTGGCTGAAATAATCCATGGGCTATTCTACATTATGTTACAAAAGAAAATGATTCCGTATTATTTGCTCGTCAATTGCTAGGTGTTCTTCATTAGGGATTAAAAGCAGTCGCTCTCGAATTTTTTATAGAAAAGTTCGTATCTTCTAGTTGTCATTTCTCAATAAATTCATTCGTTGAAGTGCAAATTCCGCTTGATATCCTCAAATTTATTGCAGCCCATTACCTTTTAAAATGTGCCTCAGATTTCTAAGCGCTGCCCATCCCAAATCAATTCTTCTATTGATCTTTATAGACCGGGAGCTCATGAGAGTTTTTGGTCTCCGATTTCATACAGCATGCCTTTTGGAGGAGAGAATATTTACCCTGTGACAACAAAAAAGGGATGGTACTAAACCCCTGCACGCTTTCCGGTCATAGGGAAAATTGCATTTCCACTTAAACACAAAATTTTTGTGCTTTTCTCTGATTTAATATTGCTTGCCCTTTTGTCAAAAGAAAGTTATAACAAATTTAAAGTCTTTTAAATATTTGCATGCGATTCGAAGGGTCCCAAAGGGCTCAAACGGTCATGTGATCTTGTAATAAAAAAATATGATTTTCCGCGTTTTCATACAGCATGCCTATAATTAAAAGACTTTAAATTTGTTATAACTTTCTTTTGACAAAAGGGCAAGCAATATTAAATCAGAGAAAAACACAAAAATTTTGTGCAAGTGGAAATGCAATTTTCCCTATGACCGGAAAGCGTGCAGGGGTTTAGTACCATCCCTTTTTTGTTGTCACAGGGTAAATATTCTCTCCTCCAAAAGGCATGCTGTATGAAATCGGAGACCAAAAATGTCATGAGCTCCCGGTCTATTATAATTTGGGTGTCCCGGCCGATAGTGAATTCATGTTTCAGGTATTTGTAGTGAGACACTTGATCATTGGGTCCACCCGAGGTTGACAAATTACCACTCAGCACTAAATTTGTCATTACTCTGGTTTATGTCATAAATTGAAACATATCTCCTCAGCTTCACTATTTAATTCTTCCACCATTTGGCCGATTTCTCCAAGTCGTCAGTAATTAAAAGTATATCGTCGGCGAAACGTAAGTGGATTAGACTGCATTAATGTTTAAGCCTCGATTTGTCCTCTGCTTAACAAATTTAATCTGTTTAAACCCTCTAAAACATCATTCCGAAATCATTGGGGCGCGACCCAATTTTAGGTCGTGGATATTTAAAAATGGGTCGTGACTTGAGACCACTTATGTATATGAAAAAAAAATAAATAAATAAATAAATAAATATAGAAATCGACATCAAAGCATTGACACAACGTTGAGTATTGCATTCACTAAATCAATTGAAGCAAGAATAGACAATTTGGTGAACGAGAATCAGGAGCAGAAGAGCCATTAAGTATGTACTGGTATAAAATTATTATATATTTATAAAATAAAATTATTGTCCTGCATTTGCATAATTTTTTTCCAACGCACATGGGTCGCCTTATAATTTTCTTATTATTTTTAGGTCTATAGACATCAAAGGTTGCGGAACGCTGCTCTAAAATATAATCCCGAAATTCAATTTTATCAGTAACACCATCTGTCGGAACGTTTGAGTAACTTATTTAGATATACGAAGGCCTATTTTACACTAAAATGTACAGTAACTTCCAGTCATGTTATAAAATTAATGTAATACAGTTCAAACTTAAATGGGTCCTTTCTGAAATGAAGTTTCTTGATTTTACTACCATTCTATAGAATTTAAAAACGATTTCTTGATCGGTTCATCAAGGATCAAACATTTAATTCACATTTAACGGAAAATATCTTTAACTTTGTCAATATAATCCCTGAATCTCGAAATGCAATCCTATCCGTTACACCATCTGTCGTCACGTTTGGGTAACATATTAGCTGGTATTGTAATGACAGTGTCCTGACTATTCGCCCATTTCCTGCACAAACACATTGACTGATCTCCGGTTCGTCCATTCGTCCGTCCGTCTCAACCGGTCATTTGCATACGTGTGGTGGTCATCGACAGCTGTGCAAGGAATCTGCTGATAGTAGGATTATCCTTAAGACGAATAGATTTCAGTGGTGACTCTGCTAAAAAGGGACATCTTTACAATCATCAAACCAATATTTGATCATAAATTTAGAATTGTATTTAATATCCAGGATGTTATAGGGAACTGTTTAGGCATTTGCTAACTGTTTCATTATAAGAGATACGAGGAGGTCAAATTAGGAGTTAGAAATTTAGAAAAAAATGACCAACAAATAAATGAATTATTTCAAATAATTGCATTTTCGTTAATGGAATCCCATGTGTGTCTATTACATGAAAAATGTATTTTAGTAAATAGATCATCCATAGATCTAAACATAATTACACAATATTAAAAAACTTGAAGCTGAGTTGATTCAACAACTTATTGATTAAATACCAAGTAAAATAAATATAATCGCAATGTTTCACAGCTACCTATTTTATTCAGATGAAATAATTGTTAAAAATCAAGTCTCAATATCTCATTATGAATAAATTTAAAAAATTGCTACCTAGGTGGGTATGTAATTATACTTTTTACCGACCGTCAACATATATAAGGGAGGTATTGTGATCATACCGATTTTGACATTTCGAGATTTCGATGGATCTCCACGAATTGAGGTCCCTACATAACGTTTTGACTATTTTTAGCATGATGTCTGTCGGTCTGTCTGTCTGTCTGTCTGTCTGTCTGTCTGTCTGTCTGTCTGTCCATCTGCCTGTCTGTCTGTCTGTCCATCTGTCTGTCTGTCTGTCAATCCGTCTGTCTGTCCGTCTGTGTTAGAGTGCAGAGCAAATTAGGCTGATTTTTTTTTTTGTTTTTTTTTTCTGTTGCTAAATATTTCGAAAAAAATTATTGAACAAAAGTTGCTATAAATGCAATAACTAATAGCTTTTATTTGAGACGTTTTTTGATAAAACGAAAAATTTCGACTTATTTTTGTAAAATTTCAAGTCTCAATTTTTTCATACTTTTATGTAACGTTTCCATGGCCATGACAAATAATATCTCTGTTAGAAAATATTAGGCCAAGTTATTTCTACTCTGCTGCTAGAATGTATTTTATACAAGTACTTTACGATGGCGGTCGGTCCTGTGGTGGCCACAGCTGATTTTTTTATTTATTATTTACTTGTTTAATCATGTCTTAACTTTTTTAATATTGGTTTTAGACCAATAATGCCCCGATGATTTATTACAGAAAACTACGTTTTCTTTAATTCATAATAAATTCCCTTAGTCCTATAATTTAAAATAACTTATACAATTCTACCTATTGGCTTAAAATCTGTTAAACAGATTATGTTAGCTTTTTGTTGTCTGTGTTTTCCATGTCTTTAATCTCATTCCTTCTTGTTATTGTATCCTTCGCTCATGCATATCCATTTCCACTTTTGCTCAGAATCTCCTCTCTTATTCCTTCCCTGCTTCATATTTGTCCGCAGTCCATCAGCATGTGCTCGATTTTCTTCTTCCTTCATCCAAAATGCATTTTCTCTCTCTTCGTTACCACACCTGAAGCATGCAATCGTCTTCTTTTTATCCTTTTTCCCCATCTCTTTCAGCTATTGTAGCAGCTGCGATGTCCAAGTTTTTTAAATTTACTATTATATATTGATTCCTATATTTTAATATTTTGTTCTTAGTTTTGTACATCTTCCATTCTTTCTATCATTTCTTGAATTCCTTGTTTATTTAATCTGTTCGTCCTTACTTCTTTAAACCACCATATACATACTTTTTTTAACTTGGCAGTCAAAGAGGAAATTCTTGATACTATTGTACAGAATAGTTGATACTATTTATCTCTGTTCATCTCATTTCTATATTTCAGTTGCCGCTATTAAATAACCAGACTTTTCGCAAAAATCGCACTAGGCGACGGATGTTTAATCGTCCATCCCAGAACTTGTCTAGTATTCTGTCCTCTTTCATTCTCATCAGTGCTCTTCTGCTAGCTGATCATCTCAATTTTTGTGAGACTTTTTTGATGGGTCGAGGGATGTACAATTTCTTCTCCCCGATTTTCCTTACCAGACCCTCTCATTTAGCATCATTTATCCTATCGACTAACCATCTGCCTGTTATGTTTCGTATCATATTTTAACTGTTCAACTATCCAGTAAACCCGGTCAAGAAGTGGTTCAAACTTTATTTTCTTCCCACTTTAAAATCAGTTTAAAATGGTTCCGCCGCTGGCTAGTCCAGTGATTACTTTCCAATACGGACTAGTGTTAGAGGGATGATGGAATTATTTATTGGTGGCAAGGGTTGGGATTTCCCCATTCTCCTGATGTGATTTGCTCCATTTAACAATAAGTAGGATTTATATCAAACCTGTGTTGATCTGTTCGATTCTAAACGTATCTGTTCCAACACATGTTTTTGTATGTAGTCTAGATTTACTGTTTGTTATCAGATTGCTGGGGAAATATTAAATGTTACTGTTGGGTAACAAATAAGTTATCAAGACCGGTAATAATACACTTAACATGGACAACGCCATGGAAACGAAAACGAAAATTGAGAAATGTCATTTACAGATGGAAAGAGTAACTTTAATTAGAACAGTGTTTCTCAAACTTTTCAGACAAAAGACCTGTATGTTTGGTAATACTTTTTCATGGCCCATCCTAATACATAATACACACACAGGCAAATTTAAAGGAACAGACATAAAAATCTAATTATTTTCCCTGCAGTGTACATATTGTTGATATCACTCAGGTAATCTTCTAGAACGATGTTTTTGGAATAATGTTCAATCGGGTGAGTTCATGGGAGCACGTTGGCCAACCCATTGTTGTTATATCTACTTGATTTAAAAAGTATGTTACACAGTGGGCGACGTGTGGGCGCGCATTTTTCTGCATTAGGGTGAAATTTTCTCCGATATATGGGACAAAAGGTACAACATGGTTTTGAAGAATATCTCTGATGTACCTATCTGCAGTTAACGCTCCGCCATCAATCACCAATAACTCAGTGCGAGCTCCCAAACATATTCCACCACGCACCATAATTGAACCTCCACCAAAAGATACAGTAGTAGCAAAATTAAATGGTGCATTTTGTTCTCTCGATACAATATTCGTTCATTATTTAGTAGAGCATTCAAAGCTATCTAGGTATAGGCTACAAAATAATAAAATATTAAAAAAACATAATTTTCAATCTGTTCTTTTAAATTTGCTGGTGTGTGTACATATATTAAAACTAGAGATGGGTCGTTCATGAACGAACCGGCTCACTGATCAAACTCAGTACACTGACCGAAGTGACACGGTTCACCAAATTGAAATGAGCCGGCTCACGGCTCACTGTATAGTTTCAAGTTTCAAGGATACGAATGGTCAGGCGATTGTGAGCAGTGACCGGAGTGATCCGGATCTGGATCGATGTCATGTTGAACTTCGCGAGAACTCTGCGTGTAATGTATTATCATAAAGTGTATTATTTATTGTCATCAATTTGTAGGGCAGTTTATTTGAAACTAATAGGCTTAGTCTGTATTTTCTTACAACCATACTATATAAAAATATTAAAAATATTGCCCAAATCCCAGATGTCCGATTTATAAGGGCAATTAACATCTCCAAAAACTTAACACATCTGGTTTAAAATACAGTAGCTACATAAAGTTAATTGTTTGTTTCAAAAATGTTAGATAAGAACCGGGGCTAAGCGACGTTCTACCTACGAGCGAACGACCGATAACTGACCGGGTTAAGCGACGTTCTACCTACGAGCGAACGACCGACAACTGACCCGGTCTAAGAAAGAGCCGGCTCTAAGCGACGTCTACCTACAAGCGAACGACCGACAACTGACCGGCTCTAAGCCACGTTCTACCTACGAACTAACGACCGACCTGTGTCTCGAAAACGTGTTTACTTAACCGGATCACTGAGCCGGATCAATGAACCGGCTCAACAAACTGAACGACCTCCACTGATCTGGTTCCGCAAACTGAGCCGAAATTCCCATCTCTAATTAAAACAAGGTTGACAAGTAGGTTTGCCATTTAGCGCCTTACTCTGATCCGGAGAAAACAAAAAGTTGGGTATCATAAAAAATCACGTCGAACGAACAGTAGAAATTCGGAAAATCAATTGAAGAACGGTGGGGTGAAATGCAAAATATCACGCCCCCCTCCCTAATTCATGGGTGCGCCACTGGATTGGATACCTTGCAACGCGAGTGTCCAAGTGTTTATTAATTTGTTTATAAAAATTATGAAGTTTTAAGGCATAAAAAGATGCTCTAGCCTGCGAAAATATTTTCTGCTCTGAACACGTTGCTCTTCACCCGAAACAAATGCTGCTTTTTTAACCACAGTGCTCTTTGTTAAATAATAATCCAGAACATTGTTGAATAATAATCCAAAAACAGAAATTGAGAGACATAAAGAAGAGGAGACCTTCAGCCAAAGGTGGGATTTATATGGCTATAGGTTTACAGTTTGTTTTTTTTTTTTAAATATTATTTTTTACGCAGACCTAGATTTTATCTCTAATTAACAGCATTAAACTACAGTACCTAGACAAAATATTATAACCACTTATGATTTTTTTAAAATTCATTGTTTTACACAAAATCAACAAAATAGTAATACACCAATTTTATTTTTATTTTGTATTTTATTATTTAAAATTATTTTAGTACATTTATAAAATGTTTTTTAATATTTTGTGTTGTCCCCCTTTGCTTTTATTACTGCCGCAATTCTTCGAGGCATACTCTCAATACATGCCCTAATACAATTTTCAATATCTGGAGAGCTATGCCATACTTTTTTAATATTATCTATTAAAACTTATTTATTAGCATTATTTAAATCATAAACAAGTCTTTTCAGGAGGCTCCAAACATTTTCGATAGGATTGATATCCGGCGAATTACCTGTCCAGGAAAAATCGGTACTTTTTGTTCTTGCAAATCAGTCTCAGAATAAAAATACAGAGTTGAAGATGTTGAAAATAGCTTATCTTTTAATAAATACACGATATGTTAAAGAAATAAATAAAGTAGCATATGATTATATGTCGGCATTTTTAATAAACAGTTGTTTTTGTAAGTGGTTATAATATTTTGTCTAGGTACTGTATAATAATTATTCAACTATAAATAATGTATTAGAATAATGTTATAAATGTTTAATAAATGCTTTTAACGCGTGATTTATTAATGTCACAAATACATTTTTAATGTCAAAAAAATAAAAATAAAATAAAAAAACTAAAAATGTGTGCAATAATTTACATATTTACACTCATACAAGTGTTAAGCCTCACCCTAAATATTGCTGATACAAATACATCATATCTTTCAAATAGTTGGTTTGGGGACCCATGATTATTAAGCTTTTTTTTCATTCGTTTTGATCAGTACTATTTGTTCTTATAATTTCCGACCATTTTTTTAACACCCTGTATTTATTTTGGCAAAACATATTCAAGAAAATAAAGCTGCCCTCATTACATATTAATGAAATTTAAACCAAAAACCTCTCGAGATTTTAAAAGAATAAATTTCACTTTATTCACGATTCATTACCTTATGCCTATTCATATGCAAACTGTTCATAAATTATGTTTTTGCAATTAAAATCCATGATATATTTCCCATGCAAATTCTTTTAAAAATATATAAACAGAGCAACCTTTCACCCAAAAACACAAATTAATTTAAATTCCGCTCCGAAAAGAAACCCCATAATTTTAGTTCCTTGCGTAAGACCAGTGTTTCAGATGCAAATGAAGAGGTACACTCACTGGATGCAGTTAAAATATTGTTTAATACAGTGGACATCAAACTGTTATTAATATATTATTAATTTACAACTAAATATCGATAATTTATAGCAAAATAACGATTTTGCTAAAGCATTCGATACTATTAACCTTAAACCCGGGACGGACCTGAAGCTGTATTTAAGAGGGCTACCTTTTACATTTTTACAAAAACTAAGAATGATTTTTTTTTTTATTGGAACAAACTGTTTTATTGCTTTTCAAAATATTCGCTTTTAAGATTTATACACTTTTGCATGCGTTCAGACCAATTCTCAAAACTTTTTTCCCCTCTGAAGTTGGTATCTCAAAAACATGGTTTTCGAAGGCTTCAACAGTTCTTGAGATGATGAAAATCGCTGTACACGCATTGTCTGTTTGACATTGGGGAACAAAAAAAAGTCGTTAGGGGATAAAACAGGTGAATACGGGCAATGAGACATTAATTCGATGTTTTTCTCCTTCAAATTTTTATTAATCAATTGTTTGACGTGCTGTGTGGGAGCTTGCATTGTCATGATGAAGAATGATGCGATGTTTTTGGTTGTTTTTCCTGATTTTGTCGATGACTTCTAGCGAAACAAATTGTTGTATACCATTCAGCATTAACAGTTTCTCACAACTTTTGTGAGATAGGAGGAGGGGTGAAGAAATGGTTGGAAGGGAAGAAAATGGAATAAAATAAATTAAAGATGGGCGAAAGAAATGAAAGCAAGAAGGAAGGAGATCGGAGAGGGAAACCAAAATGAGAATAGGAAGAAGGAGAGGGACATTGGAGCAAGAATAAAGAAATGAGAAAAAATTGAGTAAATTGTAATTTGTATTGTCTTGTACGTTATTTATTTTTGGATTGATTTTTCTATTTTTTGTAATGGTTAATACCCTGAACGCCGCAAGGCCTAGGGAATAAAGAATATATCATATGAATAAATCCAAGTTTCGTCACCTGTAACGATGTTGTCTACGGATTTTGCAGTGCCTAAGTTGAATCTTTTTAGCATTTCCTTACCCCAATCAACACGAGGCTTTTTTGAGCTTCGGTCAAATTATGCGGAATCCATCAGGAACAGATCTTTTTCACAGCTAAATGTTCATGCAAAATCGAATATATATCAGATTATCGCAACCGACTTTGATCGACCTTCACGAGATTCATCACTGACCGACGCACGACCCCGGCGAAATTCTGCAAACCAATTGTAAACAGTCTTTTCTGATGGTGCTTCATTACCAAAAGTTGAACGAAGCGAATCTATGCATTGTTGTTGAGTTAGGCCTTTACTAAAATCGTAAAAAATCATCCAACGAAAATCTTCACGACTAATATCCATTTTTTCACAAAGTTGTTTTTTTAATGCTCACTGTCGACAAACTACTCGATCAATATATAAGCTGCCACTGATTTCACAATAAAAAATATCAAATTTTACGAATAAAGTAATGACACATTTCAATATTGTCATCTAGTGATCGTTTGTAAAAACATAACCGGTAAAAATTAAAAGGTTCGGGTTTAGGTTTTGGTTCACTGACCTTGAAATATAATGGTTCGGTTCAGGTTCACAAAAAAATCAGTTTTTTCGGGTTTCCGGTTCCGGTTCGTGTTCAGTTTTAGGTTCCTGCCTTAAACTTATCCCTTTTGCACTTTCTCCTTCTCTAATATTAGTTTCCTTTCGAGTGCAGAATACCACACCTTTCTCTGTTACTTCAAGTGTTCCCCAAGGGCCTAACCTTGGGCCTCTTCTCTACTTAATGTTCATCAAGGATATTAATTCCGCTATAACTAGCGAGCATTTACTTTTTGCTAATGATCTTAAGATTTTCTAAACAATTTCCTCTATTGAAAGTTGCCACATACTCCAAAATGATTTTGTACGTATAAGTGAATGATGTAACTCAAACCAACTTAAATTTAATTTATTCAAATGTAAAATTCTTTTAGCCGTAAAGCAACCACCTTTACCCTTATGTTGTAGCTAATCTCCATCCTAATCGATGTAATAATATCAAAGGTTTCTCGCTATCTCTCTCTCTCTCTCTCTCTCCCCCCCCTCTCCTATCTTTTCTCTCTCTCCATCTCCTCTCTTTTTTCTCCCTCTATCTTTTTATCTATCTCTATGTCAGTCTAGTTAATTTTTGAAGAACGCACAAATATTAAATTGAAAGTGTAAAATTGATTGAGTACCGCTGAAGTCTTAAGACAGCTTATCTCGCGAGTGTTGGTCTATAGCTGTACCATGAGATGAATGATGTGTTCTGGTGTGGTGTATGTAGGTATTTAAACATGACACAGAGCCTGAGGCAGATGCAGTTGCTGCCGCCCAACGGTAGCTCAATTCATAATTATATGATCGAAATATGAACATTTATTACAATTTGATATGGCCACTTAAACACCAACATCAATGCAGAAAAACAGAAAAAACAACTAAGAATAGGAAGTCTTCAGAAAAGAATAATTTTTTTGAAGAAAATAAATTTGAAATTTAGCACACAGAAGACAAAATTAATGATAATAGGCAGGATATAAATAAAACATAACATAAAAATAGATGACAAAATAATAGAAATAGGGAAATTCAAATACCTAAGCACAGTTTTTTCAAAAAATGAAAAAATGGATGAAGAAATTATGGAAAGAGTAGACAGTAGACACAACTGAAAGAATGTTTAACGCCATCAAATTATCGTTACTAACTAAAAAAGAAATACCAACCAATATCAAGGTAGAGATCTTCAAAAAATGACCGATTTGGAATGAGAATTTTGATGCTATATGTTCGAATCCTGGTTCTACTTCATCACTGTACTAAATTTCGTTAAAATATGTCCAGCCGTTTTTGTGTTAATCTCGGTTAGACAGACAGACATACCGACAAGCAGACAGACAGACAGACAGACAGACAGACAGACAGACAGACAGACAGACAGACAGACAGACAGACAGACAGACAGACAGACAGACAGACAGACAGACAGACAGACAGACAGACAGACAGACAGACAGACAGACCGACAGACAGACAGACAGACAGACAGACAGACAGACAGACAGACAGACAGACAGACAGACAGACAGACAGACAGAAAGACAGACAACAGACACACAGACACAGTCAAATATACACTCATACAGACAGACACATAGACTGAAACACAGACAGACAGACAGATAAAAATTGTTTTTTTTTGCGGATATTATCTTATAATCACCTGAAACGTGTAGAAATCAAATATGAGGCCGAAAAAAACAAACAAACAAAATCTATTTTATTAATACAGATGTTGTTTCCTTTTGAGCATCGACATCAGTCATAGCTTAAGTCATCAGACTTAGATATACAGACGATTCCGCTTAATTGGGCCACCGCTTAATTGGGCCAAATCTCAAAGAACAGAAACCAAACCAAGGAACCAACAGTAAATTTACATGTTTAATTGGGACAACATTCCGCTTAATTGGGACAGTAAATTTAATATCACAGTACATATTATGTTACACATATTCTCAAGAAAAAATATGTACAAAGAAATTAATATTACAGCGTTATTTTATGAAGGAAGGAAATGAAGGGAGCCCTACATCCGCACTGAATACCAGTGCTGATTTTGTAGAAGTGAAATGTTACAAAAACAAAAGACAGACTACACTTGACGCATTTTTGCATTGAATTAAATTGTATGTACCTATTTATTATTTTATTTTGGAATTTATTATTATTTTTTCTTAAAATTTTATATTTTTTGGTTATATGTAATTTATAGTTTTGTCCAAGAGTTTATAAAATAAAATGATTGAAAGAAAAATATGCATTGTTTAATTTTATGTGAAATTCGCTTAATTGGGGCAGCCGCTTAATTGGGCCAAAATGTCTAAGTCCCGATGTGTCCCAATTAACCGGAATCGACTGTATTATGTTTTCAACCATATTTGAAATAATATTAATCTGTACACCTTAAAATCTTTTGAAACCAATAGAACTGTAGACCACAGTATAATTGAACTTTTTTTGTGAATGCTTTTTAACTGGTTTATTCTAACAAAATTTACGAATGAAAATACGGCCTCGGATGTTATTTTGTACAGGTTCGTGTGTAATATTTGGTATTTTTTTGTTTTGAATTTCCGGTATTGTTCCAGCAATAGTATGGTTCATTTTATGTTGTTTCCGAGTCTAAAATATACATTTACATGTTGGCAAAAGGCTGTTTCTCGGCTATTTACATGTAGTTAATGTAGGAACTAGGTAATTGAAATAATTTTGAATATATTGTACATGTACTTCTACACTTTAATAGTAGAAGATGGTATGGTAAAGTGCAATTTAACTCGAGTTTATTAGGTTAATAGACGCTTTCAATTTATTCTGACGTTACACTGAATTAATAAAAATTGATGTGAAGTACGAATTTTCACACATTTCTGGGTTTTGTAGGTATTTAATAAGTGTAAGAAGCAAACAGAATGCTGGATATCTAAGAATATTGTTATCCAACCCAAGTACAAGAAGTACCGCGTACCGAATCTTAAGTTGTGTGGACAGATCGTACCGCGTGTGTCATCCGTGACATACCTCAGTCACATAATGTGCGACGATCTTATGCAGACATTAGTAGGCAGTGTCGAATGTTGTGCGTGCGCGCCAATATGCTGAATAGACGATTTGCAAGATGTAGTAAAGGTGTGCGCAATTGTCTATTTAACTCATACTGTGCCTGTGTTTATGCATCACCCCTATGGACAAATGCAACAAAAGCAATTAGACATAGATTCAGAGTTTGTTACAATAACGCCTTCAGAATTATAAGTGGCTTGGACTGATTTTGTAGCGCAAGACTTATGTTTGTGCAAAATAGAATAACTGACAGTTGGGGTATGTTGCGCAAACGAATTTTTTCTTTGCGCAGCAGGCTTTGGCTGTCAACAAATATGTTTATTGTTAATTGTATGAAAAATGATGTTATGTTCAGGGGTATGAAACTCATATACACGGCCTTGAAACGGTTTTAAGTTATATTCCATCCACCTACAGCGCTAAAAGCGTTTTTTTTTAACCAACATTTTGAGAACACTTCATTATCGGCAATTTGCGGCAATTGTTTTTGACGTGGTAACGATCAGGGGTATGAAACTCATATACACGGCCTTGAAACGGTTTCAAGTTATATTCCATCCACCGACAGCGCTAAAAGCGTTTTTTTTTTAACCAACATTTTGAGAACACTTCATTATCGGCAATTTGCGGCAATTGTTTTTGACGTAACGATAGGTGACAGTAAATTGTGATTGTGACAGTAATGAATTTTATAAGAAATTTGAAATATTAGCACCACATTTTTTATTTTCAAATGGTGTAGTGTAATTAATAATATTTTAAATGGTAAATGCAAAAGAAATATAAATAGTGTAATAAAAAAAATGGCACAGACTGAATTTAATATGTATAATCCGTCTCAATTTGTAATACGAAACTAGATCTGGTTACTTTGGTGACTGTTGTGGTGTAAACAGACTTTGGCGTATCCGTGTGAACCAATACTATGATAATATTATAAATGTATTGTCAATATGCAACATAAAAAAACTTCCCCTGTTAGTTACGTATTACAAAATGAGACAGATAATACAATAAAAGTAAATATAAAAGTAAAAAATAAATACTTGTTTATTTATTTCATATGCTTGCTTGCAAATAAAATAATAAAACTTAATGCTTACTGAAGTATTAACTTTTAACAATTGTAATTAATTTTAATTTTAGGAAATTAATTAGGAGAGTTGTAAATAAATTAATCATAATTTTCGGTTCAAGGCAATCTTTAATTTTCTACCAAAATAACATTTAATTTTTCAATTTTGGTAGAAAATTAATGATCGCGCGATTCATAGCAATTTAAAATATAAAAATATATTTGTGTGCACTGCGGGTTGCATACTATCTAATCCTAGTTCATATTACAACCACGAATGTCACAACTATCACTGTCCAAAGCCGTAACGTGGGAGTCCGCTATTTTCCTTGTTTTATAATTTGTGGTTATGTTTAACAACCATTTGTGTAAGCAATTAGTGCTTCACTAATACTTGAATCTGTATTGTGGACAGACTGAACCAATAGTTGTACTCTGTCTTCTTTTTGTTTTTTTTTTTTATGTTATTTTTTTTCTTTTATGTTATATATTTCCTTGTAAGTAATGTAATTATTCTGTTCACTATCTGTTTGTTTTGTTTGTTCTTACTTGTATATTATATGTATATTGTTATTGACCTAGATGCCGGTAAATAAATGGTAATAATATTAATAATAATTTTGTCAAATGACAGCTTTTGAGAGTCTACTTATATAGCCTTCGCTCAGTTATAAATCTTTCCATTTTTACAAACGCCTCCCTTGCTTTTCTCTATGCGCAACCTAATTTAATGTGAGACTTGAACCCAAAGAAAAAATTCAACTTTTAAATGTTAATTAAAAGAATAATTTTAGAATTTTACTGTACCTTTATTGGGTAATTAAACATTACTTTCAAAACCGGAAATTAAAAAACTGTAAAAACTGTTTGAGATTCATGGGCCAGGGAACAAAACTGGGACGTGGTGATCTATGGTAACCTTATGTATCCCTGTATTTGTAAAATTACATATATTAAGTTTAATGTTGATGCTTTATTTAAATTCGCAATTAAATCATTTTTATTGCTGTAATTTTCAACTATGTTGAAAATTATACATGTTTCTAAATTGTTTCTACAGCAATTATTACTAAAACGTCTTGTTCTTTGGAAGTTTTCTCATTATTATAGTCTCAGAACACGATAACTTGAATATTAACATTTTCATAAAATATACACCTACAAAGAATAAGTTATAATGTTA
The DNA here is from genome assembly GCA_963971575.1 of Liopterus haemorrhoidalis. Classification (NCBI taxonomy): domain Eukaryota; kingdom Metazoa; phylum Arthropoda; class Insecta; order Coleoptera; family Dytiscidae; genus Liopterus; species Liopterus haemorrhoidalis. The sequence continues at coordinate 45,795,669 of OZ020620.1, read as the reverse complement.
AACATAGCTTATTAAGTAAAATTAAAAATTTAACTTAGGGCGACAGCGTTATTAATATATTTTTGTCAATGCTATTTAAAGTCAGTAATACACCATAAATATAAAGAGTGGCGTGAAGCAGGGCGATTCGCTTTGCCCTAAACGAGGGGTCGGCAACCTGCGGCTCTTTTAGAAAATTTTGTGGCTCTTTGAAATTTGGCTGGTTTTTATTTTAATATAATTTATTTTTTAATTTTTTCAATTTATTTTCAGCTTTCTGCCTGTTCTATACAGGTTTTGTATTGTTCAGGATGTTTTACGGTACAATTAACGCCCGATAATTCCCCAAGTTACTGCATATTCCTTTTTAGAAACCAGTGGCGAAGGGAAACCTCGGATAGACTTGCCCTCCCAAAATAAAAATTTTTTAAAAAAATTTAATTTAAATTTTTTTTTTTTTAAATATTTAGATAAATCTTCAAAAATACATCAAATTATGTTCTATACAAATTTTTGTCCAAGGCTTGGTTTACTTGTTACGAATTAATTATCATGACCATGGAAACGTTACATATAAATGTGAAAAAATTGAGACTTGGAAAAATTTTAGATAATTTTACAAAAAAAATTCAAAATTTTTCGTTTTTTAAAAAAACGTCTCAAATAAAAGTTATTAGTTATTGCATTTATAGTAACTTTTGTTCAATAAATTTTTTCGAAATATTTTTCTGTTGCTAAATATTCGCAAAAATCTTAAAATCGACACGAGTAAACTCCCATTTCTATTCAAACGATCTTTATAAAAAACAATAGGGTTCTTCCTATTTAATAGGAGAATTTTTTAGTACCAAAACGAATTCTCTAAGTTGAGCCGTTCTTGAGTTATCGTGTATACATACAGACACACACACAGACACACACACAGACACACACACACACACAGACACACACACAGACACACACACAGACACACACACACACACAGACACACACACAGACACACACACAGACACACACACATACGGACGGCACTTCGAAAATAGGTTTTTTGGATTCCCTGGACCATAAAACGTGGTCATCAGTCAAAATCTCGACATCGAAAATTTTCGCGATTACAATACTTGCCTTATATATTAAGGTCCGGCAAGTAAAAAGTAATTTGTTTCGAAAAAAGTTTTCTGTATTTGTGAATGATTTACGTGCAGAAAAAATTTTACATTTTATTAATTTACAAAAAATCAATTTACTAAAAAAGATGTATAAGGACAATAACAACGTTATTAATACAATTTTTTTTGCACAAACTATTGTCAACATGCAAGAAGCTTTTGGAGATTTAAATAGTTTAGAAAATATAAAGCTACACTAGCTTTTTTGACAAAACCAATTGAAGCAGATATGCAGCAATTACATTTATCACCATTCCCATTGATTAATTAGGCACAATTTGAACGTCAATTGTTGGATTTGAAATCCAAAAAGATTTATGGAATAATATATTCTTAAAACTTGATTCTGAACTGGAAAGTTAAGGAGAAAAGTGCATTTTATCTTCCCAGCATAAGTGTACCGAAATTCACAATCTTCAAAATGTAGATAAAGTAGTTTTTGAAGCTTGGAACCGTGTTCTAGAATCGTTCAATCATTTAAAAAATTATGCTTTTGGACTACATTTTTCGGATTCACATATTACTGTAAGCAAGTTTCTTCACGTATGAAATTAAATGTCAGTTAAGAAGTAATCTTACTGACCTGAAACTGCTGCCTTAAATTAAAGATTACTGAATATTCACCAAATATTGAAGCCTTATCTTACACTATGCAGGAGCAATCGTCCCATTAAAAAATTATTATATTGTAATATACTGGCAAGTGCAATAGGTATCACAAACTAAATGTAAGTAAATATTAATTTATTGTAATACTTGATTATTTTAAAACAAATAAACAATTTTTACGTTTTTTTTCTTAAATATAGCATATATTTTTTAGCGGCTCTTCCATGTTATGGTATTTTTTTCAATATAGATTTGGCTCTTTGTCACCGAAAGGTTGCCGACCCCTGCCCTAAACTATTCAATGCAGCGCTAGAAGAAATTTTTAAAAATATCGATGGGAAGCACAAATGCTTAAAAATTAACGTAGACTCCAATCCAACGGTCCTTTACAATCTTCGTTTTGCAGACGATATTGTGTTATTTGCTGCAAGCTACGAAGAAGTGCAATCAATGATCGATGACTTAAAAAGCGAGAGCAAGAATTAATCATATGATATTACGGATCACCTTTACTGGAGAACCAGCCTTTCGTACTACACAGGATAGGAAGAAGTGGAATTCACTGCAAATCTCAAGTGAGTACTAGTACTCATTTAAAGTGCGTACATTGCTTGTCCTCGTTTTTACTCACGTACAAGTGAGTACTTTTGTACGCACTTTAAATGAGTAATATAAAAAGTACTCATTTAAAAGGAGTACTATTACTCACTAAGATTGGCAGTGAAAACGTTAATTAAAGGGGAGGATCTATAGGTACGCCCCCATTAAGATCACACAATATCATAAATGATGCCAAAATGATGATTTTAAAAATACCGTTCGTAAATTACCACGAAAAAGGTACTATTAACGCAAAATATTAATAAAATATCCATATTTTTTTCAATGCGTGGTTTCATGAGAATATAAAAATGAGATTACGTGATAATTTTTTATTTAATACCATACCACTTTTTCTGTTGCTATTAACATCCTGTTTGTTTTTTAATTATGATTATATTAATAATAATAATTATGTTTTTGTCAAATTTCATGTTAACGTCAAATTTAATTTGATCAAGAGGCCATTAGTAATATTTTATCTAGAACACACAATCAAAAACATTAATATGCACACGATCATTTCCATGCGAAACTGTTTATACCGAAAAAAAATCTGATTTGGTTCTGTTAAATCTCGTAGAAAATAGAATTAGTTGATTCGATTCCAAATCAATATGTTTGCATTTGATTTTCATGTTATACTGATTTAAAAAGTAGAATATAGATTTGGAATGTGATTCCATGTTATTCAATTAAGATAGAAACTGAATTATTTTTGTAAAATTTTACATAAAAAAATTATGTGAAATGTGAATTTTCACACATTTCAGAGTTTTTCAGGTATTTAATAGGTACAAGAAGCCAACATAAAACTGGATGTCTAGGAATATTTGTTCTATAATCACATCAAAACAACAGTTTTTATAAAAAGTTTTTTGACATATTTTTAGCAAAAATCCTATAAAAGAAATTGATTTTACAAAAATAAAAATTTGCTTGTTCCACGCATTAAGAGATTTCATTTGGTATGCCACTCAAAATTTAAAAAAAAAACATATTTATTTTATTTTCAAATACATATTTGTTTATATATACACTACCGCTCAAAAGTATGGAAGCAGTTAATTTTTTTTCGAAAAATTGAAAATAATGTCAATATATATTGATGAAATCGATTTTTATGATATATTTTCTTCATTTTTAACAAGTCAATATACTTTTATATGTTTTTAATCGAATTTGTACGATATAACTACTTTTATTTATGTTTAAAGATAATGGATCCTCTGCAAAAGGGGTTCATTATACATTAAAAAGGCAACAAGAAACCAACAGTAATCAAGACAGGAAACGTAGTGAGAGACCCAAAATTACAACAAAAGCCGAAGATCAATTTATAAAAGTAACATCAAAGCGAAATCTTCGTTTAACGGCCTCCCAAATTGAAGCGAAATTAAATTAAATTCGTCCAAGTAAAGTGTCAGTTTCAACAGTTAAAAGACGACTGTACTCTGCCGGTCTCCGAGGATGTGTAGCAGCTAAAAAACCGAAATTAACAAAACAACATAAGAAAAACAGGTTGGTTTTGGCTAAAACTCATAGAGATTGGACACTTGAAGAATGGAAAAATGTACTCTGGACGGATGAATCCAAATTTCAAATTTTCGGTTCTAACAGAAGAGTATTTGTCCGACGATCTAAGAACGAAAGGGCTTTGCCAGAGTGTACAGTGCCAACAATTAAACATGGTGGAGGTAACGTAATGGTTTGGGGATGTTTCGGGAATAATAAGCCAGGAAAATTAGTAAAAAGTCAAACTTAGTAGATGGCAAACTTAACAAAGAAGGATATTTACAAATTTTGCAGGATCACGCTTTGCCTTCTGGAAATGAAATTATTGGAACAAATTTCATATTTCAACAAGATAATGATCCGAAACATGCATCAAAATTGTGTATGCCCTATTTGAAGGAGAAAAAACAAGAAAAACTGATAGAAATTATGGTATGGCCATCCCAATCACCTGATTTGTCACCAATTAAGCTAGTTTGGGACGAGTTGGACAGAAGAGTTAAAAGTAGATCTCCAAGTACTACACAGACGTAGGAGTATCTGCAAACAGAATGTTACTCATTGAATAGCGAATATTTTGCTAAATTAATAAATAGAATGCCCCAAATTTGCAAAGCTGTGATTAAAAATAAAGGTGGACAATTTGATGAATCAAAAATATAAATAAAGCTTTTGTGTAATTAAGACAATATTGACAGATTATAGTTGATAAAAGTTTAATTTAATGTAATTGTTAATTATATTGTGAAAAAAGGTTTGAAATTATTTTTTCTCTATGTTTTTTTAACAAAAACTCGACTGCTTCCAAACTTTTGAGCGGTAGTGTATCTCTGGATGTATTTTTTGAACTCTCATTATTTTTCCTATATGTGGGTCAAAAGTTTTATAAGCATGCCAATTTCCACTTTCCATGTTCAGCCGTTTGGCTACAATTTCTACCTTACAGACAGAGACATGAGTGTCATTATAAGGGTTTTTTGGTAGTCATACCTACAAAACCCTAAAAAGAAAAAATTATATCGATGTACTGAAGAGATAAGGTTGGAGATATAGAAATACAAAAACGGTCGAGAATTAAGTAATCAATCAAGAGTTATTTTAATCGATCCAATTAAATGTTGGAAAAAGTATGAAAATTTATTTGTTTTAATTTATGTATTGTTTGTGTATTACGTTATTTAACTTTTAGCCCTTTTGACACATTTCGATTACAAGTTGTCTCCCAGAAGCATCATTAATATTTGAATATCATAAAATCTACATATATTTAAATTCGGTGACAATTTATCACTTTAAATTTGGAAGGTGTTGGACAATACGTGTCAAATATATCCCACCTACTCAGATCTAAAACACAACCAAAAAAGGAGAAACTATTACAAGTTTCAAAATCAGATAAAGACAGTAATCGTAAAAATCTCTCACAATTCCCATATCAACCTACACAGTTATCAGGTAATTCTTGTAAACCAGCAGCTGTATTTGCCGTAAATGTTCGTGTATGTCTGAAACACGAGACATTTGCACGATATGTGTTATAGTACATAGTAGTCTGTTACTGAGGTTAGATTACGTATCTGTCGGCAAACATTGCAAATATATTTTGTTTATTCCGATAGAAATTGTCTTGTTTCCTAAAGAAAACTGTCATAAAAATTTATTCGAATGATTTGAAAGTGTTAGCTCTGAACCTTCACAGAAATTATCTCCTTTACTAGCAAATCCGTCGCAGAATATGTACGAAAGTAATTTATTAATTTTATTGATCAATTAAATTATCCCTCACACCACCTTCGGATATTTATCTTCCAATATTGGCAGCTCTGGGGTAGACTCAGCCTATATATATATATATATATATATATATATATTCGATATAGTAGAAATATGGTTCTTGACGAAAAATAATATTTTTTAATATAATTTGACGAGTAAATAAGAACTATTATTTCTCCTTATATTCGATATATATATATATATATATATATATGGTTCGATTCCCGGGGAGGTTGTATTTTTGATATCAAATTTTCATTATTAAAATTATATATTTGTTAATTCTAAATAATTTCATTGTTTATTATATATATATTATATATATATATATATATATATATATATATATATATATATATATATATATATATATATATAATTCTTTATTTCCCCTAGGCCTTGTGGCGTTTAGGCTTTTAACTAGTACATTGGAAAATCATATAATAATAAAATAATACATTTTATGAAATTTTTTCTTCTTCTTCTACATTCTTCCTCCGGTGTTCCTCTCTTTCTTCCTATTCTCTTTTCGGCTTCCGTCTCCAGTCTCCTTCCTTCTTGACTCCAGTTCTTCTTCTCCTCTTTCTTCGCTTCTCTTCCCTCTTTTCTTTCCTCCTCCTTTGCCTCTCTCTTTCTTCCTGTTCTCAGTTCTGTCTTGCCTCTCCGCATTCCTTCCTTCTTTCCTCGAGTACTCTCACCCACCTTTCTCCCTTTCCTTCTTCACTCAACACCTCCTTTATCTCTCCCTCCCATTTTGTCATATTTCCACATCTTTTCGTTAGGTGTTCCAAGGATTCTTCCTCCTCCCTGCACATTCTGCATATCCTATCCTTTGGTTTTGCCCAATACCTATTACTCCGTTCTTCATTTCCACATCTTAATCTGGCAATCCTTCTAACTCTGCGGAGAGGAAAGGCAGGGGCTTTCCTCTCCTCCCTTTCAAATATTTAGGTATTCCTACCGTCCTTATCTCTCTATACCTTTTCACATGCCTTGAATTGTCTATTGTTACTGTTCTTTCCTGCTCCTGTACCTCCTTGGCTCTCCTCCTCAATTCTTCTACTATGTTTCTTCCTCCATTTCTCTTTCGCTCAGCTTCCCTTAAGTCCCACATCTCCAATAATACTCTTTACTTGTTTCTCCCAATTCCGACAGTTTACCCTTTTGTTCTTCCTTCATTCTTTCTTCCCAGCCTCCTCTTAATATCTTCCTTCTTTCTGTGCTACCACGTACGCATATCATCTGAATGAAAATTAGATTATATATACATATGAAAATCTGCACACAGCTAATCCAATGTTGCACAAAACTATTTTTGCACCAAAATAACAATTATTGTGTTTTTGGAGCCGACTTTAGTCATAGTCTTCTGCAGGCATCTGCTTTAGACATATTCTAATTGGCCAAAGCGCCTGTACTTTTCAAACTATTCATAACTTATCTAATATTTTGAATAGCATGCATATCGATAATCGATTTTTTCCATACAGATATTTTTTAAATTAAATATCGATATGCCGATATATTGAAAACGAAAATGTGGATACTATACCAATATTTGGGGTTTCGATACATCTTTGCATCCCTAAACTTAATACGTACACTTCTTATAATAAAAATAAATACTTTCACTTTTCAATAACATTTTTGTGGAAGAAAAATTGTTTTGTTCTGCAAAACCAGCTCGCACTGGGCCCGTAAGTTCCTCAGGTCCTTAAGCATTGCTTAACTGTGCTCAGTGTTAGTTACGCCAGTGAATATCGTAATTAAATATGTAATGGTTTTCTAAGCTTAGCTTTTTACGTTTTTCATAATTCTCGTACTGTAGAATAGAGTGAGCAAAATATAAATAACAAAAATTATCTAGTCACAAAGGAAATATTAAAACTTGCTAAAACGGAAGTGTATTCATAATAATATTCTACAGCAGTGCAACTATATTGAGAGAAACTTGACTCTAATGACACTTTTGTTCTGAAACTTCAGCCAAATTCACTCAAATTTTCTCTTACACTGATGTGAAGTTGGAAGCTTTTAAAGTTGCAGCTTTATTTGAATATTCTTTAGTTTTTCCAAGTTTTCAACAATGAGAATTTGATATTCTTAAGTTACACAATTTTAAAATAAAGTAGGTTATTTAAATATAAAACTCGTTAAACTCGTGGTAAAACTTTACAACATGGACCACATGGTTAACGTATGTAAAATAAAGTACACAAAATAATAAAACTCTCCATAATCCGTAGCACATATTCCCAGAATTTTGAGCGTTAAACGGAAGGGCGCAAAACGGGGTAACTTTAACACTATATATTTGGTGTACAAATTGATTCCATTGAATCAATTATAACTGTTTTAAATTTAAATATTTTTCTGCATTTTTGGGATTTTGACCGTTAAAACCAATATACAGGGTGTTTGTTTGAAACGGGGCACCCCGAAAATCTCCTTTATTTGTAAAGATACAAAAAATCCTCAGACCAAAAGTTAAACTAGACAAAAAGGCCCATCTAAAGGTTACTATAAGAATTCTGAGGCACTTCCGGTTTCACCAGAAATGATATCAACTTTTGATCTAGCATAGGGAATCGATAATTTTATATTTTTTTCCTAAAATTAGGGGTAATTTACGGGTGAGGATTAACAAAATTTTTTTTCAAAAAATCAAGAGGCCTTAGTTTTTTAGTTATAGTCAATTGTAGGTACTTTTTTTCCGATTTACTCAAAAACAGTTGACTAAAATCCAAAATGAACCTTATTTTTGTGATCTACGGCCTAAAGTGTATCAATTTTGAGCAAAATCCGAAATTTTTTTTTTGTAAAAATTCGCGGTTTTTTCTTCTCAAAGGGGTACCCTTTACGATTTTTTCGATATTTTGTCATTTTTAAGGGTTTTGTTTAATGATCATGCTTTTTGTATAAGTTTGGTTATTAAGGCCCCAATTTTTTTCTAGACTAAAATTGACATGAGCAACCCAAAAATTCAAATCCTTGCATTGATGTACTTAATTCATTCTGGTGGTTAAATATGTCTGCTAAGTAGGCTAGCCAAAGTATTGCATCTCTATTTCCAAAAGTTTCCACTAAATCACTATTTTGGTTTATAAGAAACTGTATAATTTCTTCGCGCAATTTAAAAACCTTGGTCTGGTTTTAGTCATAGGAGTGGGGAAGAAGACAATAAGACATATTTCTCATAAGGCTAAGCGGTAAGGTAAGGCGGTAATTTTTCATTAAACATTTTGAAACTTCTCTCGCACCTTCAGGGATGCCCGCACCCCCGGTGAAGGACAACTGCACTACAGCAATAAATCGGGCTACTGGTGAAAGTAGAAGTTCTATGTACAATCTTTTGAAAAGATAAGGCTTTAAATCCTATCATTTTAAAAGCATCCAAGAGTTAGTTGGAGAAGATGATGAAAGGAGAAAAACGTTTTGTGAAACAATGTTTGACAAAATTAATCACGACCCAAGCAACATTTTATATACATGGAGAAGTAAATTCTCAGAATTTTAGATATTGGAGCATGGAAAATTTACATATTTGCAATGCTACCAGAACTCAACATCTCGAAAAGGTTAATATTTCGGCAGGTTTAATAGATACCCATGTTATTGGACCATTTTTTACATATGGTAACTTAACTGCCGAAAAGTACTTGCAGTTACTTCAAACGAATGTATTACCAACACTAAACGCTCTAAATGTTGCGGGAGAGATTTGGTTTCAACAGGATGGCATCCCGGCACATTACGCCCTAAATGTTAGAAGCTTTCTCGATCGTAATTTCCTGTTTCGTTGAATTGGACGTGGAGGTGAAATACAGTGACTCGCCGCTAGATCACCCGATCTGGCTCCGAACGACTTTTTTTATTGGAGTTATTTAAAATCCAAAGTTTTTAATGGCGATAATTTAAATTTGATACAGTTAAAAGCAAAGATTAAAAAATTTTCAAGTGAACTCACACCTTTACCTACAACTAAATAATGTTTTGAATAATTTTTATAATCGCTGGAGGCATTGTTTGACAGTAAATGGAGCAATTTTTGAAAATTTGTTGTAATTTATTTTACATTTTCTATATATTGTGTTATTGTATTTACTTCTTAATCTATTTCCATTATAATTTCCTATGTTTCACCTTAAAATAAACGCTCTAATATATTGCTGTCAATCATAACGTAACCATGGATATGAATACGCTATGGTTCACATTAAAATAAATTCACGGTATAACCATATTAGCCAGTTTGCTTCGAAATATTTATCCATTTTGAAAGGACATTAAAATGCTTTCGAACCAAATTTTTTCTGCAATTTATTATTTAAATTTTCTAGAATGTAAATTCCCATTTTTATAGATTCTATAAATGATAAGTTCACCAAAGATGGTGTTTGAAATTTAAATGACATATCTAAGCGATCGACATCTTGATATTGACTCAACCTACAGATCCTAGACATATTTATTAAACTGTAACATTCTCCGTTCTATTTATGTGCTTCAATAAAATAGCATTGACAAGTAGTTAAGTCCCGATAGGTCTATCTGTCTTTCTCTCTTCTTATGCACTGTTAGTCGGGTTGAATTTTGCCCCACTATTCTATATTTTTATTTGAAGTCTTTCCATGCATATTTTATCTCAATACTCTCTAGAACTTCTCTTTTGCGAATTAACCGGGGAGGAGAAGACCACTTAGTCTAAATCCCAACTTTCGCAGAAGCTCGAAAATATTTAAAAGTAAAAAAGATATTTAGCAAAAAAATTTGTTTATAAACAATTGATCTGGTATTGGTCCAGCGTTCACGATTGCTTAATTCGGCATTGTCCACATAGTTGCAACTCAAAATCTGGTGATATTCAATTGTAAAATTTAGACTAGATGCAAAATCCGAACGATGCGAAGTGAATCGAGCAATGGAACTTTCTGAAGCCTGAAATCAGCGAGAAAGCAGAAGATTTCCCTTTTTACCGATAGTTTTAGGCCTCCTAATATTAGGAACACCTATTTGTCAAGGTGTAGATAAGCTATCGATTACTTTAGCCAGTGACTAATTCTCTAACTTTAAGTTAGTTTTAGAGGTATTGAAACTGTACATTTGTCAGTAATGTGCATATATTAATAAATTATGCATATTATAGGAAAAATTGCGTAGAGAAAACGTCTTCCAATAGAAGCAATTACAACTGACAAAACCTGCCTCAACATTAGTAAAAATGTCTAATTATTGTTTAAATTTAATGTTTATTTACGTTTAATAAAGTTTTTGTTTTGCTTAAAATTTTGTTTGCATTCCAATTTTCTTATACGAGGTCTTTTCAAAAAGTATCGCGAATTTTGTGTTTTTTCAAAAATCATTTATTTATTCATGAATATCTATTTTGTCCCCTTCAGAGTAATCCCCACCAGACATTATACACTTGTGCCAACGATTTTTCCAATCCTCGAAGCACTTGAAAAAATCATTTTTTGTGATCTTGTTCAGCTCCTCCTTCGATGCCTTTATATCTCTCCTCACTCGTAACGTAGCGTCGTCCTTTCATGGGCCTCTTCAGTTTCGGGAACAAGAAAAAGTTACAGGGGAGGCAGATCTGGGAAATACGGTGGCTGCGGCATTATTAGTGTGTTGTTTTTGGCAAAAAATTCGCGCACAAGCAACGATTAATTTCGCAGCGACCCGTCTCATGTCCAAATCATTGGTAAAAATCGAATGGCACGAGCCAATCGATATGTTTAGGTCCTCAGCAACTTCTCTAACGGTGATTCGACGATTGGCCAATACAATTTTCTTCAATTCATCAATGTTTTCATCTGTTGTTGACGTGCTCGGGCGTCCGGCACGCTCTTCGTCGTTCACATCTTCTCGGCCTCTGAGAACATTTTGTACTTCGGTCCAAGGTAGCTTCACCATATGCCACAATCAACATTCGGAATGCGTCCGCGCACTTAATTTTGTTTTTCACACAAAATTTGATACAGATTCTTTGATCCATTTTTTGGTATAGGCAAAAATCGAGACGAGCCAAAACACGAGCAAGCAAAGCAACTGTCAAAAATTAACTGAACATTCAAAATGCCCGAAATTGTTGGCATAAGTGAGAGACATGAGTATCAACATAACGCCACAAAAAAATCGAAAATCGAATATACGTGACCCGCGGAAATTCAAAATTCGCGATACTTTTTTAACAGACCTCGTATACATATGTGTCATTTAATTTGGGACAAAATTTAGTCGCTAAAAGCAGGTCACCATGATGTAGCGTTTAGCGTAGTGTTGGACTGACTGTAGATCAGAGAGGCTCGGGTTCGAATTCTGGTGATGGCATGGATATTTGTGTAAGTATTTTTAGTGTTAACACTTATTTTCTATAAGAAATAAAAATAAATGGGAAGCTGGCTAATATGGTCGGAAGCCTAAGTGCCAAACGAATAAAATAATATAATAATAATAATAGACGCTAGATATTTATTGACAGAAGGAGTAGAATAAAATAAATATACGAAAACGGAAATTATTTGATTCGACCCAGTATCATAATTGCTTATATCATAAGAATATTGGACAAACAAGCATTTTTAATTAAATTTTCTTTTGTTTCCCGTAAAATGGAAGTCTTGTTAAAGTGTAGGCGTTATAAACGACTTGCCCAGTATGTAAGAAACACTATGGACGACTTGAAAATGCTGAAGGTTGCTTCTGAATATATTTGATTTTATCACAACATCAAAGTAGGTGGCTTGGGTAATTTACTTAAAATTTTTGTTTTGTTACGTTGTTTGAATTCTTGTTTTGGTATTACAAAGAATCTTTATAGGGTTATTAAATGGTAATTTTATGTTTCGCATACTTTTGTCGGACATATTTGGCTACTGTATTGCGTAATCGACGAGCAAACAATTTATCATTTCAAATAAAACACTTAAATGTTACGATTGTGTTTATTGGGAGAATATATACATAAGTAAATTTCTTTGTGAGTAATATTGCATTGGATTTTATTGATTGCATACATTTGTTACAAAATTAACACGCCTTTGCTTTTTAGCGAATGGTTTTAAAATGAAAAATTTTATTTTTGATTTGATGGTGATTGATATGTTTAAATGTATCGAAGAATATTACTTCTAAATATATTTTATATTACAAAATATGAAATGTAATGCCGATAATGTATATGATATTACTAGCTTTCGGTATATCATTAGTGTAAAATCCTCAGTTTGTTTTTAAACATGTGTATAGGTAATCTTTGAAAGCAAAAACCTAGTCGATATTTCGTCTGTCCTAAAGTGGGTTTTACACGATTCAATTAATTGATCAATTAATTGAAAAAGTTGACATTTAATTAATTGATGTGTGTAAATCGTAAAAATTTCGTCAATTAATTGATCAATTAATTAACAAAAAAATTGATCAATTTATTTTGAAAATAGAACAAGTTCTATTTTTCGTCAATTTTTCATCAATTTTTTAGGGAATTCTAGGTATATTTTTAACTGTTAAGATAATGCCAACAGTTTAGTTGTAGCATAGCCTCGAAACATATTATTTTTGTTTCGGTTTCAAATCTAACATAACCTCAAACGTTCTACAGTCTGTTCCAAACGGTTAGGCGGAACTAAATGGGAATTTCGTTCTTTTAGGTTGTCACGAGAAGGGACCTTGCTTGGGTTATTTCATTTTTCACGTTGGAATGCTTTATTGAAAATTCCAACAATGAAACCATGGAAACGAATGACATATGTCAAAATTAAATTATTATTTTTTACATATTTTAATGACAAGAAAATAAATAAATGGGAAATTTGTATTAAGAATGACACAAAAAATCAAAATATAAAGAAAATGACATTTTAAAATAATATTAACCTTATCAAAAAAGGTTTATTGTAAGTATGATTTACAAAGCTTAAACAAAACGGCCGCAAAGCACGATTTAAACGATGAAAGTAACTAGATTGCAAAATCTAGTTCCGCCTAACCGTTTGGAACAGACTTTAATTTATCATTATCTAGGTTATTTCTTTTGTTTTTGTTCACAGCTCGTAATTTTGTGAAGATTTTTTCAATATTTTCATTTTGATAAATATGTCAACATGTTTTACAGTTGGTAATGTAAAAATTTTCAAAAAAATTGATAAATAAATTGAAATGTGTAAAGTGACGTTTTTGTTCCCAAGGTTACCAATAAATTTTTCAATTAATTGACAAAAAACTTGATCAATTTGTTGATCAATTAATTGAACTGTGTAGAACTAACTTAAGAGATATTGAGGAATCCGTGAAAAAACATTTTACTCCTTTTTACCACTAGTTTTTTTCTTCAATATTTCAGAGTCAGGATATCTTTTATTTTTGGTCATCAGGTTTCCCATAACCTTTTTTGCTCATCATGTTTCCCGATATCCTTATTTTGTTCATCAGGTTTTCTGAAATCCTTTTTCTTGCAGGTTTCTCGAAAGCTTTTATTGCTCATCATGTTTGCCGAAATTCTTATTTCTCAAAAGATTTTTCTTTGCTCATCAAGTTTCCCTAAATACTTCTTTTGTTCATCAGGCTTTTGGAAATCTTTTATTTTTGTTCAGCAGGTTTTGCGAAATCCTTTTTGTTGCTCGTCAAGTTAGGTATACGAGGTGTGTAAATTAAGTGACCGGATTGATTTTTAATTATATTTTTTTTATTCAATAATAGAAATACAATTCAATATTGTCTCCCTCAAAATAACTTCTTTAGGAAGCCATACAGCGCTGGAGACAGTTATTCCAATCCTTATAACAGTGCTGGAACTCGAATACTAGAATAGCTTTCAGCTGTCGGTTATGGACGTTTGAATGTTTTCGAGTGTCCCAAAATGACGTCCCTACAGATGGTTTTTCAATCTTGGGAAGAGGAATAAGTCACGGCTCAAGTCAGGCGAATAAGAAGGCTGAGGAGCCACAAGAATATTTTTACTGGACAAAAACTCATTTATTGAAATTTTAAAACGCACCAGAAGAAATTGTTTCACGAAAAAAATCGCTACGGACAACAAAATTACTCTAGCGATTTCAAACTCGTACTGAAGGCGTATCGTATGTTCACCTGCCGCCCCTCTAAGTCCCACGTCCCAAATGTTGCCAGATCAAACGCTATGTTGCCAGTCCGGTTTCTTAATTTACCCTCGTAAGTTGATTGGCTCGCTAAGACAGTAGGTATTTAAATTTTTGGGTGGCGAGCAAAAAAGGTTGGGAACCATTGCTCTAAAGTCCGGTAGACCCGGCCGAAAGTTATGTCGTGCCCCAAGTACTTGTAATGAGACACTCGATCAATGGATCTGTCGGAGAAATTGACAAATTAGCACTATATCAAATTGTAACTCACATACTTTCTGTATTCCATGTTTTCCAGTTCTGTTGAGTTATCTTTTATTTAAAAAATATGTTGATAATTTCTATCTTCGACCGTGAATAGATACGAAATGTAAGTCCAATCCTGGAATGTGTTGTCTTGGACTGTATGCGGTGTTTGATTAAATTTATAATAGCCATAACAATACAATAACTTTGTAGTCTGTTCGTCTGCACGTTTCGTAATACATTCATGTCGAAATATTTGTTTGGCGCCGGGAATTCACTTGCAGGGTAGGAATAAATAATATTGTAAATTCATGAATCATTGTAGAAACAGAGATATTTTCAGGACATTCTCCAGGCTAAACCCATCATAGTTTGTTTGAAAGGCAGAACAAGTTGTTCATCGTCATGATCAATGAATCCTTTTCTCAACATTATGAAAGAAATCTTTTTTTTTTATTCACTTGCGAAACAATGAAGACATGTTAAGGAAATTCTTTACGCAAGGTCCATTACCCTACTGTATGGCATTATTAAATAAAAAATCGAATATTATATCTAAAAAGTGTCAATAAAACCAAACAATATTTGATATATCAAGTATTCTTTGTCGTCAATCTAAATTTTCCGAAACATCAAATTTTTTATATTTTCTCATCCCTCTGTTGAAAAAATGTTTATATAAGCGCAGACAATTCTAACTTTTGTAGAGGATCACGTCCGAAGCACTTATAAAGTTCAAGGCAGGGCAAAGGATAATATATCAAGTTAGAAAAGTTATCTAAGTTGTGGACATCCACTCTGACACGTACATTCCGCACACGACGCGGAGATACCCCCGATAATTGTATTTCACTCAAATAGATTATATTATTAAAATAATATCCTTTACACAAGGATAATGATAGCAATATCACTATTAAAATAAAACTAGGTTTATTTTATTTATTCAAAACATGTATGCTGCGCAACAGAGCACTCTGATAAACAGATTGAACAGCGCAACCTGGGTATAATACGGATATAAAATTTTTCATAAAAATAATTTGTATTTAAAAAATCAGCTGTGGCCACCACAGGAGCAACCGCCAACACAAAGTACTTATATAAAATACATTCTAGCAGCAGAGTAGAAATAACTTGGCCTAATATTTTCTAACAGAAATACTATTTATCATGACATGGAAACATTACATACAAGGTGTCTCAAAAGAAATTTTATATTTAGTGGATCGATTAAAAAAAAGTAAGGCGTATATAGAAAAAATGTTTATTAATTATTAAAATACACTTTTTGGGGATTTATTTCTTAAAAATAATATCGTCTAAATATAGACCCTCGCGTTCTCGGCACTCATTTAATCGAACAGTAAAATTACTTATGACGTCTCGGCAGGTGGACTCAGGGATGGCTGCCATTTCGTGACGGATATTTTCTTTCAAATGCGCCAGTGAAGTCGGTTTATTGGCGTAAACTTTAGATTTAAGATAACCCCATAGGAAAAAGTCCATAGGGGTTAAATCTGGACTGCGTGGAGGCCAATTTATGTCACCTCTCCGGGAGATCAATTTGCCTGAGAAAATTTCACGAACACGTGGCAGAGACATATTGGACGTGTGTGAAGTTGCTCCGTCCTGTTGGAACCATGTTCTTTGGTTATAGCCAGGAAAGTTTTGCAGTTCAGGTACCAAGAAGTTGTCTAACATCTCCACATAACGCTCTGAATTCACTGTAACTGCACGCCCCCTTTCGTCTTCAAAAAAGTAAGGGCCGATAATTCCTCGCGCCGACATCGCAGCCCCTACGGTCACTTTAGGCGAATGTAGGGGTTTCTGATGTTTGCGTTTCGAATTCGTTGCACTCCAGTAGCGGCAGTTCTGCTTATTTACGTGGCCATTAAGATGAAAATGAGCTTCATCCGAAAACAAAATGTTGGTAAACGTTGAAAATCGCTCAATCACCTGATTTACAAAATTAAGCCTCTGAATGGCATCTTGGGTCTTTAATTCTTGCACCAATTGAATTTTGTAGGGGTGCAGCTTTAGGTCTTTGTATGTATTCGAATTAAAGTTAACAAAAAATATTTTAACATAAAATTTGTTTTTAAAGCTTTTAGATTAACAGACGATAAATTATTTAATAAATATCGTTCATTTTGCCGTGATTACTACAAAGCAAAATTTGTCCTACACACTCAGCATGCCACCTTCACTTATTATATACCTGCGAAACCCTACAATGTGTGAAAATTCACACTTCACATAATTTTTGTATTATCTAGGTCTGACGTTTCTTGTTTGTACTTATGTATAATTTGACTCAAGAACTTGTGAACTTAACTTCTTAAATATCGTGGCGATATGAGCATAATATGTTGCAATATTAATTCCTTGTTTTCCTCTTATCTACGAAAACTTTAATTTGAGTAATAATTAAATTTAAAATTGAGTTTAAAACCTATTTGAGATATCCTCTTTAGGAGTAATAGGTATTGCATGCCTCCGGCTTAACATTTCCAACATATTTATTACTATTATTATAAAGAATTACTACTTATTATTTTAAATAAATAAACATAACAAACACAGGTAAAATTATAGAGTACTTAAAACTATTTAACTCAACCCATTTTAAACATACGTTCAAATACAGGAGCGTATTCGAAACCAAAATGCAATATTAATAAATGTATTGGTAATTTTGAATTATAGATGAATGTTTTAGTTTTCATCTTTTGGTAATTTCGTAAATCTACTGGAATATAACGTGTCACCTAACAAATAAACTAGATTATTTGCTAGAATAGAATTTAAAGAAATAGAAACTGGCCAACGTGACTTACGGTGCCCAAGAAGAGAGATAGATAATGACTTTTATCAAACTATCCGAAAATATATTAAAAAAATTTATGTGAAGTGTGAATTTTCACACATTTCAGGGTTCCGCAGGTATTTATTAACTGTGTGATGATTATTGGGATGCCAAAACAAATTTTATGTCAAAATATTTTTTAATGAATTTTAATTCGAATGCCTAATACAATTATTTAAGTTTCTAAATATGTGCAGTATTTTTTTTATATAGCAAGGTTCATTAAGATTTTGTAAATTGCGCCTATGGCTTCCATTGGTTGCTTAAATCATAAGCCTCGCCCTCTGATACCTTCAAATATAGAATTAAATTATAATTTCAACACTTCCCACTGGTTATTAAATTTACGCTTTTAAAAATTAAATGCAACATTTACCAAAACATAACTAGAATTTTGACAAAATAATTTAAACAAAATAAAAATGCAAAAAAAAAAACTGAAAAAATAAAAATTGACGGGATTCGAACACAGTTTCTTACAGTAGTTTCAACTCACTAAGCGGGAACGCAACCACTGTGCTCTACAAGATCACTTGTTTACTATGTTAAATAGCGGATTAAATATATTACATATTTTACTTAAAAACACAAAAAATGCGTTATTTTCCGAAAACATAATCTGATCAAAAATTCCTGTTGTACTATTCCGGTTCACACCAATGTACATTACTGAGAATTTTTTCAGATTTTTAGTTTAAACCATCTAGGCACAGGGTGTGGGACAAAAAAATTTTTGCACAATTTTGGCAAAAATCGCGTCAAAATAATTTATTTTGCAAAAATAAAAATTTGATCGTTAATCCACGTACCAAGGGCTTTCATTTGATACCCTACACAGAATTGTAAAAAAATATATTTTTTTTCGATGAGCATATATTTGTTTATATTTTTAGGGGGATATGTTTTTTAGATGTTTTAGTATTTTTCCTATGTGCGGGTCAAAGAGTTGTATAAGCATGCCAAATTTCAACTCTCTAGGTTTAGCCGTTTGGCTACAATTTTTACCGAACAGACAGACAGACAGACAGACAGACGACAAAATGACGGTATAAGGGTTTTTTGGTCATACCTACAAAACCCTAAAAAAGATCCTCATAGCGTATCACGCATCGACAACGTAGACCAAAAAAGTACTGACGATAATCGATCTTTCACAAAAATACCAACAACTGCAAATTAATAAATGCAATATTAATAAATGTGTTGGTAATTTTGAATTATAGATGAATGTTTTAGTTTTCATCTTTAGGTAATTTCGTAAATCTACTGGAATATGACGTGTCAGCTAACAAATAAACTACATTATTTGCTAAAATAGAATTTAAAGAAATAGAAGCTGGCCAACATGACGGTGCCCAAGAAGAGAGATAGATATGTATAGAAGAAATAAAAGAGAATTTTCGACTTTTCCCTAGCTCTACATTACAAAAAGATTGAAGACCACTGGTTCAATTAATTGTTTTATGAGATTTTAAATGGTCCTGCTAACAAAAATCGCCCGCAGTAAGGAGCAAGAGGCGTATGAATTTATTGTTATATTTGTCTATTTTATATTTGCTATCAAATGTTCAACAAATTTTAGTTTATGTACATTTACTTGTTTCGATATTCAATTACGAGCATCGGAACACTGGAGCACGCCTCGGAAAGGTTAAGCAAAGGCAACAAGGGATGTGTCGGGTCCCAATAATTACACCCCACTCCCCGAAAAACTATAATTACTGCCCCGATGATAGATAAAAAACTGCGCATACATAGAAATTGTGCTTTATTTTTTCTGTAATAAAATATATAAGATATCGTTACGTGACGTACTTATTTTTCACGCGGAAGCTACCGATAGAAATGCCACAAAGGAGCCCAACTACTCATATCTGGTGACAGCTAAATGCATAAAAATATCAGTCGCATAGGGTCCGCACCTATAAATATTATTATTTCTATTATTATTACTGAGAATTTCTGAGAATGTTAAGTGTGCATAGGGAAAAAATTACTAAAATAAAGGATTTTACAGCAAAAGTCATTAATGCCAATTTGCCAATGATCGCAAACGCCTTCAATTTCTATTTAAATAGTGTTCTGTATTTACGAAAGTTTATTTAATAATTTATTAAATATTTTCCAAAATATGCCTTGATAGTATATAACTTTGTAAAAAGTATATAATTTTGATCCATGTAGTTGTTCACTTATCAAATCAGATCTGAACAATCGGAAACAATTTGTTATTTTTAATAATAAATCTTCGTTCAAGTCGCTGAATGTTGAATGAGGTATTCCGCAAGG
Source organism: Liopterus haemorrhoidalis (assembly GCA_963971575.1). Classification (NCBI taxonomy): domain Eukaryota; kingdom Metazoa; phylum Arthropoda; class Insecta; order Coleoptera; family Dytiscidae; genus Liopterus; species Liopterus haemorrhoidalis. The sequence goes on along the minus strand of OZ020620.1, from coordinate 45,775,519 downwards.
ATCCATTTTAGGGCCACTTCTATTTCTAATCTACGTAAACGATTTCTCCAATTGCATTGAAAATGATTGTATTTTATATGCAGATGATACCACCATAATCTCTCACTCACTATCATTAAATCTAATAAATGAAAATAATATAATCATTGAAAAAGCAAATGACTGGTTTCTTTCGAACGAATTATCTCTTAATAATTCGAAAACTCAAAACCTTTGTAAAAACCATAATTTCTCAAATCCTGCTTCTGTTGCTTTTCTGGGTGTTTATGTTGACCCTGCACTTAAGTGGAACCAGCACGTAGAGATTTTTGCCAAAAAAATCTGCAAAACTATATTTATTTTTCGCAATCTGGTCAATACTGTCTCAAAAGAAATAATGTTAATATCATATTATGCCTTTTTTCAGTCACATATTTCTTATGCTCATCTAGCTTGGGACATTCTGCTTCAGCTAATAGAATTTTTTCCCTTCAACGACGTGCTATTCGAATTTTAGCAAAAATTAACTACAGAGCTGACTGTAAGAATGCATTTAAAGAATTAGAAATAATGACATTACCTTCCCTTTATATTTATCAGTGTGTATTGTATGCCTATAAAAATAGAAATATATGGCCATCTGGCGACACAATGCACTCGTATGCTACTAGAAATAAAGACCATATATATTTAAACTTTTTACGTTTAACTAAATCACGCAATGCCCCTAATTATTACAGCATAACATTTTTCACTATTCTGCCAGAGGAATATAAAGTCCTGCGTTTGCTGAATTTCAAGAAAACTGTAAAATAATATTTAATTAGAAACCCATTTTACTCGACTAACGAATTTTTGAATATTTAATTTTGAATTTATTTATGCCCATATATTAACACCATATATTATTGTACTACCCTAATAATTACTACTATTTATTTTGCTCCATATTAACATGTATTTGTACTTTGTATTGTATTGCTTGTATGACTGACTAAAACAATGTTTTATTTAGTATTATGGTCAATAAAATTATTATTATTATTATTATTAGTTTACCCCCCCCCCTGAAAAAATCTGATTATGATTACCAAAGAATTATTTCAAGCAGCAGATACCGACGAAAGTGAAAATTCGTCTACCTTCTTAAAATAAATATAGGTACGGTCTTAAAATCTAAAAATTATATTCTATTTATTTTATTTTATTTAAGCAAGTCCTTCTCTGTATAAATCAAATCTATTTTAACAGCGACCTTAATAATCCACTATATTTATTTTGAATGATTAGAAAATTTTCAAAGTAAAATTTTGTCCAATATAATAATTATTATAATAAATCATAGATTTAATTTATTGTTATTTCGTTCTGTTGTAACCATGGAAAACTTAGATTCATCAAAAGCTGTCCAAAGTAAAAGGTTTTCGCATGGCCACATCAATTTAAAGTCAAATTTAAATTTAATGATTTATATTTGGCATAAATTGACAAATATGGTATAATAAGCGGCTAGTGTATATTCCTTTTTTGTATGATTGTTTTCTTATCTTTCATCTTGAAATGTTTTACACCTAGATTCACGGAAAACGTGACTTGTTTTGAAATACCAGTGACAATTTGTCTCTTTGACATTTGGGTTTAGCTCAGTGACGTAACAAAAAATTATATAAAGGGAAAATATCACTGGCGGATTAACTAGGCAGGCGCTGCAGGTTCTCCCGTTAGAAGAGGAGGCAAGAGACAAAAATTGGTACAATTTTGACGAGAAAGCATTAATTTTAGTTTTACCTGATCACGGCCATATTTTAATCATTGTATGGAATATATTCGTAAATATTAATTAGAATAGGATCCAAAATCCATGGCTGAATTTTCGAGGATTATCTCCCAAAAATATATTAAAGGGGGTGGTCTGATAACCACATTTTAAGCATATTTTTGTGATTTTTTTTCAAATCTATGGTTAAATTTATTCATTTTCAAACTAAGTACATATATAAAGTATGTTTTGAAGAAGATACAAAAAAATTTTGAAGGCAAAATATGGCGAAATGAGCCAGATGTGGCAAATCTTCTCAGACTCCGGGAAAAAAATTAGATTTTGCGGTGACCAGCATAACTCGTCACTGGATCATCTGAAATAAAAAATCCAAAAAGATTTTGTTAGTTTATGAGTTTGCCGAGGTAATGACGTTGAGTTTTTATTTTGAAAATGATTTTTCAGTTTTTAGCGTTACTTAGAAGACAACAAAAATTAATTCCCCCTAAAAAAACCTAAAAATGAGTATATTTGTGATTGTTAAATAAAAAAAAAACATGAAAAAAACTATATCTCAACGTTGTTACTTCGGCAAACTCATAAACTAACAAAATCTTTTTGGATTTTTGATTTCAGATGATCCAGTGACGAGTTATGCTGGTCACCGCAAAATCTAATTTTTTTCCCGGAGTCTGAGATTTGCAACAGCTTGCTCATTTCGCCATATTTTGCCTTCAAAATTTTTTTGTATCTTCTTCAAAACATACTTTATATATGTACTTAGTTTGAAAATGAATAAATTTAACCAAAGATTTGAAAAAAATTCACAAAAATATACTTAAAATGTTGTTATCAGACCCTACCCCCCCCTTAAGAGGGCGAAAAATTGTTACACCAAGTCATAACATAAGTACAATGATGTGTAAAATATACAGCGATACATAAACAGTACATATATCTCTTTGGGTACATTCGAGTTGACAAGGTAGAGCGAGCGCTGAGTGAACAGTTGATGATGACGTCATGAATAGAACACTGACGGAGCGCAGCAACTCGAACACGGAGCGAGCTTGGATTGTAACGTAAAATCTAACCCTACAATTTTAGGTGGTGTTTTTACTGTCAGATTAGTTCACGTCAGTTATGCAGCAAAATTATGTACTTCGGTTTGCAGTTGACATATTTTTCAATGATGAAGATGATGAATCTGAGCAAGTAATTTTAGAAAAATGTGGAGCTTTGCAGAAAATACGGTACCAAATTTTACAGACCTTCAATTCAAATCACATTTTCCGGTATATCCTACAGTTTTCGAAAATGTTCTTGGAAAACTGCAAGCAGTGCCAGACGAGATTCATCTGGGACCAGGGGGAAATCCCGAAACAAAACTCAAGAAACAGCTATGATAGCATTATTGGTACCTTACCAACATTTAGAGCTCTTATAAATTAACAAATAGAACATAACCCTGTTTTTTCCATATTAATTTTAAGCATGGTGTATTTAATAATAAAAAAAAGTTAATAAAAAGTCACAAATACAAAAAATGGTAATACTTTTCCCGCCGTTCCCCCACCTTTTTCAGTCATACCCCATATACCCGGTCTTAAAACCCAGGGCACATAGAGCGCACTCTGAATACACCCTCGACCGCAAAACGAATGTAATTGTGTGTACTCCGAGCGTCAAATCGAACAAGTTTGAGTGTACAGAACGTGATCGGAGCACTCGGAGCATCAAATCGAATTTACCCTTATTGTTTCAAGGTACTCATAGCCATAGAGATAGCCTCCTTGACAAATCATTGGTTAGATAAAATGTCGTAGTAAATTGCATTTAGGAAGAAATATTTTTTTTTGTGTCGGATTAAATGATCGTGCAGAAAAGTGCACCTTCTAAAAGTTCTGGCAAATCATTTTGGATTTTTTTTTATAATTTTCAGCATTTAATCGATCTAGCAATACAAACGGGCCAATCAACCATGAGTTTACTAATACGGCTCATACGTTCACAGAAAATCTGTCCTGAAAATGACCTCGGCGAACAACATGTGGATTATATCTCTTTTATTATAATACTTTTACTAAGGTGTTTTAAGGTTTTTCGCCTTCTTTTGACCTGTACTATCACCCATCGTACATATATAATTAGCTACTGTGTGTTAGTGATTTTGTAACACTGTGACGTCATTTTTCCTAAGGTTCTCGAGATTGGCTAACTGGGAAACAGGGTGTTCCTAGTTTGACTTGATTGACAGGTATTTTGCAGATTTATTCTCTAAGAATCTACGAATATAATTATATATAGAAATTTGTAGGATTTCGTAGGCATAAACAAGAAACTCTAGATACTCCTATATCATTTGACTGATTAGATTAGATTAGATTAGATTAGACTTTATTTAGCATTATTTTGCTACATAAACAAATATTAATAGGTACTAGGTAAATATAATTTCATGTAATATATTTTAAAGTAAATCAACAATATTTTGCATATTTATTCTCTAAGTATCTACGAATATAATTACATATAGAAATGTCTAGGGTTTCGTAGGCATAAATTAACGTCTCAAATTATTTTTAGTTTTAACAATATAAATGTAATGTACTAAGTAAAAATGAATCGTTTTGTCATCTTAAGAAGTTAATGAAAATAATTGGTAACATTTTGACGTCAATTTTTCTAAAGTTCTCATGATTGGCTAACTTCTTACACACTAGGCCGACGTAATACGAACAAATCGGCGTAAACAAGAACTTAAGATCGTAAAAAATAGAAATTACAAAAGTAAGTATGGTCCGCCAAAAAATTTTGATACAGAATGCGGACTGCGATCTAAAATTAAAAAAATAATGAAGGCAGCCCGCGATTTATAAAAGATTGCCGATCATTGTTACAGATCAACTATCCAGTGCATTGTAACATTTGTTTGATTGTTTGTCCATTAATTTTTAATAATACGGAAGTATTTAATTAAATTTTTTTATTAATCACAATGTCTATTTTATCAGCAGCCTTAGAGTAATAAAACACACAATAAAAATTCAATTTACATTTCAAAATATCTATCAACTTTAATTATATATTATAGTAGATCTTATCTTTCTTATGGTAAAGTAAATATGATTATGGAACAATGGGCATAAAGATATACACTCCTAGACACAGTGCCTTAAGGAAATCACGCTCATAGATTGGTAATTAACTGTATATAACAATATAAGAAATACTTTGACTAGAATGAGTGTACAAAATGTTCAATATTTGCTAGCAAATGATACCCCAAATGATGCCCGTTGAAAGTGTCGAGGGGTGGGGTGAGGAGCAGTTTTACTATCAGTAACAAATTAGAGGATTATATCTGGGAATATATAAAGGTTTCATTATTAAAAGCAGGTAGATTTAACCTCTTTCTGCCACTACTACAAAAAGGCCACAACACTAGTTATTTAGAGCAAGGGTGGGCAAATCTTTTGGCTGTCAGGCCACATTGCCACATTAAGAAGGAGTAAAATACATGCTGTATATAACTACATGCTGTAGTCCTTTTTATGTTTGTCTTTAACACGTATACACACTTTACATATAGACCGGGAGCTCATGACAGTTTTTGGTATCCGATTTCATACAGGATGCCTTTTGGAGGAGAGAATATTTACTCTGTGACAACAAAAAAGGGATGGTATTAAACCCCTGCACGCTTTCCGGTCATAGGGAAAATTGCATTTCCACTTAAACACAAAATTTTTGTGCTTTTCTCTCATTTAATATTGCTTGCCCTTTTGTCAAAAGAAAGTTATAACAAATTTAAAGTCTTTTAAATATCTGCATGCGATTCGGAGGGTCCCAAAGGGCTCAAACGGTCATGTGATCTTGTAATAAAAAAATATGATTTTCCGCGTTTTCATACATCATGCCTATAATTAAAAGACTTTAAATTTGTTATAACTTTCTTTTGACAAAAGGGCAAGCAATATTAAATCAGAGAAAAACACAAAAATTTTGTGCAAGTGGAAATGCAATTTTCCCTATGACCGGAAAGCGTGCAGGGGTTTAGTACCATCCCTTTTTTGTTGTCACAGGGTAAATATTCTCTCCTCCAAAAGGTATGCTGTATGAAATCGGAGACCAAAATTGTCATGAGCTCCCGGTCTAATAGATGGATATTTCAGCAACAATACAAATATTGCCAATTATCTGTTTGCACTTTTTTTAGCATGTATATCTCAACATTTGTATTTTTTTTTATGAACAACCATTCAAGTATTGCTTTCACCTGTGAATTTACTGTAGCTCCATAACGAATTTTCAATACTTAATTTTATAATAATACGTTAATACTTTGGCCAGCCCTTACTTATACGTGTGCGTTACTAATAAACAATCGACAACTTAAGATGAGGACCGCGTGAGGCTGCATTGTACCGTTACCGCTTCGCACGACATCAATTCAATTATCTTCGAATCGTGTATTGTATGCTCTGTGCCCATGGATTTCTGTTCCTCAGTAAAGAAATATATTTTTGTAAAACTTGAAACACTCAGATGCACATAGACATTTAAAAGATTCTTTATTTAAAGTGAATAAATTATTTTTTTCCTCCAATATCTATTTCCTCTCTCTTCATTCCCGCACCTAAGCCTCGCAATCCTCCTAACTCTCCCTCCTGACCTTCCTCTTTCTCCCTTTAAGTAGCTTGGTACCTTTATAGTTCTAACCTTTTTATATCTCCCTGCGCTCCTTGATTTGTCTATGCTGACTGTCCTTTCTTGCTCCCCCACTTCCTTATCCCTCCTCCACAACTCCTCAATCACGCTTATCCCGTATTTTCTTCTCCTTTCCACCTCTGTCGCATCCACTCCGCATCTCCAGTAATACTCCTTTCTCATCTCCCCCCATGCGTACCATCTTCCTTTCTGTTCCTCTCTGGCTCTTTCCTCCCAGCATTCCCTCATTATTTTTTTGTCTGTTTCTATTCTAACTTTCTCCTCGTACTTAACCGCCCTCCTTCCTGTACCCACTTTCATCTTATCTCTTTTCAGTTCCTTTCTTACAATATACCCTGGTGTTGTTCTATCTACCCCTAAGATCCATCTCAAATACCTCTCCTGTACTCGTTCTACCTTCTCCCATTCCTTCCATCCCCAAATTTCCACCCCATATAGCATGTTTTTCACCACGGCGTCAAACAACCTCAATTTCCATCTAATATCGTCGCTAAACTTCCTCTCTCCTATACTCCACAGCTTCCCCATGACTATCTTTGCCTTCTTTACTCTTTCCCGTATGTGTAGTTCAGCCCCATTGTTCCTCGTTAATACATAACCTAGGTATTTTATACTCTTCACCTCTTCTATTTTTCTGCCAAACCTCTTCTACTAAGCCAAAATACGTATTAATATTTTTTTGAAACGAATTGATAACCGAGTGTTTTTATTATTTACATAATCAGTAACTAGAAATATGATTAGAGTCTCCTTTAAATAAAATTAATTCTACAAATTTGCTGCAACTGTAAAAAAAATATTCCACTTACACTTTTTTCCGATAGCTTACGTTAAAAATCTTTTTTCTTGCTTTTAAGCTCAGATCTCGGCATGACAATGAAACTTACCTGAAACAAAAGAAAAATTGTTATAAGAAAAACAAAAAATGGTGGCTAATTCTCGAACATATTCAAGCCCATTCTCTCAACACATACTCGTACATCCACACTTCCCCTACAGTAGAGCGTTATTATTTTAAACAGCCCTTTCCATCATCATAATGTCCTGAACCCAAGTGTGCAATGCGTCTCGACGCCCGACGTCGCTAGGTTACATGATAGAGAAGAATTTACAGCACAGTGGTAGTGGAGAAAACATTCAGTTTAGTATACTTTTTAATTAGTAATACACAATTATATTTTTAATATAAAACTCTTAGGCCCGGTCTTTCCACCTTCAGATAAAGTTCCAGGTAACTATCTGACAGATAAGGTTATTTATAACTTCATCTGCTGAATAAATGTCATCCCTTCTTTCTATACAAATGTATCTATCGGATAGTTATCTAACGGAAAATGAGACTGATGTATTGGATTCACTGACTGGTATTGACATTTATTCAGCAGATGAAGTTATAAATAACCTTATCTGTCAGATAGTTACCTGGAACTTTATCTGAAGGTGGAAAGACTGGGCCTTAATATAATTTAATGTCGACAAATTAACTTTGTGAAAATGTTGTATATTTAATAATGGTTGAAATAAAAAACATTGTAAAATTTCACTATTTTTATTAATTAACTGCTTACTAGTTTCGGCTTTCGCCATTTTCAAAGCAATGAACTAAGTTACAAACATAACTACTTAAATACTATTTACAGGTAATGATAATCCTATGAGAGGGAAGATAGACAAGTCGGTCATCTCATTAACCCTTTACCGCATAGTGTGCCCATATATGGCACATTCCGATTTTTATTTTTTATTTTAGTTTTAAAACTGAATCAGATCAGTTTTTTGGCTAACAGTGTGTCAATTAATTAAGGATTGTAACCATTATTTGCTGCTATGGTCTTGATTATGAAAATTTCATTGTTGAAATCTAATTAAGGGCACTGTTACTAACTGATGAATCTAGTGACTAGTATTAGTAGTTAATTTATGTGATGTTGGGTGAATTGAAGAGTTGTGAATGACAGTGTCTGTATGAGTTGGTTTTCTGTAAATTTTAAATGCGTGTTGGTTTTGAAATTTAGAAATAGTTAAATCCAGGTAGTTCGTTCGATTCATCGGTTAATTCATCATTCCACAAAAATCGATATTTTTCGAAAAACTCACCTGATCAAAAATTCCTGTTTAACTATTCCGGTTCCCATCAATGTTCATTATTGAGAGTTTTTTCAGATTTTAAGATCAACCTCTCTGAGAGATAGGGTGGGGGACAAAAGTTCTTTGACATATTTTTGGCAACAATCCCATAAAAAATTGACTTTTCAAAAATAAAATTTGCTTGTTGATCCACGCATTAATAGGTCTAATTTGGTATGATACTTAAAATTAAAAATCAGCTGCGACCACTACAGGAACGACCGCCATCACAAAGTACTTGTTTAATTTATGCTGCTTTATCAAAAAATGTCTCAAATAAAAATTGTTAGTTATTGCTTTTATAGCAACTTTTGTTAAATAAATTTTTTAGAAATATTTCTCTGTTGTGAAATATTCGCAAAAATCTTAAAACAGACACGAGTAAAGTCCCATTTCTATGGTCTATTTCAAAGTAGAAAAAAGTAGATAGCGCTGCGAACCGAGTACGATTTACACTGGACAAATACAGTATAGCGGGAAATTTAAAATAAGTTACAACTAGGGCATGGGCGTAGCAACTGGGTTAGCAAATAATATTTTATTTGTTAATATAAAAAAGGTTAATAAGATATTGAAATAAACAAGGCAGATAATACACTTACGTTGTTTATACGGCATAAATTCAGTTTAATGGGAAATTTGAAAAAGTTAAAAAAATATTAATTTTTAAAATTATGTACTATATGCGTATAAAATGAGAGATTTGGCTAAAACAGTTTAAATAAAGCAATAAAACAAACAATATATCTTCAGAGCTAAAGTTTCTTATTTAAATAATTATTGTAAATATATGTATATATGAAGGTCTAAAAATTATATCAATAACTTCTTCTTTGGGCACAATCAGCTGGGCTGTCTTTTGGCCTCACATTAGTCCTCTCTCTTGATCTGTTAATTATCAAGTGTCAAAAAATATTTATATGTCAGATAACCTAAAATATATATAACTGCGTAAAAACAAATTACATGGAGAATTTTCTACATAAAATCTACGCCAAGAATATAAATAAAAGTCTAAATATGTAAATAATAACAAAATATATGAGAAAAATTCAATAATATAAATAATATATATTTCTAATGTACGACACTGAACATCTGTCAACTTGGACTAAAAACAATATTTTTACAGTGTAATAGGGATGACGATCTAAACCAATCCGAAGCAAGGACAAACAGCTCCTATCTTCTTACACACATTTTTCTACTTTGAAATAGACCATAGTTAACCGATTTTTACTACAAGTTGATCAACTCGTGCCATTGATGTCAAAATCTTAACTATGAAGTTTCATAAAAATACTTTTAGACGAATTTGCTCTGCACGTGTACACGGACCGATAGACAGACCGACAGACAGACAGACAGACATGTGTTTTTTGTCAAAAATAATTTTTGTGTACCATTACTTTCTCCGTATGCCAATCTTTGAGGTAGATTTGAACCCTCTCCGTCACTGGTTTAGGTCGTCCAATGTGAATCCTACAATATGTCGGGGCATTGTGAGTGCGTATGTGTGGGTGTTAGTATGTGTCAATGTAAATATATACGTATGTGTGTATATGTATGTTTGTGTGTGTGTCAAGCTGCTGACGTGCCTGACAAAACGCAGTGTCAACTCAAATGTAAAATAGCTGAAATGCGGTTTTCTGGACAGGTACGTATTTGAATTTTAACATAGAATTTTACTTTCATTCATAATATTAACATGAAAAACATTTTCATGAAATTCACTGGTGTATTTTACATTCTACAACTGAAAAAAAAAATCAGAATGCACAAATAAGTTGCAAGTTACAAAGTAACAATTTTCCATTGCCTACCTTTTTGTATTCTATAGCTTGTTTCTTTGACCTTCGACTTTTACCGATTAAGTGACGCTTTTGATCATTTTATTTAGGAAATGTAATTCAAATTTTGTTTTGAAGCTCAAAAAACAGGGCTCGTGTTGATGCAGTGCGCAAAATGATTGAAGAAGATCTACATGTGAATTACCGTGAGATAGAAGCATCCTTTGGCATATCGCAGACTGCAATACATTCGATTTTGCATTAACATTTAGCTGTGAAAAAATCTGTTCCCGATGGTTTCCGGATAATTTGACCGAGGCTCAAAAAACAGGGCTCGTGTTGATTAGCGTAAGGGAATGCTAAAAAAAATGCAACCTAGGCACTGCAAAATCCGTATACAACCGGTGACGAAACTTGGATTTATTCATATGAACCGGAAAGTAAGCAACAATTCACTGTTTGGGTCTTCCAAGATAAATCGAAATCCACAAAAGTTGTTCGTTCACGAAGCCCTTCCAACAAAATAATCGTTTGTTTCGTCGGTTGTACTGGACATGTCGCAACCATTCCTTTAGAGGATCGGAGAACAATTAATGCTGAACGGTATACAATTGTTTGCCAGAAGTCATCAACAAAATCAGGAAAAACAACCAAAAACGTCGCATCATTCTTCATCTTGACAATGCAAGCTGCCACACAGCACGTCAAACAATTGATTATTTGAAGGAGAAAAACATTGAATTAATGTCTCATTGCCCGTATTCACCCGATTTATTCCCTAAAGACTTTTTTTTGTACCCCAATGTCAAAGAAAAAATGCGTGGACAGCGATTTTCATCAACTTAAGAAGCTGTTAAAGCCTTTGAAAACCATGTTTTTGAGATAACAACTTCAGAGTGGAAAAAAAGTTTCGAGAATTGGTCTGAATACATGAAAAAGTGTATAAATCTTAAAGGCGAATATTTTAAAAAGCTATAAAACAGTTTAATCCAAAAAAAAATCTTTCTTAGTGCTTGTAAAAACTTAAAATTAATGCCTTTGTATACTCCTAATAATAATAATATTTTATTTGTTCAAAAAATGTTTAACATTTGTACACTCGTCAATATTACAATATGAAATTTTGATAAATATATATAGTCTTTTAAAATTTAAAGGCGTCACAAGAGACTAATTAGGGTGCCGAATCTCATTCAAATCACTAAAGTCATTTGCAAGATATTCATCGGTGGAGTAAAATGCTTTGGCAGTTAAATAAGTCTTGGTTACTTTTTTAAAATTATCAAGTCTTAAACTCTTGATGTGTGTTGGAAGAACATTAAAAAATTTTATTGCAAAGTAATTTGCACTATATCTAGACCTATCCAATCTAGTATAGGTAGGACGAATTTCGTTCTTATTTCTCGTGTCGTGCCTATGGACCGAGGAATGAGGTGAGAACTCACTAAGATTTTCACGGACGTATAGGATACAATGAAGGATGTATAGGGAAGGTAGGGTTAAGATTTTTAATTCAACAAAACTACGTTTACAGTCCGATCTGTATCTTAAATTGGCTAAAATACGAATAGCTCTACGTTGAAGCGAGAATAGACGACCTGTATGAGGAGAGTGACCCCAGATCAAAAGGGCATATGTTAACTGAGATTGGATGGACGCGAAGTAGTATGTTTTCATCACTGCCAGAGATGCACACCATTTAAGGTTAAATAGACAATAGATATTCGTACATAGTTTCTTGGCTAATTTGTTTATTTGGAGGTCCCAGGTTAGCTTACAGTCAATGTCCACAAACAAGTCCTAGAAATGTTACCGAAACTGGGTTGTTTATCTCCTGTAAGCTTCTAGTCGAGAATACCATGTTCTGAGTCTTGTTGTTGTTCATGGTCAACTTATTGGCAAGAAACCAATTTTGAAAGGTAGACATGGCCAAATTTCGGTCATCAATAAGTGATGAAATAGAACTGTTGCTTTGAAGGGCGGTAGTGTCATCCGCGAAGAGTATTACATCCAGGTCAGTATTAAAAAAAGGCAAATCATTTATGAAGATAAGAAACAAAATAGGACCCAGAACTGACCCCTGAGGTACTCCATGGTTAATTTCTAGCATCTTGGAAGTATCGTTGTTAGAATTCACGAATTGTTTTCTATTGAAAAGGTATGACTGGATGAGTTTAATGCTATCCGGAGAAAACTTGTAAAATTGGAGTTTTTTTATTAGAATAATAAATGAATAAATAATAAAGAATAAATAATTATATATTATAAATGTCGATTTGTTCAGTTCTTTTCGAAATTTTACATTTGTTACTCTACCCGGCTAATATCCACGCTTCAATTGTGTATATTCTGTATGTTGATTTATATATTTAATGTTGTGTCAAATAAATTTATTAGTAGAACGAAATGTCATCAATGTATTAAATTAGGTCAAGTTACCTATATTTTGGTAGTTATGTCAGAGGTTGTCGTAATAATTTTGGCAGAAACATCACAAGCATTCTTTAAATTCATTTCAATTATATTCCGTTTTGCTACATTACATAATTTCACATCTCTTAGCCAAATAATACATCATGCACTTTGTGGGCAATGCAATACCTGGAATTATTAAATATTGGCAAATACGTTATATCACTCTTCTGAGAATCTTTATAACAGTAGTTTGTAAAGCAAAATTCAACAAGGTTGCTGAGATGTTAATGTTAATACATGATATATCGACTATGTTGTTTCAATAGCTGGTAACCCCGAAATCATGATAGAACAGGAGACATGGAAAACTGTTCTATTTGTTAAAATCCCTTATAACGTCATTCACGTGTCTATCTGTGTGTTTATTATATTTTATTTTCCATTACATCTGTCCAACAGAATTAACCAATAAATGGACAAGTACAAATTAAGCTAAACATATAAATATGATAAACACAGCAATAAATTAATAATTTACAAAAATCTAGAGAATAAAGATTATCTTAAAGTAACAAAACAAATATATACATATATAAATATTTTTTAAAAATAGCATATAAACATAATAGAGTATGGAGAAATGATACAGAAATTCAAAAAAGATTTACAACAGATTCATTTAGAATATAATTTGAATACATACGGTTTATGGGAGATTTGAAAAATAAATTGGAATGAGCTTGAGGAAGGTAGAAAAGAGATGGATTTCTGGTACGGAGAATAGGGGTGTGAAAATTAATTTGTTGTAAAGATATGGGATCGTCGACCTTGCCAGAAATAAGTTTTTTTAAGTAATTTAATGAATTCAAGTCCCGACGTTCACTTAAAGTTTTCATTGAAAATAGATGAATAATATGGAAAGTCAAGTGGGGGATAGGAGCCCATGATTTTATAGTAGATGAATTTTAAAAACTTGAACTGAATTTTTTCAATAACCTTTTTCTGGACATAGTAAATAGGATTCCAAATTAGAGAGCAGTACTCTAGTTTAGATCGTACGAAAGAAAAATAGAGTGTGAAGATTACACTGATGTCAGAGAAGGTGCGAGAGTTGCGAATAATGAAGCCAAGCATTTTAAGAGAAGAGGAGCAAATTTTATCTAAGTGTAGATTAAAGGTTAGCGAATATTTTAATTGATAGAATACAATAAACGCACAAAAAAAAACCACACGCTATTTATTTTCATATTTAAATTCTGGTATCTTTCCTGACTTTTGGAAAAAATCATATGTTACACCGATTTTTAAATCAGGCGATAAAAGTAACGTTTCAAATTATAGACCTATTTCTATATTATCAATATTTGCAAAAATATTTGAATCTTTAATAGTAGATAAAATCAAAAATCCATTAAATCAATTAATAATTCCTCAACAGAACGGATTCTGCTCTGGTAAATCTGTATTAAACAACTTAATCCCTTTTACTGAATTTGTTAGCAGTAATATGGATCTCAAGAAACAAATTGATACAATTTACACCGACTTTTGCAAGGCATTTGATAGAGTTAACCATCACATTCTTTTACTCAAATTGAGACATTATGGAATACATGGGTCGTTACTGCGCTGGATTGAAAGTTATATTCGTAACAGATCGCAATTTGTTGTCTGCAATGGTTACATATCTCGAGGAATTTTAGTGACTTCGGGAGTACCCCAGGGCTCACATTTGGGACCTATTTTATTTAACTTATATATAAATTCTATTTCGTCTTCCTTCAAATATTGTAATTTCTTACTATTTGCTGACGATTTAAAATTCTATAAAACTGTTGAAACTCTCATCGACTGTTACAAAATCCAAGATGACCTAATTAGATTGAACAAATGGTGTATAGAAAATGATATGTCTCTAAATTTAAATAAATGCTTTGTAGTAAACTATGCAAGAAAAAGGAGTATAATTAATTTTAACTATAATTTAAATGGCGTTAATCTATCTAAAAAAAACACTGTACGGGATCTTGGAGTTACTTTTGACTCAAAGTTACTTTTTAATAATCATATCGACACCATTACTAGTAAGGCTTACAAACTTTTAGGATTTGTTATAAGAGTTAGTAAACCTTTTCACAGCAAAGAATCATTAACTACACTTTATACCTCAATTGTCAGATCTCAACTGGAGTATTGTTCAATAGTATGGAATCCAATGTATGCCAAGAATATAAACTTACTAGAATCTATACAGAGAAAATTCACTTTTGTAGTATGCAATAGGCTTAATATTGTAAATTCAGAGTATTTAAAAACATTACAATTATTAAAATTATGTCCACTTGAACAGAGACGAGTAAATGCTGATATGATATTCCTATATAAGGTGTTCAATACTTAATTGATTCACAAAATTTTATTCATAATTTTTATCTATTAGCTTCCCTTAAAACAACTAGATCTAAACAACTGTTTCAATTAACTAAATTTAATTCTTTTAGCTATAAAAACTCTCCCTTAAACAGACTCATGTCAACTTACAATAATAATTATATTCATTTAGATATATTTAACTTGCCTTTACAAAAATTTAAACTTTATCTTCGAATGTCATAAATGAAATTAAACTTGTTCTTGTATATCGATATTAAATTATGTATTAGTCTCTTATTTTGTTGTTATACAGTATGTATGTAAATTCATTTTGTAATCTGTGGAAGCCAGTCATTGGTTTTTACTGTTGGCTTTCCTTAATGTAAAAAAATAAAATAAAATAAAATAAAATAAAAATATATGTTTTTATATCTCTAGGCTTTTACTATGTGTGTATATTGAAAGATTAGATTGAAAATCAGTCTAATGCGCTCCTGTTCTCACTCCCACATTCGCCTATAATTTCTTTTTTACGATCATGTTTCTTTCGGAACTGTAACATTTCTTTTGTTTCAGACAAAACTTCAGTTGAATTTTTCTATTGCCTCGTATCTAGTGGGCGGCGTTAACAGTCAGTTCTACATTTACATAAACAAATTCCAACGATCGGTTAAGACGTTGAGAATTCTGTCAAGAATCTACGTCACTTCTCTCAGAATGCCTATATTTGGTGTTGTATATTGCACACTGTTTGTGAAATTCTAGTGAAATAACTCTAGAATATTATAAATTGTTTAGATAACTTCGGTTTTTCACTGAAGTAGAGATATTGATTGAAAAGACATATTCGCGACTATAATTACCGAAACGGCGCCACTATCGCCTTGTGAACTTTTGACACGAAAAAGGATAGTCATCTGTCAACGTATGTAAACAGTATTGGTTTATAATCAATTTTTGGTCTAATTTACGTTTTCTTGCTGTATACAGTATATTTAAATTATAACCGAGTATTAAAAAAGTGTATAAATATATGTGAATCCATTTTATGATAAAATTTGCTGCTTGTAAATGAATATTTTCAGAGGTTATATATTGTATGTTGGTGCCGGCTTATACTCACAGAGAAAATAAAATGTTATACTTTGAACTTAAAACATTTATTTGAATACTTAATATCTACACATCTCTCAAGAAATTTTATAGAAAGAGAACTTGTAATTTATTCTACACAAGAAAACTGTCAAATATTTGCAAACTAACACAGTTATGGAACACTCCCATGAAATAACAAGGGGTTTTAATTATATTAACAATAATTTACACAACATTAAACGATTTTCTTGCACATGTGAGACAGGGAAAATGAAAAATTCAACGTTAAAAACTTGTTTAAAATCATCTCAACAGTATAAATTCCCTTCAATAGAAACAAAATTTTAGAATCACTGATAATCTTTCAATCTAATATTCGAAGATGTTCTTCCTGTGATTGACTACCATACACACAACAAGGAGTATTTAATCTTTTTTTCTTAAATTTATCACTTTATTCGCTGTAAAAATGGAGTGAGAATGGACAGAAACAATAAAACACATGGTGAATTATACGTAAACAATGACAGTAACCTTTTTCGAAGTGTTCGCTTTTTTGCCGCTAGAGGGATACGCGTTAATTTGAGTCACCAATTAAATTGAAATTTAATGCTAAATAACCAAGCGAACGATAATTTTTGACATAATTTAACGTTCGACAAATTAACATTGTGAAAATATTTAATATTTAATAATCGGTTAAATGACAAACAATACGCGTTTATTGCCGAAAATTATACATATATTGATAAAGAAATAAAAATGTATATTACAGTCTGTTCCAAACGGTTAAGCGGAACTAGATTTTGCAATCTAGTTACTTTCATCGTTTAAATCGTGCCTTTCGGCCGTTTTGTTTAAGCTTTTTAAATCATACTTACAATAAACATTTTTTGGTTAAAGTTAATATCATTTTAAAATGTCATTTTCTTTATATTTTGATTTTTTGTGTCATTCTTAATACAAATTTCCCATTTATTTATTTTTTTGTCATTAAAATATAAAAAAAAATATTTAATTTTGACATATGTCATTCGTTTCCATGGTTTCATTGTTGGAATTTTAAATTTTGACATCCCAACGTGAAAAATGAAATAACCCAAGCAAGGCCCCTTCTCGTGACAACCTAACAGAACTAAATTCCCATTTAGTTCCGCTTAACCGTTTGGAACAGACTGTATCTGTCTCAATTTGTAATACGAAACTAAGAGAAAAATTTAATTTTTTATGTTGTCTATTTAAAATATCATCTTAGGGTGGTACTGCTGAAATGGCACCTTTCAAAACATTTGACAATTCATATTTGATATTAAATTATAAAGTCTGTTCCAAAAGGTTAGGCGGAACTAGATTTTGCAATCTAGTTACTTTCATCGTTTAATTCATGCTTTTCGGCCGTTTTGTTTAAGCTTTGTAAATCATACTTGCAACAAACATTTTTTGGTTAAGGTTAATATCATTTTAAAATGTCATTTTCTTTATATTTTGATTTTTTGTGTCATTCTTAATACAAATATCCCATTTATTTATTTTTTTGTCATTAAAATATGCAAGAAAAATAATTTAATTTTGACATATATTCATTGTTGGAATTTTAAATTTTGACATTCCAACGTAAAAAATGAAATAACCCAAGCAAGGTCCCTTTTCGTGACAACCTAAAAGAACGAAATTCCCATTTAGTTCCGCCTAACCGTTTGAAACAGACTGTATGTAAATTTATTTTTTTAATTGAAAAGTATTTTTATACAACCAAAATAAGAACATATAAGCAGTTCACTTTTGTAAGAACAAACTAAGAGGGAATTTCGTTTTCAATAGTTTGCACCTTGTAGCTGTATGTCATGTTGGTATTAAAAAATTTCACTTTTTTAAAATGTCGATCCATTTGACATATGTCATAATGAAAAATGATATCTTAATAATAGTGATCATAACCTTATCAACCTAAAGTCGGTTTTACAGCGTAAGGAATATTTTTATTGACATTTAAAGTCAGTAACATACCATAAAAGTAACCAAAATAACCAGATCTAGTGTGTTCTTACAAAAGTGAACAGCTTATAACATCAGAAAATATTCATAAGAGACAACAATTAGATAAATATACAAAAAAACACATATATAACGCTTATGGAAAACTTTTAGAAAATATGGAACAAAATTAAAAAGAAGCGAAATTATAGATCTTGTGGCAGATATTTTTTCAGTAAATTTTGGTGTCCTTTTTGTTGTGAAATATAAAATAACTTACCCATTTCAATTTCTTTAGATTTCTGAAGGAAAAGTAAGAAACATTTTAAATGAAGCTGTAGAAAATTTAAGACCGACGAACATGGGAAGAGGTAATAATAAAAAAACAGATAAAACCACAGACTACATGTTTCGGAAAGATTTTCAGAGAAAAATTTGGGATTTACATTCAAAAAATGAATATTAGGCTAATCTAAATTTCGCTTGAGGGATGGGAGTATAAATTTGTTTCCTTATTATTCCCTCTTCACATGTATAATATTATATTATATTAAAATACCAATTATATTATTATTATATATTAAATCCAAAATAAAATGATAAATTAATATTATAAAATATGTATTTTTGTTTTTTATATTTTATCACGATATTTCATTGATAATCCTAATATTTTTTTACTATTATACGAGTAATAATCGAAAGTTCGATGAAATAAATATTAATATATACAAACATTCAAAATATTTGACATGTCAATTTAGTAATAACCTCAATATGATGAAACTTAACCATACTTTTAAAAGCCAGATTTACAAGTTCACATGATTCTACAAAAGTCTATTTACACCACAACAGTCACTAAAGTAACCAGATCTAGTTTCGTATTACAAATTGAGACAGGTTATATTAAGTTTTTCCATGTACGCCACTAGTAAATACCAACCTATAAAATTAATCGAATGAGCGGGAAATTCAAACACCTATCTATCATTTATGAACGCTTTGTATATATTACAATAACTTCTGTACTACAGAAGAGTATTGTAACAAATAATAGCATTAACTTTTATACGCCCTTATAATTAATTAAAATATTAAAGATCTCGACTAGGGGGATCTTTCGTATCTGTTTTGAGATAAAATTAATATGAGTTAGATTTTACATACGCACATAAAATTAGTGTTATCTCTATGTGTATGCTATCTTTATTATAATAGGTAATTCCGTATGCATATCGTATGAGCCAGATGATACCTAGAGCCATACATACACACACAACCACCTACGCATTGTAATATATAGTAAATATTACACTGCACCAGATTATAACACTACAACGAATTAGTTATACTCAACTAATTTCATTTAAATTATCAAAATTGCTCTGAATAATGGATTATCGCGCATTTCAGCGTTTCATAAGTATCTAATAAGCGAAATTTTTGGCACATAAATCAAACCATTTCTTAAAATTTACCTCTGTTTTTTAATCCAGAGTTTCTAAACCGGGGGACCGCGATGTCAGATAAGACCGAAGAGTGAAAATATAATAGAAATGCGATCAATTTTGCTCCAATGTACTCAATTCATAAATATATTACATACTAGCAGAAAACCCGTGAAAGGTGTTTTGAAAACGGCACGTATATGCCAGAAATGAATGTTATAACTCAACAAACAGGATAAACTAAGGGTACTATAATTCATCCCGTTTAAAGTGGATTGGGACAAAATCATGATTTCTTTTTAAAATTATTGTATGGGTGAAACCATATTTGACTTCCTTTTTAGCCTCTTAGAGGTCGACTTTCGAAGAATCTCTTCTTAGTGGGTGCTTACGTCATGCTTAAGAGGGAAATTTAATTTTTTATGTTGTATATTTAAAATATCATCTTAGGGTGGTAATTCTGAAGTGGCACCGTTCAAAATATTTGACATGTCTATCACAATTTTGACATGTCTATCACAATTTTGACATGTCAATCGCAATTTTGACATGTCAATTAATTATCTGACATACATAGTTTTTGAGTGAATGATAAAACTTAACCAAATATTTAAAAGACAGGTTTACAAGTTCACATGTTTCCATAAAAGTCTATTTACACCACAACAGTCACCAAAGTAACCAGATCTAGTTTCGTATTACAAAATGAGACAGATTATACAAGATGAAATATTATAAAAAGTATAATAACTTTCATTCATGATAGTAACTGACCTTGCTCATAGTGACATATTTAGTTATCGTAGTAACGACATATTTAGTTATCGTAGTTATCATAGTAACTGAGTTACAGAATTGGTCTGACTGTTAACAGTTGATTGTAAAACCGGGCATAGATTATTTTGATGAGTGTATTTTCTTTATTACAATAACTTACAATACTGCTATATAAATGGCAGTAACAATTACAATCACAGAAATTATAAAATATATGCTACACCACTAATTTATATGTTATCTAGGTCTGATGTTGTTTCTTGTTTAAGTTCTTACAGGCAATTCACGATAAAAACATTCTTTCCAAAGATCTTGCTTGACGATTGTAGATAACACCATAATATTAACCCAACATTTTCCTCAGATTTTTTATGAACGAATCCTACGGAGTCTAATCTACAGATATCAATCCACTATCATCAAAAACCTGTTTCTTCTTTGCACTGGTTTTGGACTTTGCAACAGGCAATAGGTTTTCTGCATCAGGATCGTTGGGATTCAAAATAACATCTTGAAATGTCTCTCCAAATTGCCCGTAATTAGAAGATCCGGAGTCTATATCTATCAAAGTTTCTGCATTTGTGTCTTCGGACTTCCGAACTGGACTGTCATTCATTAATATCAGACCATCATCAGGCAAGATTTCCTTTGCAGTTTTATCATTTATGGGCCTTATGATTTCATCATTTTCAGAATTAAAAGTTTCACCAAAACCTTCATCTATACTTATAAGACCATCATCAGACTGGCTTTGCGTTGGTTTTCCATCAATAATGGGCCTTATTAATTCATTATCATCAAAACTGCCGTAGTTAGCAGAGCCATCATCTATACGTATAAGACCATCATCAGACATGCTACCACTTGCACCGTCAATAATTATAGGCCTGATGATTTCATTTTCATTAATTGTCCCATCTTCATCTCCTTCGCCTGGTGCAATTCTTACTATACTTTCTGCTGGGTGTGGTGGTTTTGGATCTTCTGGAATATGTATAGGCCCTTCCTCTGGAGGGAGATTTTCGTCAAATGTAATAAGAGATTCGTCATTACTGTCTATAATTTCAGGTATTATTGGATATCCTTCTCCCAATGTATCTCCTATCGGCAAGCCTGGTTTATATGGATAACCAGGCCCCAATGTATCATTTCCAATTGATGGTTTATCATCCGTTTGATTTTGTAAAGTTTTCTCAGTACTACTGGTTGTTGGTCTTTTGTGTTTTTTGTGGATACTAGGTGTTGTAGTCCTCCTGGAAATTGGAAATGTTTCCATACGTGCATGCACTGTCTCTGTACTGAAATTACAATCTGGTTTTTTGAATTCATCGTCACGAATATTTTTTACGTAACCCAAAAGAAAAGCTAAAATTGTACATGCTATTAGAACCACAATTGCAGTAATTAAAAGAAACGCTTCTATGCCTTTCAATTTAGACATAATACAAAAAATATATTATCAAAAAGAATATTTTTTTTTAAAACTCTAAATTCTGACACTTTTTCATTAATTTTGTTTACGACAGGTTATATAACCATAGTTTCAACCAAAATATTCTGTGTGGTTTCTTTTTGATAAAGGATTCTGACATTTTGAAATATTTATAAAATAGACAAGTAAAACATTTTATACTGGTATGACAACCCTTTTACTAACATCTACAAAATTACGGCATTTCAGTTCAACTTTTAAACTGGTTTGTTTTTTATCTCACAGATAGATATCAAATAGGGGATACGCATAAAATTTATATTTTTTTAAAAGTACATTTTTTTGATAAAGTCTTTTCCAAACGGTTAGGCGGAACTAGATTTTGCAATCTAGTTACTTTCATCGTTTAAATCATGCTTTTCGGCCGTTTTGTTTAAGCTTTGTAAATCATACTTGCAACAAACATTTTTTGGTTAAGGTTAATATCATTTTAAAATGTCATTTTCTTTATATTTTGATTTTTTGTGTCATTCTTAATACAAATATCCCATTTATTTATTTTTTTGTCATTGAAATACGTAAAAAAAAATAATTTAATTTTGACATATGTCATTCTTTTCCATGGTTTCATTGTTGGAATTTTAAATTTTGACATTCCAACGTGAAATGAAATAACCCAAGCAAGGTCCCTTTTCGTGACAACCTAAAAGAACGAAATTCCCATTTAGTTCCGCCTAACCGTTTGAAACAGACTGTATTATCTGTCTCAATTTGTAATACGAAACTAGATCTGGTTACTTTGGTGACTGTTGTGGTGTAAACAGACTTTGGCGTATCCGTGTGAACCAATACTATGATAATATTATAAATGTATTGTCAATATACAACATAAAAAATTGATGTGAAGTGTGAATTTTCACACATTGCAGGGTTTTGCAGGTATTTAATAAGTGAAGGCGGCATGCTGAGTGTGTAGGACAAATTTTGCTTTGTAGTAACCACGGCAAAATGAACGATCTTTTTAAAATAATTTATCGTCTGTTAATCTCAGAGCTTTAAAAACAAATTTTATGTTAAAATATTTTTTTGTTAATTTTAATTCGAATACCTAATATCATTATTTAGGTTTCTAAATAAGTGCAGTATTTTTTTTATATAACAAGGTTCATTAAGATTTTGAAAATTGCGCCTATGGCTTTAATTGGTTGTCTTAAATCATACCCTCCGCTCCTCTGGTTTCGTATAAATGACACATAGAATGAAAATATAATTCCAATTGGTTATTAAATTTACGCTCTTGAAAATTAAATTCAAAATTTGCTAAAATATAATTAGAATTTTAACAAATTAATTTAAACAAAATAAAAATTTAAAAAAAAAAAAAAAAAAAATTTACTCCACAAGCCAGGAACGAACCTGCGTGGTGTATAACAAATCTGTGTAGTTGACGCGCAACATATCCTCTAGACCACCACACGCTTAACAACTCAGCGTGTTATATGAGTATAAGCTATATGCATCGTCAACCAAAAAACACAAAAAATGCGTTATATTCCGAAAACATAATCTGATCAAAAATTCCTGTTGTACTATTCCGGTTCACACCAATGTACATTACTTAGAATTTTTTCAGATTTTTAGTTCAAACCATCTGGGCTACAGGGTGTGGGACAAATTTTTTTTTGCACAATTTTGGCAAAAATAGCATCAAAATAATTTATTTTGCAAAAATAAAATTTTGATCGTTAATCCACGTACTAAGGACTTTAATTTGTTACCCTACTCAGAATTAAAAAAATATATTTTTTTTTTCTATGACCACATATTTGTTTATATTTTTAGGGGGATATGTTTTTTAGATGTTTTAGTATTTTTCCTATGTGCGGGTCAAGAAGTTGTACAAGCATGCCAAATTTCAACTCTCTAGGTTTAGCCGTTTGGCTACAATTTTTACCGAACAGACAGACAGACAGACAGACAGACAGACAGACAAAATGACGGTATAAGGGTTTTTTGGTCATACCTACAAAACCCTAAAAATGAACTTTTCCTGTTAGTTCCGTATTACAAAATGAGACAGATAATATTATCTGTCCATGGGCCATGTTCATGAATGATATTATTAGTATTTTAAAACTTGCTGAATAGTTACTTTTTTGGAGGTGTGACACAAGAGAAGCGGAGAGAAACGAAAGAAAAGGTATAGTAGAACAGGATGAGCACATATTTGTTTATATTTTTAGGGGGATATGTTTTTTAGATGTTTTAGTATTTTTCCTATGTGCGGGTCAAAGAGTTGTATAAGCTTGCCAAATTTGAACTCTCTAGGTTTAGCCGCTTGGTTACAATTTTTACCGAACAGACAGATGACAAAATGACGGTATAAGGGTTTTTTTGTCATACCTATAAAACCCTAAAAATGCTTCGAAACTAAGTGGTTTTGTCATTAGAAATTGCAAGGATTCTCACAACGTTTCACAAATTTTCGAATACTGCAGTATAATATGGTCTCCTTATCACCAAGGTACTATTAAAAGAATTGAAACCATACAGAAAAAGTTAAAATTCTTGCACTCTATAAAAATGTATCAAAAGTCTTGGTTCAATGACTAAATTCACATCAGAATTAGTTGAAAAACTTTGATTATAAGATTGAAATAACCCGCCGCTGTGAGACAGTACGTGGTCCGCAAGCCATTAAAAGATGTCCAACAATTACCTGGTCTCAATTAACCTGAACTCACACAACCTCCATAAATAAACCAACCCACGAACCAACAACGGCTTTATTATCATCGGCAACTTTTTTCGCGATTGTTCCGCATCGATGTGTTTATAAATCAAATGGTAAATCGTGACTTCTTAGACCGTTACCGAAACTAAAGGTGCCTCACACTAATTAAAATTAAATATCTTTTTTGCCAGTTACAATATTTTAGAGATTAATTGATTGAAACTCAATATTGCAATCGTATAAAGAACACGACTGGATAATAAATAAAATATAAGTGATGAGCCACCCCCCCCCCCCCAAGACCTCCAAAAACAGTATTACAAAAACACGTTTTTTTTTTCTTTGGTCATCACTTGTATTTTCGAAGTAAAAACCTTTTTAATAATATACATAATTTCGTCTTCTGAGCCCCCTTCTCCAGGAAATTTCTTGGGTTCGCGCCTGGACCTACTAATATATATAGATATATCTAAAAGCCTTCTACCATATATGGTGTAGGCTGCATTTCTTTCTCTCTTTCATTTTTTGGTTTTGTTCTATGGCGTAAAATGCGTATCTACGTATTTATATACGAAGTTAGCCCATTCTTTTTTATTCTTCGTCATTTTTTTGGCTTCTACAGTCGTTTTTCCTCTCTCTTCTAATATATCTTTTAATGTTTTGTCCCATGTATTTCTTAGTCTTCCTATTTTGTTCTTTCCGTATGTTCTTGTCTCCCAGACTTGCTTCACTTTTCTTGTTTCTTGTAGTCTGTGCATATGTCCCCACCAGCTTAGTTGCCTATTTTCTATGAATTTATCTATTGCTTCTATGTTAAGTTCTTTCCTTATCTCCGTACTTTTAATTCTATCCATTTTGGTCACTCCTTTCACCCTTCTTAAATACTTCATTTCTGCAGCTTGTATTTTATTCTTTTCCCTTCTTGAAAGTGTCCACGTTTCAGAAAAGTCAGTACCGGTCTGTATATTGTTTTAAATACATTCATTTTTGTCTCTTTTGTTATTTCTTTTTTGTTAATAAGAGTACTATTTATATCATAGTAGAGTTTCATTGCTTTCTCAATTCTTGTGTTTATCTCCATTTCCTGTTTTCTATCATCTCGTATATCTACTCCTAAATATCTGATATTCTTGACTTGTTCTATGTTCGTGTTCTCTATTCTTATATTTAAGTCTTCATCTGCTCCAATAATCATAACTTTAGTCTTACTTTTGTTCATTGTCATATTATATTCTTTGAATGTTTTATTCCATATATTTAGATTTTCTTGCAATTCGTTTCTTCCTTTTGCTATTATTACTACGTCATATGCAAATACTCCTTCCGATATTTCTGTTAATCGCATGTTCCTGTATCCAATTCTGAATTTAGACGTTTCTTTTTTACTCTTTTTTATAATTTCGTCCATAAAAGTTATAAAGAGTGTAAGACTTAATCCTCCTCCCTGTCTTAATCCTTCTGCGGTTACGAAAGTGCTCGACTCTCTGTTGTTATATATTACGGCATTGCGGTTGTTTTCATATATCTTTTTTAATAATCTGATTATTTTATTACTTATTCCTCGATTTTCTAGTATATTCCATAGTGTTTTCCGTGGAACTCTATCGAAAGCTTTCTCTAGATCGATAAAACCTAGATATACTTTTACCGACTAATATACTTCTTCAAAATTACGGGTTTCATGCTTCTAACATAGCATATAGGCAACGGCGGTGAAAGGCAGGGGCGACAGTGACACAGGCCCAGGGCGCTAGCTCTAGGGGCGCCGAAACACGCTAAAATATACATATTCTAAGTTTTTATTACATTTTTACCGACCTCAACATATATAAGGGAGGTATTGTGATCATACCGATTTGGACATTTCGAGATTTCGATGGATCTCCACGAATTGAGGTCCCTACATAACGGTTTGACTATTTTTGCTAAACGTTATGTAGGGACCTCAAATCGTGGATATCCATCGAAATCTCGAAATGTCAAAATCGGTATGATCACAATACCTCCCTTATATATGTTGGCGGTCGGTAAAAAAGGACAATTTTCTTGTGTCTGGTTTTGTGGATCAGGAGTTTTCGATTTTTTGCCTGTAGTAGTAGCCTGTGTCTAGTACTAGGGAAAAAAGTTTAAAAAAGTATAATGAAAACAGATTTTAATTTATTTGAAAAGAAAAACATCACGGTTCGTATCTAGAGGTCAAAATAGGATATGAAAATTGTTTGTATCTCGAAATGTTCGTATATCGAGAGATTTATAAGTCGAGATACCACTGTGTTAGCAAATTTACTTCGCCATAACTAGTATTCGGTTAAAATGTTAAAATATTTAAATTGCAACAATTTACCAGGTCTATAAGTATGAAATGCGGATTTTTTTTTTTAATAAAACACATTAAACTCAAAAGAACAGTAAAAGTTTATTTATTCAAAGTATGCTCCATTAGAAGTTATACATTTTTCCCATCTTTCAGGCAATTTGTGAATACCTCGCCAGTAGAACTCTTCCCCTTTCCCCGCAAACCATTCATCTAGCCATTCTTTCACATTTTCATATGAACAAAAGTGCTGCTCGGCAAGTGCGTGACCCATCGATGCGAACAAGTGGTAATCTGAAGGGGCCAAGTTGCTGAAGGGGCTGAAGCACACCCTTTTGGTCCCAACAAGTACAGAGCATTGTCTTTTTGCCAAAGCAATTCGGTCTTGCAGTTGATGTGGATGGTGAGCCTGGGTTCACCCGTGATTTTTTGCGTTTGGGATTTTCAAAATAAATCCATTTTTCATCGCCAGTAATGATACGATGCAAAAAAGACGTCTTTTGTATCGTGCAAGCAAAATTTCACAAGTGTTTTTGCGTTTTTCCATCTGGCTCTCATTCAATGCATGTGGAACCCATCTGCCGACTTTCTGGATCTTACCCATCTCTCGTAGGCGATTGGAAAGAGCTTGTTGACTAACGCCTAACTGCTCTGCTAGTTGTTTTTGTGATTGACTATCGTCTTCCTGTAGCAATGTTTCTAATTTTGTATCTTCATATTTTTTTGGAGGTTTTCCATGTTCTTTGTCTGTAAGATCAAAGTCACCATTTTTGAAACGCCGAAACCATCGTTCACACGTATCTTGCGATGGAGCATATTCACCATAAGCTTCTCGAAACAGTTGGTATTATTCAGCAGCAGTTTTTTTCAAATGAAAACAAAACAGTAGTACTGTCCGCAAATGCTCTTTATTTGGCACAAAATTTGACATTTTTAACACAGTAAAACAAAACTATATGATCACTTTTCAAATTATAACCTATACGCAATTGACACTTAATGATAATTTAACAAAATGCCATATGTGTTGAAACTTTGAACTATACGCTTTGTTTGCGCGGCAAGTTTGAAAAAATCCGCATTTCATACTTGTAGACCTGGTATTTAAATTGCAACAATCTAAATCAAAACAATATGTTTGAAATAAGATCGCGAGCACCTATACTCCCCTCTCCCTTCTTGGTTTGGCGGGTTTTTCCCGGGCGCGAAAAGAGCTAGCGCCAGCTCTGCATATTGGAGTATATTAAAAACTGTTTGAATCCAAACGTGGAATTTCGTGGCTTCCAAAATGTACGCACAAGAATAATTGGCATTACTACATTTTCTTCGCAATATAATGAAATATTTGTAATATTCTCTGCATGATTTACATTATATATGAACTAAATCGTGTTCAGTAAACTGGTTTGTGTTGCAGAGTGTACTAGAGAGGTTTGCGGCCGATTTTGAGGTTGGAGATTTTTATGCAAAACGGGAACGGATACAGTGTACCGGGTGAAAGGATAAAATCGCGCTAGTTTGATTCTAAGATTAGCATTATGTAGAAATTGTGAATCGGAACTGACACTGAAATTTAGATAATAGTTTTTTAATTAAAATATAAAAGTTAAAAGAAGTTTCATTTTGATTTTGATGTTACCCAGCTCTCAGTCAATACTTTTTTAAGCGATCTTCCTGGATTTCTCGTGTCTGAGTTTAAAATCATTGACTATTTGACTATTTTGATCAGATGATTATTGTTAGCTCCTGTAATGTTGTCTTTCTGTTGCTCTTTTAGTGTTTTATGAACCAATCGCAACAGAAATAGTAACCCAAAAATGGGAATCTTAAAGTGATTTATGCTGCATAATACTTATCACAATAAAATACAGTAAGACCCGTGTCATTGATATTGCTAAACAAACTTCTAAATGAGTATGGGCTGGTCATGTTATTCGTAGAGACAATGGTCGATGGACAATTAGTTCTACTGAGTGAAGACCCATAATTGGTAAACGTGATTATTTAGGTAAAATAATATAATAATAGACTTTTAGTAAGACGTGATTTTAACTGTCGTCAAATTAGATAAGTGAAACATGCATGCATGTAATATCGACTAGTCCGTAGTAGCTTCATTCCTCCAGTCGATATTACCTGCAATCAAATCTGTTTTATTTAGCCTGTGATATTGTAACAAAATATTATGAAAATCAAATTTTACCAGCTAATATATATGTATTTGGATCAGTTCTTATCAGTTTATTCAATGCAAAATATTTTGTTCAACTTTCCTTTGGTAAACAACTGCTGATTAAAACCAATAAAAAAATATTTTAACACTTAAAAAATATAAATATCTACACTGTTCGTCTAACGAC
The DNA here is from genome assembly GCA_963971575.1 of Liopterus haemorrhoidalis. Classification (NCBI taxonomy): domain Eukaryota; kingdom Metazoa; phylum Arthropoda; class Insecta; order Coleoptera; family Dytiscidae; genus Liopterus; species Liopterus haemorrhoidalis. The sequence goes on along the minus strand of OZ020620.1, from coordinate 45,746,208 downwards.
ATTCACACGTGGCTTAAAATAAAGTGAGGTTAGTTTTTCACATAAACATAGTGTTACGTTATACTATCGCTAGATGACAGCAATTATTTAGAGAAATAATGGGATAGTCGAAATTACCTGCGTAGTCGAAATTCGCTGCAGTTATCCTATATAACAACATTACATGCTAGCTTCTCTTTAGTTTCCCATGGTTATAGTGGCTAAAATCTTAACAAACCTGAGGGCAAACAGTAAATTGTCAATTTGAAACTTCTGACCAACAAAATTACTATACATAATTAGCTAAGTAGAGGAGAATTCCGTGTTTGTGTTATACATGGGCAAGATATGAATGCTGTTGGCGGCTGCTGGCCAGCTCGCCGTATACGAGTAGATGCAAGCACGGCCGAAGTGCAATGACACCACTCTACCACGGCGCATTGCATAATGAAAGCAAACAGGTAAACCGTGAAATATCACCACGGGTTCACTACCTCAGTACCGTATACCATGCACCGTACAACCGAACGTACGATAGCTACAGTGCTGGATTAAAGGACTTTGCAATAGGATCAAACGAAAATACACTAATCAAAATAATAGACAAACTAGTAGATAACACAAATATACCGCAAAATACCTCTAAACCAGGGGGCGGCAACCTTTTTTACTAAGTGGGCATATTTCAGAAATGCGGGAGTTTGGCGGGCACCGTGTGACAAGGGGGGGGGGGGTAAAATTTAAACATAAAAATATTAATGCAATTTAAAATTTTAATTTTCATAAAAATATACATAATATCAAAGTGATAATTAATGCGATATTTCATAATGAAAATTCGCGGCCAATTCGTTGTAATGTGGGAAATAAGTAGAATTTCCAGTTCTCAGGCATTGGTCCAAATGAGCGTCAGTGAGGCCTGTTCGGTATTTTGATTTTAAGTATTTCATATTAGACCGACATATTCACAAGCATATATCGACGCGCAGAGAGACTTCAATTTTAGAGCATATTTTCTCAACAATGGGTAGCTATTCCCATTCATCAAGTTCCAGAATTTTTCTTCGTTACGATGTGATTTTAATTCAATGTCATTTGTTATATTTATAACTTCCAATTCTAAGTCCTCCTTATTGGAAATACCGAAATATGTTGCGATTTTATTAGTCACATCATCCTCTCTTTCAGAAAAAGGACTAATAAAAAATGTTAAAAATGACTCCAATTCGTAGAAGTTCTTTAAATCTGGTATTAAATTCTTCCAATAATGTATCAAAATGTTTGGCAAATTGTTGGGTGGTAGCATTTCCATCGCAATAATTTTCTATTACCATTTTTATGATTGCTTTCTTTCATATTGGGTCTATATTGGGAATAGTTTTAAAATTTAGATTTGCAATAAAATTTAATGAATATTAAATTATATTTATTTATAAAACTATAACACTTCTAGTCTTCTTGACAGTACTTTTATTACTAAAAGCGGCTCGGAAATAGAATTTCGCATGGTTAAGCGGGCACTTCGAAATTGCTTCCTTAAAAAAAAACTTTTTTCCCTTATCTGCTAATATGGTTTACACTTGTATTCCCTAACATAATATTTCTTCCCACTGAATGTATTTGTTAAAAAATAAGTTTAGTTTGTAATTGCAACCCCTGTTGAAGGCGTCACTGCCGAAATACGTATAGAGTATATTAAACTGATATTTGTGAAACTTACCGAGTGTTTTATTTATTAATCTTATAAAAATATAACTAAAAATATTTGTTTGAAATTGTAATTTTCCAATTTTATAAAAACACTGCTTGTAAACATTTCATTTAACTAAGGTAAATGCTCCGCCAAAAAGATTTTCTTGCAAAAGTGTTCCGTAACTTAGAAAAGGTTGGGAACTACTGCTTAAATCTCTTTTTTTTTGAGACGCAAATGTATTATATTTTATTATACACTGCACTTTATATATGTTCACAAAGCAGAATTAAACTAGATTGTACTCTTGTCAGCGCTCACTGTTTGTCAAAATTGTTCCATCCAAAACATACCTTTGAGGTCTATCTAAAACTTACTTTATTGTACTTGTTCCCTAGAGCGTTTTTATATTTTTTTCACCCTAAGATAGTTTGTTCTTGAAATACTCGACAAAAACGACTGCAAAGGTTTTGCTTAATGAGTATCGTTGGCTTTTTACGTTTAAAACATATGTTTATGTCTATTAGTTGTGGTTTTACTATCTCCAGTTTCTAGGTCCCAATTAAATGTCTTTTATGTTCAATACGTCCCTGTATTAATAGTACAACCGTACACACTCCGTATAACGTACGGACGCAACTTATTGCTTTAATGAATATAGGATGTTTGAGAGTAAAGTTAAGATAGTTTTATTATACAGGTTCTTCATGAATGTTAATTGTTTTGTTTTTAAATTGAATTTGTTGTTTTATGCTCTGGATTTATTTTTGTACAAATATAAATTGTGCACAATATGGTCAATGTTGACCTACTTTACGTATTTTAAAAATAAAATAAATTAAAATACAACAAATTGTTATAAATCTTTACCAACAGTGATGAATAGTGTAATAAAAGTTTTTTATTTGAGGAACTACCATGGATTAAACAAGTACCAATAACAATTATGTGGAAGATGTCACGGAAAGAGTTAAGTGACTATATAAAAGTTTATAAATCTCAAATATGAGTAACATTATACTAGTATCCGCAGAACAAAAAAATTGTGTGAATTATTACATATTTCAGGATTTCCTAGGTATAAGTAAGTGAAGATGACAAATGGTCTCGTTTTAGGACCATTACTACTAAGGAAGGAGGTTGTACGGGTTGCGGACAGCAATGAAAACCAATCAAATCAGCTGATTTGATTGGTTTTATTTAACCACAAAAAATTGTTTTATTATTAAGGGCCGAGAGTTCCAGTTCCTAATAAACTCCCTAATAGTTATTTGACACATAATATATTTATGAAGCTAATAAATTTATTGGTGATTTCCAAGTTACAAAATCCTTCCAATAGTTTATTAGCAACATAATTTTTTGTTTTTGCACTGGCATTTCTTATGAAGATAGTAACACGGTGCAAGAGGGTTAGAGCTATACGTAAATTTGTAGAGCTAAAGTGAGATGAAATTTTGACACTGAATATTTTGACATTAAATATTTTGACAATAAATAGTTTGACTTGACATTCAATGACATTACGTATATTTTTTGTGTTACTGTTAAAATGACAATTAAACGGCGTTCAACAAATTTTATCACAGAAAAAGAGGACAATATAGATAGAAGAGAAGTTAATAAAAATAGCATTTCATAATACAAAAGTGACTAAAAATAAGAAGACAGCGATATTTTCCTTAATTTTACATTCCTTAAACAATATGAATTAAACTTATCAGCAATTTTTAGCCACACATCTTTATTATTCCAATAATTGCGTCTGTCTTCTTATTCTCTATAATTTTTATATAAATAGTATTGTTTGTAATGTGTTGTAATCGTAATTGAAATAAATACATATGTAAAAATAAAAGACAATGTTTATTTAAAAATATATATTTATATATTGTTCTTTATATATCACATTTACAATAAATGCCCAAAATATTCTAAAAACGGTTGTCCATAATTTATAAATTCATCCAAACAGATCGTCGATTTCGCCAAAATACAACTTAAATGTATATAAAACACTAAAATCACCATTATAGAAATGTTTAAAAACTACACATTCGTATATTCTTTTAAAATTATACTGTTTTTCAATTAAAATTGAAATATTAACACATTTTGCGAACTTTTTTTTTGGTTATATGTCACTTTATTAAGCACTTCATGTTGCCTATAAGTTATTAGACAAATAAGCCTGTTTATTAGCAACCTAATAACTATTTCGGGGTGGAACTCTCGGAAAAAAAATTATGTTGCTAATAAACTTATTGGACAGTTTATTAGCAACTGGAACTCTCGGCCCTTAGTCTTACAAAAAAAATATGCATGGTCTGCTGCAGCAGAAAGTTAATTATTTTATTTATTGTACCAGTTCAACAAATATTTTCAAGAGTAGGTTCTAACTTATAAATTGTTGTTGCTATACCAATATAATTCAATATTCATTTAGTCAATAATCGGGATTTATGAAAATGATTTAAAAAATAGTTTTGTTTTCTATATTGTCCATAGAAGCACATTCTACATAACAATGACTTACATTATAAAATTAACAAAAATTTCTACAAATACCTTTCCAGTCGCTCCAATTTTGGTCTGCATGGAATCCAAAAGTTAAGTCCACACTATAACACACTATTTCAAGTATTTTCTGCACTTTTATTACTTAAAAATAACTAAAAACATCAGAATAAAATGAACACGCCACTTGCAAATATCACGTACCACTACCATATCAAGATGGTTAATCATGATAAAGCTCATTAAGGAATATAGTCATTAACAATTAATAAATAAGGAACAGAATTGCTTAAAATAATTCTTTATGAGAATAAACACATATATTAATATTTTATCAATAGTATACAGGTGGTTTAAATTGAACTACCGGGCCCAATACACTATTTTTTTATTATTGAAGATGAGGTATAACGTTAAATTGGGAAGTTACTTGGTACTACATGATCTAAAATAGTTTATATTTTGTTACTTTGTATCTTTATATAAAAAGTTATACATTTTGATTGAGGATTTATTAAAATTTCAGAGCTATAGCGTTGGAGACACGGCCTATATGGTAAAATGGGAGGACAGAGGTGATAATAGGATGACTTTTGGGCTATCAATGATAATTCTGAGATCTGAAAAATGATTGAGAGGTGCAGAATATGTAAAGTGGAGAGGGAGATAAATGAATATTTGTTAAATAAATGTGAAGAAATTAGTAATAGAGAAGAAAGAAGAGACGAAATACTGAAGGAATCAGTTTGGTAATGGATGAAAGAAGTTCTAGAAAGAAGAGAAAAACTAGAAGGCAGAATATAAATAAATATTACTACTACTAAAGATTTAATGGATAAATGCGCATGAGAAAATAATTTCCATTCTTTACTATGACAAAATCGTGAGTGCTTAACCCTTACGTTACGGTGTCCTTTAGTTGCGGTGTGGGGTACAAATGTACCCCATTTTTATTTTATCGTAAATAAATAATTTATTAATAATTTGTATTCAGGTTTACTATGGAATATATTATGTTTTTTAGCTGAAATTACAATATTTTCAATTGCAATGTTTCCATACGTTCAACATTCATAAAATCCTATTTCATACTAACCAAATAAATTTCTAGCAAAGCATAGTATACACCCAACCTGATACGTCCGTCCTGTCCGATGTACAGATTCAGACTGAATTAGTACTTAGGCGGTAGCTGCTTTGCAAAAATCAGGGAATTCACCGGAGCTGACCCCGCCCTTTACTTAAAAATAACCAATAAAATTCATGAAAAATAAATTAATTAATATTAGGTGTTTAAAATAAATAATGAAAAAAATATTTACCTACATTGTTTCATAAGTAGGTAAATAAAGTATTTATGGTATTTATAAAACTCAAGAACGATTATTTTATTCAAATTTTGTGGGGTACATTTTAAGTAGCTCCGTAAGAGTTAAACAAGGTATTATTGGTCGAATTCTTAAGTTGTTAGCTACCACAAGATCTTTATTAAATAAGGTAGTAACAATTTTCTCTATTAATAGTTTTGACAAATGTTTGAACTTGACGTATGTTTATTTTGTTGCAGCATCTACGTCACTACTGTATATGCACTGAAAATGTAATTTTCCCTATCTCCTTTTCAAGTGTTTGTACAGACCACTAGTATATATTTAAACATGTAGATAATTTAAAAATGCACTGTGACGTATTACAAGTACAAGTATTTCTTCCCGAAACTTTCTCTTGTAAAGGGATAAAAATTTTGACGTAAAATTCTACGTCTCCGTCAATTGGAAACCATCCTTTAACTTTACCCTTGCGTTTTTAGGTAATTTTAAAATAATATAATTTATCACTAGTTAATTTAGTATCCTAAATTCCAGGATTCTATTCAGAATGCTAACCAGGGTTATATTCTATGAGTTTCTGATTTGATGTAAAAACTTTTCTACGATAATGTTTACATAGCCTGGCAGAAAATAGTTGTTCTGCCAATTAAAATGCTAATAACATGCTCAAAAATAAAAACATTGCTTTGGTTATACGGTTTCCAAACACAAATTACGTTGTATTTTGGAAACATCCCAAGAGGATATGTGTAATTTTTGTTTTATTTATAAAAATAAATAAGAAAATTGAAGTATAACAAAATATTTACAATGTAAATAAGATTCTTAATTCCTCACAAGGACTAAGGGACAATTCAAAAGAGACAAACACAATTAAAGCTTTACAAGGTAAAAGACAGGTGAACGATGCATTTGATACGTTTTGATGTAATCAGCCAGCATTGAACAGTGAAGCAGAATACATGTCGTTATCATTATTGAAACTGGAGAGGCATAACACTCCTTAATTTTATAACCAAAGTTCTGTCTAAAATCTTACTCGACAGAATTGCAGATAAACTAGAGAAACGAATGCGTCGGGAACAAGCTGGTCTTCGCCCTGGCCGATCCTGTATTGACCACATAAATACACTGCTCTATCTGGTGTTCATAGAATTTAAGCAAGCATTCGACAGGGTCAGTCAAGAGGCACTCTGGAATATCTTGGATCATGTTGGGGTCCCTAGTAAAATAATTAACCTCATAAAAGAACTATACCGTGAAGCAAGTTCGCAAGTTCGCAAGCCGTCAAAAGCGGAGTTCTAGCGGACTCAAAGCTGCCTAGTTACTCCTCTACTATTTAACACCGTGTTGGACTGGGTTCTGCATAATGTTCCCACAGAACACAGAGGCATACAGTGGGACAAAACCTTTTGGAAGATTTGAACTATGCAGACGATATATGTCTTCTGTCGCATAATTATGAAAATATGCAAGCCAAACTTGAAAGTATAAGTACTTTGGTAAATTTAGTTGGCTTATGCATAAATAAAGCGAAAACCAAAGTGATGCGGATTGGTACCAATAACATTAACAGATTTTCCATCAACGGCGAAGACTTGGTGAAGATATGGAAGAATTCTGGTACCTCGGTAGTGCAATAAAGAGAGATGGAGAAACTACAAGGGACGTGAACAACAGAATACTTAAAGCTCAACAAACCTTGTTGACAAAGTCTGGAAATTCAATAAGATTTCTGTAACACTAAAGTACGCATATTTAAAACCAATGTAAAATCATTTCTGATGTATGGCTGTGAAACTTGGAAAGTCACTAAAGAAATTACCCATAAACTCCAAGTTTGTATTAACAGATTTCTGCGCAGAATTTTTGCATTACTTGGTCAGTTTATATTCCCAATACTCATCTTTGAGAATCGACAGCACAAGAACCTATCCACTTGGAAATTCAGGCAAGACAGTAGAACTGGATTGGGCATACCCTCCGGAAGGCAGTAAACGACCAGAATGACAGAGTGGAACCCTCAGAGAAGCCGTTGTAGAGGTCGCCCTGTCTCCACATAGAGGAGAACAATTCAAAAAGAACTTGATGTCCACGGAACTATTTGGTGCTAAGTGAAGAGGCTTGCTCTTAACAGACCCGATGGCGCGAGTTTTTAGGGGGTCTATGCTCCAGCGAGGAGATCTAGGACACAATTTGGGTTAAGGCGGATCGGCGATTGAGAAACACTGCAATAGTTGAAACACTGTTATAACACAAAGAACTTGATGTCCACGGAACTACCTGGCGCTATACTTAAAACACTGGTATAAGATATGTTCGTTCATACTCGTTCGTTAAGTGTGCCTACGGTTCAAGTTTCATCAAAATATAATATACAGAGTGTTACAAAATATAATGTCCTGCAACAGAACTTGTTTATATCGTTGAATTTAGAATAAAATTCTGTTTCAAATAAACGAAAAATAATTATGTGATCCCAATTAAAATAAGAAAGTTGCACAACGTATTTTGATCACCACTGGACGAACCACACCATTGTTTCTTTCGTTGATATTCTCTTATAAAATGGCAATTGTTGTCTAATTAAGCCAAGCTCGTAGCTATCATAGTTCTCAAGATAGCAATGATGGTCAACTTAAAATTAACACCTTGTATGCTTCCGCATCCCAGGATAATGTGTGTTTTCTGTTTATTTAAAAGAATGCACTTTCCAATGTGTTGTTGAACTGAAAATAAAGATAAATTGTAGAATTGTAACATAGATGGCAGAACGATTCATTTTGTATGTATTCAGAATTTACAGTAGAAATCTGTCTGCGCTACAAATAGTTTTAGTAGACATAAATTTACATAACTTTTCCTATGAGACGTTTATATGAAATCACCCGGTATTTTCCCTACTTACGCATGTATATATGCAGTGCACTCTTCATCTTATCAAAATACGTTATTTTTAACTTGCATGAATGTGCATCCTGGAATCACTTTGAATGGAGCGTGATAAATCATGGGGGATTTTAACTTTTCAAGGGTTGCTCTCATGGTCGACTCGTCACTTGGGAATGCTATTATGTGCATTCTACATAGATTATTAAATGTAGTTAGAAATGACAGAGATCTACGGACTCACACAGATGATATATTGATACTATTTCATTTATGAAGCAAATATTTAAATTCATCGAGGTATGCGGAACGTTTATTTTGATTATGTGACTGTAGAATTTAGGTTAATGTGAAAAATGACGTGGTTTTACCTTCACATATAGCACACGTAGAGAAAAATATCAAATAATCAAAAAAAAAATAACGATTAGCTCCCGATTCATTACTAATACTATAGACCGGGAGCTCATGACAGTTTTTGGTCTCCGATTTCATACAGCATGCCTATTGGAGGAGAGAATATTTACCCTGTGACAACAAAAAAGGGATGGTACTAAACCCCTGCACGCTTTCCGGTCATAGGGAAAATTGCATTTCCACTTAAACACAAAATTTTTGTGCTTTTCTCTGATTTAATATTGCTTGCCCTTTTGTCAAAAGAAAGTTATAACAAATTTAAAGTCTTCTAAATATATGCATGCGATTCGGAGGGTCCCAAAGGGCTCAAACGGTCATGTGATCTTGTAATAAAAAAATATGATTTTCCGCGTTTTCATACAGCATGCCTATAATTAAAAGACTTTAAATTTGTTATAACTTTCTTTTGACAAAAAAAAAAATCGGAGACCAAAAATGTCATGAGCTCCCGGTCTACTAGCAGATTTTAATCGAAAAATTCGTGGAGTATAACAGTCCATTGATTTTAACCTTCGTGGATTTCGAGAAGGCATTCGATTCAATCGAAAGATGGCCACTACTCGATGCGCTAAAAGATGATCGAACAGACTACAGATATTCTCGTCTTATAAGTGTTAATGCATTGCAAAATAACATGATCTAAATTTTCCATTTTTTTTTGCAACTTTTCTTATTATTTAAATTGTGATGGGCTTCCTCGACATTTTACATTATTAAATTCACATTTTACTTTATTTGGAGTTGTTTAGGATCACGTAAAATCCTTTTTTTCCAAAAAAAATTTCCACCTTGGGCCAACGAGGGCCGCATGTCAATTTTTACGGACCGCCAACATATATAAGGGAGGTATTGTGATCATACCGATTTTGACATTTCGAGATTTCGATGGATCTCCACGAATTGAGGTCCCTACATAACGTTCTGACTATTTTTATCATGATGTCTGTCGGTCTGTCTGTCTGTCCGTCTGTCTGTCCGTCTGTCTGTCCGTCTGTCTGTCTGTCCGTCTGTGTACACGTGCAGAGCAAATTCGGCTGAAAGGATTTTCATGAAACTTCATATTTAAGCTTCTGCCATCAATGGCACGAGTTGATCAACTTTTGGTAAAAATCGGTTGACTAAAAATGGGAGTTTACTCGTGTCGATTTTAAGATTTTTATGAATATTTCACAACAGAAAAATATTTAGAAAAAATTTATTGAACAAAAGTTGCTATAAAAGCAATAATTAATAACTTTTATTTGAGACGTTTTTTGATAAAACGAAAACTTTCGAATAATTTTTGAAAATTTTTTCGAAATTTTTTTTAAGTCTCAATTTTTTCATACTTATATGTAACGTTCCCATGGTCATGATAAATAATATCTCTGTTACAAAATATTAGGCCAAGTTATTTCTACTCTGTTGCTAGAATGTATTACTTTATGAAGTACTTTATGATGGCGGTCGGTCCTGTGGTGGCCACAGCTGATTTTTTTATAGGGGTTTTATAACACAAACTTTAATTCTTTTCATCGGTATGCTGCATAAAAACGCGGAAAATCATATTTTTTTATTACAAGATCACGTGACCGTTTGAGCCCTTTGGGACCCTGCGAATCGCATGCCTATAAATAAAAGACTTTAAATTTGTTTTAACTTTCTTTTGATAAAAGAACAAGCATTATTAAATCAGAAAAAAACAAAATTTTTGTGCAAGTGGAAATGCAATTTTCCATATGACCGGAAAGCGTGCAGATGTTTAGTACGATCCTTTCTTTGTTGTCACAGGGTAAATATTCTCTTCTCCAAAAGGCATACTGAATGAAATCGGAGACCATAAACTGTATGAGCTCCCGGTCTATAATGTACATAAAAAGGCAAACGCTGTTGCGAAGGTCCACAAGAAAACAGATTGTTTTAATATCAAGCAAGGTGTACGCCAGGGTGACCTTATATCTCCTAAATTATTTAATGCTGCATAAGAGAGAGAAAAATAAATTGGACAGAACGAGGCTTAAATTTTAATAACCAGCGTTCCGCAACCTTTAATGTCTATCGACCCAAAATAACAACAAAATTATAAGGCGACCCATGTGCGTTGGAAAAAAATGATGCAAGTGCAGGACAATAATTTTATTTATAAACATATAATAATTTTATACCAGTACATACTAATGGCTCTTCTGCTCCTGATTCTCGTTCACCAAACTGACTATTCTTGCTTCGATTGATTTAGTTAATGCAATCCTCAACGTTATGTCAATGCTTTTAAGTCGATTTCTATATTTATTTTTAATTGCAGTCAGAGCTGAATTTTCTTATACATAAATGGTCGCAAGTCACGACCCATTTTTATATTTCCTTGACCCAAAATTGGGTCGGGCCCAAAGGTTGCGGAACGCTGGTCTAAACCACATACATTTCGCCGACGATATACTTTTAATTACTGACGACTTACGAGAAATGTACCAAATAATGGACAAATTAAATAGTGAAAAAGAAATAGGAGATATGACTCCAAATCAACATAAAAAAAGACCAGAGTTATGACAAATATAGTGACGAGTGATTCGTCAATCTTCAGTAGACCCATTGATCAAATTTCTCACTAGAAATACCTGGGACACGAAAACATTATCGGCCAGGACAACCAAACTATAATAATAGAAGAATTGGTTCGGGATAGGCAACCTTTGGAAATACCTCCCTTATATATATTGGCGGTTAAGCATATATAAGGAAGGTAATCATACCGATTTTGACATTTCGAGATTTCGATGGATCTCCACGAATTGAGGTCCCTTCATAACGTTTTGACTATTTTTAGCATGATGTCTGTCGGTCTGTTTGTCCGTCCGTCTGTACTTCTGTCCGTCTGTCCGTCCGTCGTACGGAGGATTTACGGAGGAACTTAAGGACCTCATCCTTATGTTTTGACTATTTTTAACATGATGTCTGTCGGTCTGTCTATCTGTCTGTCTGTCTATCGGTCCGCGTACATGTGCAGAGCAAATTCGGATAAAAGGATTTTTATGAAACTTCATATTTAAGCTTTTGAAATCAATGGCAGGAGTTGATCAACTTTTGGTAAAAATCGGTTCGGTTGGTAAAAAACTAGAAATGGGAGTTTACTCGTGTCGGTTTTAAGATTTTTGTGAATATTTCACAACAGAGAAATATTACGGAAAAAATTATTTAACAAAAGTTGCTATAAGAGCAATAACTAACAACTTTTGAGACATTTTTTGATAAAGAAGCATAAATTAAACAAGTACTTTGTGATGGCGGTCGGTCCTGTGGTGGCCACAGTTGATTTTTTAACTTTATTACATCTACTATGTCTAATGTAACTATTTATTTTGTTGTTATTTCTATTTTTGAATCTACCAGTTTCGACTCATTATGGTCGTACTATTGTTTCATATATTTTTATTTTTGTGTCAATGTTACGTAAGCTGAATTTTCACAAAAAGAATAAAATTTTATTTTGTATTATATATCCATTAACATAAAATATATACAAGGAAAATACGTGATACGTAAAAACATTTTTAATCAAAGGGTTAATCAAATTGTTAATAACGTCGGCAAAAACTGAGGAACATAAGAGCTGCCGACGATGCTGTAACGAAAAATTAATTCAATTTTCGTGTTAATTAATTCAGCAAACACGCAAATCGATAGCAATGGATTCCCGAGAGAGACCCTTCGACAATCAGCCGAATCATGGTAGTAAAATACCTCTGTCACAGCTAATGTAAAGGGTTTTATCCCTCATATTCCCCTACAGGAATTCTAGGTAATTGCTCATTTTGATATGTATTTATTGTTCGTATTTGTTAAAAGGTTTGTGATTTACAATTACGATAAAATGTAATGTTTAGAATATAAAATTATAAAATTATACAAGCTGATGTGCCCGTAGCTCCAAACGTTAAATCGCCTGTACCTGCTACTTGACCGCTGAGCAAGGGCACGGACGTGAGTTCAATTCCTGCTTATGTCAAATAATTTGTGTAAAAATATTTATACTTTTAGTTTCAATGTCTGGCGTAGTTACATCCTTTATTGCCTATTTCTATGATAATTTAAATAATGTTTTACTGAAAATTCAGGGTATTGCACCATTGATACATGACCAAAATACTTACAATAAAATTGCATCAGTAGCCGAAACTGTTTAGAATTTTAAGTAAGCTAGCCAATGTACGCTAGCTCTCGAACGCTGGGGAAAACCTAACGCCCATTCAACGGTCTGGAATTCACTTGTATCACTTCTCTTTTGTTATTTCTCAGTGCTGCGCTCTATCGGAGACATATCTATCAATTAGAAAGAGATTTATTCGGGTCGAGAGTGCACTGATCTAACTCAGGGTTTGCGGTTTCAAAAAAGGGTTGAAATCTACCACAAGGGATCTATTTTAGAGATTGTGCGTTTGGTATTTATTTATATGTTTTGTCTAATACTGATAAACTTAGTCCTCTGGATTTAGAAAATTGCCTATATAAAAAAAACAAAACATAAAAAGTCAAACAAAAAATTAATAAAGTAAAACACTGTATAAGTTTTTTTTTTCTCTTTATTTGTTGGCTTTTGCAGCTTTGGCTACTTTGTAAGGGAGGTAATTTTGGTATTATTTCATAAATAAATTCATTATAATCATTTAATTAGAGTAAAATATTTAATCTGTTACAAAAATAATCTATTGCTTAGAAAGGGCATTTAAGATAACGGGAGATTGTTTATTATTGCAACTTAACACTTTTGTCAATGTAACATGAAAAGTGAATCGTAAATTATTGTGTTAAAAAAATATACGTCAACCATAAGCACATAAATAATAATTAATTTTTGTCTGAGATATAAATATTATGATTCGGCTATTTTCTAATGGGATATTTATCTGAGTTATCACCAATAAATTATGAATTTAAGATAGTATAAGATTATCAAGAGGTGTGAAATGACATTTAACAGTTAGGCGATGTAAGCATTTTAGAGCAGTCATGTTTTAAGGGGGCTTGATGTTAAACCATCATAACGTTAAGTTAACAGTAGAGGATTTTGACCCGTCGTATGGTTAAGACCATGTTTTGGAGTTGGTTTTTAAGAGACATGGGTTAGAGACATTTAGAGTGTTTGGGCGAGTCGAAATAAAGTAACAATGTAATTTCGTATGAACGTTAGTGTAGTGACCAGCTAAAAAGTGGAGAGACAATATTTAGAAACATGTAGTGGTTAAATTAGTGTTTGGTGTAAAGTGTGTCTAGTGTGTGCGAATGTGTGTCTCATTTGGATTTAGCTGTATCGACGTAATTGTAAGTCTATTGTAATTAATGTAAATATTTAAACCGTAATCGTAATTAAAGTACGCTAGTTAAAATGTTGAGTTTAATTGAACAACCTTTAAATCCTTCCAAGAATCATAGCAACCAGCTAGCGGACTAATAGGGGAGGTCCAGACTTGATCCGCTCGCAAGTCTTGGAACCCATAATGTGAGGGAGACCTAAAGTTGAAGGATGTACAGAGTAAGTACAAATGAAATAAATAAATCAGCCAACGGTGACATTTTCATATTATATATCAGAGCTCTCCACATACTAGCCAGATATAAATAAATACATTACAGGTTTTTAAAAAGACATTTATAATTTGATATTTTCTGCTTTAATATAGTTATAAATAATTTTACAAATATCTAGACAGTTAATAGCAAGAAGTGTATGAATATTGGTAGGTAAGGATATTTTTTGGAAAACTAAATTTTGTATGAATAAGTTACGATTGCGAAAATGAATTGGGCATTCGAACAATAAATGGTTCGAATCGCTGACAGACAAATTATCACACGGACAGAAAGGAGACAAAACCATATTAATTATATGCAGATGATATGGAGAAAAGGTGTGATTAAATCTAAGCTGGATAAAAGTGGATATAAAAGATCTGCTTTGTTGAGAAAAAACCAACGCTTTCTATGAAGAAGAGGTTGAATTTGACCATAGTATGATCCTTTGAACTGTAGAGAATCTATGTATTCTTGTTGCCATTGGTTGTATTGGTTGACATAATCTCATTACTGTTTAGAGGAATATTTAAGAGGGAACCATTTACAGCTGCTTCTTTGGCTAGAAGATCGACTTCGATGTTGAACTCAAAATCTGAGTGGCCTTTAATCCAGCATATTTTTATAATTTTACCGCTGATCGTGAGTAAATACTAATATTTAATAGATAAATTTAAAAATAATAATAAGAATAATTCTTTTTCTCAAATCCAGGGCAACTCAATACATACACTGCAAATCTTAGTGAGTAATAGTACTCCTTTTAAATGAGTACTTTTTATATTACTCATTTAAAGTGCGTACTTGTACTCACTTTGAAGAAGGAGATAAGTGTACGCACTTGAAGTGAGTACTAGTACTCGTTATAAATGAGTACTTCAAAATACTCACGTAAAACGAGTACAAGTACTCACTTCTAAAGCGGAACTGAAACTACGCGTTATATGTGAGTACGAATACTCATTTTAAATGCGTACTTTTAATACGCGTTATATGTGAGTACTAATACTCATACCTAACCTAACATATTAAATTTCCTGTCATATAAGCTCTTTAAAACTAAACAACCAAATAATAGTACAATATTAATGTTTATTAGACAATTAAAAATTAAAAAAAAAGTGCCAAAGTATCTGCTGATTAATAAGTGAATTTAAAGTAAAAGTGAAAAATAATAATAATAAAGTGAAATGTAGCATTGAGAGGCTGCTGAAGCCAGAATTTATTTTTGCATAGTTTTTGTTTAAGAAGGTTCGGAAGCCTCAAAGTTAGTCATACAAATATGCAGTTTTAATTTAAATGCGATATAATAATAGCACATGTGATGATTGCATTATTTTAGGAATAAATGCGCTCAGATTAATTCAGGTACCTTCTAGATATGTTTAAAGATTTAACATTGATTCTATTATACGACATAATTACCGAGACAATTACATTATATTTTAGATACTAAAATAATACGTTTCAAAATGTAACTAAGGAGAAAATCAAAATTTTTATCTTCTATTATTCGTAGAAATTGTTTAGAATAATTTATTGAATTTTAGATGATAACTAAGTTCATACTTATACTTAATCATTATGATTATTTTAGTTGTAATATCTGAAAGGTTTGAAATTTTTTTAAATAAATATATTCAAGAAATAATAATAATCGCATTTTATTATTTACAGAAAAATATGAAGCTTCATAAATTCTGGAAAAGAATTGCATTGAAAATTGGCAAAAAAGTGTTTAAATTATTGATTATAATAATTTAAAAACTATTTTTCTGATGTTCAATCAACATTTTTACTTTTCCTGAATTTTAAAGCTTTATTGTGACGTCACTCAAGAAGAGAGTTTTATACCTATGTACGCACTATAAGTGCGTATTACTACCCTCTCTTCCTTTCCACTACCCATTTAAAACGAGTACTAGTACTCACTTTAAGTGAATACTAGTACTCATTTAAAGTGCGTACAAAAGTACTCACTTGTACGTGAGTAAAAACGAGGACAAGCAATGTACGCACTGTACAATGAGTACTAGTACTCACTTGAGATTTGCAGTGTAAACTAATTACTTCAAACGCTGAATAAAGGACTTGATTTCAGATTGGAAATTGACGTAAATCTGGAAGTAAACACCTTGGAATACCTGAAGTTATATCACAATCCAAAAATAATTTAGAAAAATAAATAAATCATACATAAAATAAAGAGTATTACAAATTTCTCTGGTAATACGCCCGATTTTACAAATAAACAAGTTTTTCACGTCAAAATGAAAGAAAATAAATAAATGAAATATTTCGCATCCCACATCGAACTAAAATTGTACCAAATATATTATATATAGCTCAATGACCTATTCCAAGAGTCAGGAGTGAATAAAAATAGAGAACTGTCGTGGGAGCTCGCAAATAAACAAACATGAAAAACAGCTTGTAGGATGTCGCATGCCGATGTGTTACAAGATATCTAATTAACAATATCGGATCATGGAAGACTCAGGTAATTATCTTACACCAGCAGTATTCAAAAGTGGACTGGCGCGGGCAAAACTAATGAACGCCATTTCCCCAGCTATTTGACTAGCGATAGGAACATCATACCCTTTTCACACTAGATCTTTAAGATCGGATGTTTAAGTGAATGGATCTTTAACCGCTAATGTGAAACCGTACGGCCTCGTCTAAACACGACCGATGTTTAAGACAGAGATCTGCGTCTTAAACTTCGCCCGCATTGCCAACTTAATTCCCATTATAAAAAAATACTCCTTGAATTTGTGCTTCTCTTCTTTTATCTATGTTAAGCTGTTATCATTTTATATATCGAGGTTATGAGAAGATTATTTGCGTTATTATTTAAATAAATATAAAAAATAAACTTCTCCTAACCTCGATATACAAAATAATGACAGAATAAATTCAAACGATATGAAATTATGTTGGCAATACATACTAGCTTTACATGGAGATTTCTTCTTCAAATTAAACATCAAGTGTGAAAGCAAACCGATATTAAACATCGATGAAATTTAAGTTCAATCGTCTTAAAGATCTAGTGTGAAAAGGGTATTATACTTGGTCCTATGTAGGGATATACGATACTGAGAAAGTATCGATATTTGGGTATCGATAACATCGAATAAAAAGTATCGATACCGGTATCGTATCGAAACAAAATATATATTTTCAAGTATCGGAAAAATTAACATATTTTCTATAAAACGTAAAAACATCTTATTCTTATAATAACAATTTAATTGTTTTACAATAATAAATAGATTAAAGTATAAAGGGTGTTCTTTGCAATGCTAAGGTCTCGGGTTTGAATCCTGTTCAGGCATGGAATTTTCATCAAGAAAAATGAATATTTCTCCTGGCTAATTGCCTTAGTGCAAATTGCCAGTAACAAAGGCCATAAAAAGTGGGAAAAAATCCTGTGTTCTCGCTGCTCTACGGGGCCCCCTTAGAGCTCGAAGATCCTAGTGGTGGAAAATTGCGACAACCGCTTAAACGGCCAGTGATTTCATGCAATGAATTGTAATTTCATCGTACAGTGGAACCCCGCCATTCGTACACAATTCGTTCCAGAAGGTAGTTCGAATGGCGATTTGTACGAATGACGAATAATTTTTTCACATAAGATATAATGTAAATTGGATTAATCAGTTCTAGATCCATTGATGATCGTTTATTTAAACCTATAAAATCAATAAATATACAGTACTGTACATGAAATACACAAATGAAAATTTAACTGCACTTTTGTAGTTAAGTGAGCTGATGGCGTAAGTAGAATATGCAGAGGAGGAAGAGGGATGTTGATGTTACTGTTTGGAATTGGAGTCACTTTCCATAAAAACATCAGGTAACATCCCTTCAGATGTTTTCTCTCTTTGTAGTGTTCTTTCTTTTTTCAGTCTTTTTGCACTAGAAGAATCTTGGGATTCTTTCTCTAAAAACCTGTCCAATGTTGTCTGCCTTTGACGATTTTCAGAATTTTTCTAAAATGGTCAATAACATTGTCGCGTGGCGCCGACCGCACGCTGTCCGAATAGCGGGCAAGCGTACGAATAACGAGTTGAATTTTACTTGAATAAGTTGGACGAATATCGAGTTGTACGAGTAGAGAGGCGGACGAATGGCGGGGTTCCACTGTACTTCAAATCCATTTTTTTATATTGTAAAAACAAATTAGCACTTGAAAATAAGCAAGTACCGATTACGTAACATCGTTAAACAATATGTACTCATCTGTTTGGCAAGTGGCGCCCGCAGTCTGTCTTTACAATGTGACACCTTGATGACGTACCCTTTGTTTGCTCTGATAATTGATTGAAGTTTTTTGTTTAGTCTATCATCATTATTCTTGACAGACGAAGTTAGATAATCTTTTTGAAATTAATTAAAAACATAAAAATAAATATTTACATTGAACTAGAACTGAATTATTGTTTTATAGTTTATTATTTAATGACTCATTATTTGGTAATAAATTAAATATTCTAAGCATGTTGTTCTAAAAAACATATCAATAAAAAAATGATTCTAGGAATGGTTTACGGTAGCACGTGTATATCAAATCAATTCAAATGGAACCTATTATGAAATAATAAACGGAGTTATGTTGGTTTAGTGTTCAACTCATGCTTAAACTATCGTCAAACACGACCACAAATTTATGTGCTATAAATTATGAAATTTTTGCATCTTGTTTTAAGATTTTGTAGGTATGACAAAACAACCCATCTTTGGTCTTATTCAAGTTAATGGAGAATGAAGAATTCGTAAGAAAAAATCAGCTGTGGACCGACCGCCATCATAAAGTAGTTGTATAAAATACATTCTAGCAGCAGAGTAGAAATAACTTGGCCTAATATTTCCTAACAGAGATTTTATTTATCATGACCATGGAAACGTTACATATAAGTATAAAAGAATTGAGACTTGAGAAAAAAAATTCAAAATTTTTTCGTTTTATTATAAAATGTCGCAAATAAAAGTTGTTAGTGCTGTTATTGCAACTTTTGTTCAATAAATTTTTTCGAAATATTTTTCTGTTGTGAAAAACCGACACGAGTAAACTCCCATTTTTAGTCAACCTATTTGTACCAAAAGTTGATTAACTCTTGCCATTGATGGCAGAAGCTTAAATATGAAGTTTCATAAAAATCCTTTGAGCCGAATTTGCTATGCACGTGTACACAGACAGACAGACAGACGGACGGACGGACGAACAGACGGACAGACTATTTGCTAAAAATAGTCAAAACGTTATGTAGGGACCGCAATTTATTTGTTGTTGTTTTTTTTTATAGTAAACATTGATAGGAATTAAAATCGAATAGTTGTTGAAAAAAATATATTGTGTAGCATCAAAAGAAAACTCTGAAGACATAGATTAAGGGATAGAAAGTAGTTATTTCAAATTTCTTTATTTTATCAATACTTTTTCCAATGTGCAAATGTGTAAATAAACTCTTTCCTACACCCAGGGGTGTTGTAAGAATCTGGAAAAATTCTGAGCAATGTACTTCGGATTAATGTGATTCGGAATAGTGATCAGATTATATTTTTGGAAGATATCGCAATTTTTGTATTTCTGACAAAAAAAAAATTAAATCCATAGCTAATTTATGGCAATTTTGTATTTATTGCTAATATAGTGTAACGTCTTCTTTTGAAATTAAAAATATAATAAAAGATTTTTACAGCTGATAATCGAACTACATTTTTTCTACGAGCTACAATACATCAGATCATTGTCGAAAAATACGTTTCTGAAATTGAAAAAAAAAAAATACCCAATATCAATATATTTTTTATTTAATGAAGAATTAGATACAAAGCAAAACACACAAAAATTCTGGGATTTTTTATTTAAATTTTATTGTGAGAAAATTTTCGCAAATAATCTAAATTTAGTTAAAAAAATAATAATGAAATCTCTTAGTACTCCTAAAATGAATTCCTAAAAGTGATTATCAGAAAACTGTAGATTTTGATGTGATTATAGAAAATATATTATATATCCAGCATTCTGTTGCCTTCTTGTGCTTATTTAATGCCTACAAAATCCTGAAATGTATGAAAATTCACTCATTATAAAATAAGTTTCTAAATACATCTTCATATTTTTATATGTTTCTAAAAACACAAGCAGTAAGTCAAATGTTTTGAATTCAACTCAAATTACAAGTAAGAGGCTAGCTATAAATTTTAGCTAACAAACTAAACAAGCATGCTTCATGTCATGCAATATTTAACTGAAAGACAAAAGAAGAGTGTATTCAACTTCTCACCTTGGAAGTGAATGGTTTCGTTACATGGCCAGCGCCAGATTGCTGTCAAGAAAAAAATATAAACAAAAAGTGGCGCCTAATAATAAATTTGTAACAGAATGGTATAAATTTTATGGCGATTTATAAAATAAACGTACTATAATAGAGACTATAATTAAGTCCTGATGGAATCTTTCCCCCGGTTCTTCACTAAAATCACCTAAGTTTTCTGGCAAGTGGTCATAATACAACCGAGAATATTAAAGTTGGAAAGCATATTTTCCACTAATTCTCTGCCTTATGATTTCCAAGAAAATTTTGTACTAATTGAATAAATGAACACCAAGAATTAGATTCAATCTCGTTCATTGATGCGGTTGGATTGGATTGTGGATCTTCAGTAGGTTGCTTTATCTGATGACCATCAAATATTCTGGCTTTCAGTTTTTCAGATTTAATCCCAGGAAATTTACGTGTCAAGTAGCCTACACAAAGTCCATCTCGATTTAAAGCCTTCAAAAATTGCTACATAAGCCCAAACTTGATATGCAAGGGTGGAAATATCATTTTCTCTCTCGCAACCAAAGGTTCGTTGAAAACGTTTTGTTTTTCTTGAATTATGAAATTTCTTAATGGAAATGACCCAATTTCTGTTAACCCAGTGCTGATCCTTAGCTCTGCTGTCCCAAAGACATAAAAGCAAGGATATTTTGTATATCCACTTTGCTGTTCAAGAAGGAAGTTTACCGTTTTTAGATAAAAAAAACTAAAATCAATTAAGTCTGTATCTCAAAAACTAGAGCTGCTAGAGCGAAAAGGGGTCAGGTATTTTTGAAATCAGCACATCAAAAATATCCAAAATTAGTTCTTACTTTTCCGGCTCCAAGATAAAAAATTTATTTTGTTGGACAGTGTAATTTTTCAAAAATAAAGACTTCCATCTTATTTCTATTTTCGGGTAAAATCAAAAATGTTGTTTTTCTTTTCCTCATTACTTCGATTCGGCGGGTATCCAGATACCTGGTACCGATTATTCGGTACCAAATACCGACTCCTAAAACCCGGTTTCTAAATCCCGGTTTCTGATACCCGGAGCGAGATACCAGTTCCGGATACATGCTTTCGAATACTCGGTTCCGGATACCTGGTTTAAAATCAGGTTCCAAACCTGGAGCAGAATACCCGGTTCCAGCATGGTAGATTCCTGACAGCACTAAGTATATAGTATCGAAAGATGAAAATTTCGAGGTGGAATCTGAAATTTGAACATGCTTCCCATTGTTCAGTAGACAACCATGTTACCACGAAACTACCCTCACTTAAATCATTTACACGTTGATAGTGACTTAAAAACATTGATAACGATGCATCTTAAACGTTTTCAATTAATCTAAACTTAAATGTGTTTCATTTTATGAGTCACGAATATAGTGTTTCCCAATCTTGTGGCGCCTGTAATGCTAATAATAAAGCCATAATGACCGTGTCTGACGAAACACCAAAATGACCATTGTTTTTACTGGGCGATTGACACGCGCTCAAAATGCTGTAACTTATGTCAGACATAAATCCTTGGATATTTTATGTATTTATTTTATGTATTGTCATAAAATGTTACTTCTATTTTTGTATGAGAAAATTCCTAGAAAATTGCAATATTGCACAAGATTTGCTTTAATATATAAATATTTAAAAAGCACAATGTGACAAGTGTCGGTTGAAATCGACAGTTGAGGACATCTGGTCTCAATATTTAATTTAACCATTTAACCGCAGTAGACTCTAGACAAATATATTTGTTTGGCAACAAAGGATACAGGGGGTACAACTACAAGGCGTCTCAAAAGAAATTTTATATTTATTTAGCTTACTGCGTGAACGCAACGTATCCGAGGGGCGCGGGGGTTATGTCAATCGGTAGCCTGGCTCTTGGGAATTCAGTCGCTATGGAGCGTTTCTCGGGAGCAGACCGCGCGTTATGCGTGCGAGAGTTTTACAAAAACGGTGATTCGGCGACTGTAGCGCGTAGAAAATTCTGCTTTATTCGAGGTTTTCGCCACTTAAATGATGCGCCAAGCATTCCTCTCATTCGACATTGGGTTAAAAAGTTTGAAGAGACTGGTACAACGCTGGATAAATCAAAATCCGGGCGACCTAGGTCATCAAGAACGGTAGAAAACGTGGAGAATGTTAATCAGTCTGTTCGTGATGACCCGAACCTTTGAATTCGGAAGCGCGCAAATGCTTTAAATGTGCATCATTACATCGCATTATGCACAAAGACCTAAATCTGCACCCCTACAAAATTCAATTGGTGCAAGAATTAAAGCCCCAAGATGCCAGTCAGAAGGAAATTTTCTCAGGCAAATTGATCTCCCGGAGAGGTGACATAAATTGGCCTCCACGCAGTCCAGATTTAACCCCTATGGACTTTTTCCTATGGGGTTATCTTAAATCTAAAGTTTACGCCAATAAACCGACTTCACTGGCGCATTTGAAAGAAAATATCCGTCACGAAATGGTAGCCATCCCTGAGTCCACCTGCCGAGACGTCATAAGTAATTTTACTGTTCGATTAAATGAGTGCCAAGAACGCGAGGGTCTACATTTAGACGATATTATTTTTAAGAAATAAATCCCCAAAAAGTGTATTTTAATAATTAATAAACATTTTTTCTATATACGGCTTACTTTTTTTTTAATCGATCTACTAAATATAAAATTTCTTTTGAGACACCTTGTACAACATGAACAAAACATTTTATACAGTTAAAAATTTTAAAAATGTCTACATTAGGGTGCTACAATGTTGACACTTCTAATAAAAATATTTCCTATTTTTCATAAAATTAAATTAGCAGATATACGATCTACCTGAAATTATTCAAATTCCAGAAATTCTGTATGTTTAATGGCAAGAAATTTGATATGCAGTAATGTGATAAATTAAAAAGTTACAATAAAACACAGAGAATTTAATATGTTTGAAAAACGACAAACTATAAGTGACTTCACACCGTGACAATATCATTAACAGGTAGTTGTACAGTTGGAAAGTTTCTTGTTGTAAAAAACTATAAATGTCAAAAGATATGTTAAGAATTAATTGAAGTTTATATAAAAAATGTGTAGAAAAAGACAATAAATTAAATAGTTAAGTAACTGGCGATGATATTTATTGTTTATTTATTTTATATTCAACATTTATTTATTCTATATATATATATATATATACAGGGACGTAGCCAGGATTTCAGCTTGGGGGGGGGGGGGCAAAAATAACAAAACATTCTAAATTGGTCGGTACGACCTTAATTACATGGCTTGGGTAGAAAATAACAGCGTTCTAGGCCAGGGGTCAGCAACTTTTCAGTGACAAAGAGCCAAATCTGTGTTGAAAAAAGAAAAACACAATAACATGGAAAAGCCGCTAAAAAATATATGATATATTTAAGAAAAAAACGTAAAAATTGTTTATTTGTTTTAAAATAATCAAGTATTACAATAAATTAATATTTACTTATACATTTAGTTTGTGATACCTATTGTAGTTGCCAGTATATTACAATATAATAATTTTTTTAATGGGACGATTGCTCCTGTATAGTGTTCTATAAGACTTCAATATTTGGTGAATATTCAGTAATCTTTAACTTAAGGCAGCACTCTAGTTTCACGTCAGTAAGACTACTTCTTAACTGACTCTTTATTAATTTCATATGTGAAAAGATTTGCTTACAGTAATATGTGGATCCAAAAATTGTCAGTAGCCCAAAAGCATAATTTTTTAAAAGATTGAACGATTCTGGAAGACGGTTCCAAGCTTCGAAAAGAACTTTATCTACATTTTGAAGATTGCGAATTTCGGTCCACTTATGCTGGGAAGATACAATTCACTTTTTTCTTTCTAAATTTGGCAAAATTCTAGTTATGTCTCTGAAGTTTCTTAACCGACAATTAATTTAATGTTTAATTAAATGTAATCTTCTAATAACAATTTTATTTTTCTACAATAATAAGACAGAAACAAAAAATATTATCATGCCAATAAAATAATTTACTGTCAATAAATAAAATTACTATAAATGTCAGTAAATAGCATTAAATTTATTAAACAGATTTCTTATCAATAAATTGATTTAAATAGTTGCATTTAGAGTTTTTACTGTTACAAACAAAATAATAAATCTCAAAATAGCGTATCATTTTATGGTCAATTTAATTATTTATAACGAGATATTAACATTAAAAAACTGATATTTCAATTTTCACATATTTCAGTATTTCGTTGATCTTTCGAATTGAAAGCGGCGATTAGAAGCCCCCGAAATCGGAGGTAGAAAATTTTGGGATAACCTTTTAACGATGGAATGCCTTTTATTCCATTTAAATGTCTCAATATCTCATCCAAAGTCTAAACTTTTCCTATTATGAATTGGGTAATTTGCAGTGACCTAGTCACAAAAATCTGAAAATCGTAAAATTTGGACTTGATTTTTGCAATAATTTGACATTTTGCAGTAATCCCACGATATGTAAAACAGTGGGGGGCATTAGAGACACGTGCCAACCCCCTCCCCCCCGGAAGGTCAAACGAAATGAAAATTTAACAAATTATAATAATCGTACAGCAAACATCTTATACATAAGTTATATTTGATTATAATTTAAATTAAAATAAATAGAAAATGCGTATCCCTTTGTTATTTTTAAGTTTTCGTAGGTATAATCAAGAAATCCTTATTCCGTCACATGAATCTGTCCGTTCGGTACAAATTGAACACATGTACGCGTAATACTGGGTGCGTTTTGTTGGTGGCAGGTTAGAAGTACTAGAATTGATGCGCAAGAAAACGACAATTTTGATCGTGAAGTAAACATGTAACGACATTTGCATGGAGGTTAAGTCATATGGATGTAGAATAAATAACGAACATATTCCACCTAAATGGATAATCTAAATAATAAATGCAGAATAAGAAAACTTTATATTTGAAGCAAATATTCTATAACGTCATGTTTTAGAACGAGTAATTGAACGAGTACATACATTTTAAGATTAGACTTAACAATACTATGTTAAAATCATATAGGTATATATTTATTTTAGGACACAAAATGAGAAAGTACCTAAAAGTAAAAATTATTTTGAAGCAGTAATACCAAGATTTAATTCTAATACATTTAAAAACCAAATGAAACCAACTTCATTCAAATATTACTTTTCATCCCCACCACACTTATTCATTCCAGTCATTCAACCTCAAGTCATCGAATGGGTAGAATGAATAGAATGAGAATACAGTCGCAACAAAACGCGTATTCTGATTAAACAGAAACCAGAATTGGCACAACAAAACGCACCCACTGAGTATTCAATATATCCCGCGAAAAATATAAACAAATATGTACAGTGCGATCATTAATTCCTGAACGTTATGTAATACTTGATAGAAACATTTGATTATTATCAAACTTATTTCCAAGGTCATGTACATATGTAGGACATTACCTTATACGAATTAATTATTAAATGAACACTGTTTTTCTCTACACGCCAATGAGTTGATAACAAATATTAAGTTAGCAACAGATTTTCGTCCTTCCTCGGGTGAGTTCGGGCCAACGAAGTAATCTGATTGGTTCTTTGTTAAATAAGGATATTCATCTGTAAATTAAAATACAGTTTTGATATTATAAAACCAATTGTTTACCATTATGTAACGCTCAAGAATTAATGATCGCACTGTATTTATTCAATTTTTAATTTATTTAAAAAAAAAAGTTTTTAAAATTTGGTGGGATATCAATATTTTTTGAGCAGTGTGAACTTCAATTATCCCGATAGACTCATTTTTTTAACCAGAAATGGAAGAAGAAAATATATTTTACATTAAATTTTTTTTATCCTAAATAAACTATATTTTTTATTAACGCTTCAGGGGCCAATACAAATAATATTGCGGGCCATATGTTTGCCCCCCCCCACACAATACTGATAATATCATAAGCCCCCCCCCTAACCATGAGTCCGGTATGCGCCACTGATGTAAAACAATATAAGGTTCAGATTTTGGAGGAAAAAAGACAAAAAAAAGTTGAGCGGAGCCGGACGAGCACGGCGCTGGAGAGAGCGTTGTAAAACTGTGGCGCGAAGTGTCAACATCGGCGCTAACACTTTCACCGCGGAGCCCAAGGTGCTTATGTAAAAACAAATGAAATTTATCGAAATAAATTAAATTAATTGGTAACCATTGTTTCATTACTACACACAAATGACACTGTTACAAAACTACATTGACGTATTCTACGTATTTAATTTGTCCCCAACACTGCCTTACCCGATTTGTTTTTTAAATTTCTTTTCAACATTTGTCGATAGTAAATTTAAAGTTAGATAAAACCAGATTTACCAAAAAAATAAAACATAAAATGTGTTCCAATAGAGTCCATTTGGTGAATGTTGTAATTTAACATTTTCGTGCTGAACACTCAAGTATGCAAATGTGAGTTTATTTTTTTCTCACACAACGTTATCTGACAGAAGATATCGTAGTGGATTTTTTCACTAATGCTATTATCGCATGTTGTTTTTTCCTTTTAGTTTCTTTATTGCTGCAAAACCATTTCCTCTGAAACTAGCATCCGTAGCGAAATTTAATAGTGCTATTATAAAATTTTGCAATTATGGACTTTTTATCAACATGTACAGTTTCGTTAAATTAAGGAAGTCATATTTTAATGACAGATTCACAAAAATATCGAAAAGTCAATAAAAACTATTAAATACAAGGTGTCTCAAAAAAAATTTTATATTTAGTGGATCGATTAAAAAAAAAAGTAAGCCGTATATAGAAAAAATGTTTATTAATTATTAAAATACACTTTTTGGGGATTTATTTCTTAAAAATAATATCGTCTAAATGTAGACCCTCGCGTTCTCGGCACTCATTTAATCGAACAGTAAAATTACTTATGACGTCTCGGCAGGTGGACTCAGGGATGGCTGCCATTTCGTGACGGATATTTTCTTTCAAATGCACCAGTGAAGTCGGTTTATTGGCGTAATCTTTAGATTTAAGATAACCCCATAGGAAAAAGTCCATCTGGACTGCGTGGAGACTGCGTTTCAAAAATGTTAGATAAGAACCGGGGCTAAGCGACGTTCTACCTACGAGCAAACGACCGACAACTGACCGGGTCTAAGAAAGAGCCGGCTCTAAGCGACGTCTACCTACAAGCGAACGACCGACAACTGACCGGCTCTAAGCGACGTTCTACCTACGAACTAACGACCGACCTGTGTCTCGAAAACATGTTTACTTAACCGGATCACTGAGCCGGATCAATGAACCGGCTCAACAAACTGAACGACCTCCACTGATCCGGTTCCGCAAACTGAGCCGAAATTCCCATCTCTAGTCTGGAACATTTCTGAAACGAAGAGCCATTCCAACAAAAACCCTACAAAAATAAAACTCAAGGAACCGTAACTTTAATACGAATGGTGCATGATAATTTTTCTAAAAGTTAGAACCTAAAGTAAACAATTTTATTATTATTTCATTATTGACAAGGACACATCAAGGACGGTAAAATGATCCTTGGTTATACCGAAGAAATCCTAATTAGTAGAGTTGAATAAACTTTCTTTCACTTATTTCTTTGTATATACATTTTTTTTATTAATATGCAGTTTTGCAAATTGACAGATATAGGTCAGTGATGAACAAGATTTCATCATTATATCATTGTAAAGGTCACTTCCTTTTATGCAAAATATACGCCGACAGACGTTTTATTACAATATATATAAAAGTTTATATGATTGCAAATTTCACCATCAAATATAAACATGGTCATTTATAGAGAGATTGACAACCAAGATAAAATTACTTAGCAGATACAATCAGAAAAAAATTGCGGCAAAAAAGTTTCATCATATTGTACCTTTCTCTTCCGAATAAAAACAGCAAATTAGAATCGTGTTTAGGTGGCCAAAATGATTTTTGCTTAATTAAAATCAAATCTTTAAATATAGGATACCAAATTTGATAACTCGTTGATTAAAAATTTTCTGTACTTTTTCGACTATTTCCTTTTAAATAAAGAATTGAAGATTGGGCAAGTTGCAAACAAAAAGAAATAATATGTGTAATTATCATCGTCAACCAGCTGTTTCCATCCATGTGAACAATAAGCTTCCCTTAAGCAAATGCAGTTTTCGAGATACTTCATATACCCAGTTTATGACTATCCGCTTGATATCATCAGTCAGTAGTAGGTGGTTTTCTTCTGCTTATTTGTTCTTACTACAGCCACCATAGGAGCTATTTTGGTCTGTCTGTTATCACTAGAACGGGCTAGGTGTTCCAATCTTCATTAACAACAATATGACCATGATATCGACCAGATTGGTAATCTTTGGTAATGAATCTTTATGCTTTCTTTTGCGCAATTTTTGATTTTTTTTTTTTTTTTAGTGGAGCTTCGTACCTTACTGCGTCGTTCGTTTTGCGCCGGTTCAGGGCTGCAAAAAACAACGCATTTGTGTTTGTACGAGGGTTACATTCTATGTTTTTACAAACGACCACAAGATGGCAATATTGAAATGTGTCATTACTATATTCGTAAAATTGAGATTTGTTATTGTGAAATCAGTGGCAGCTTATAAATTTAGCGAGTAATGTGTTGACAGTGAGCGGTAAAAAAACAAGTGTGTGAAAAAATGGATATTACTCGTGAAGGTCTTCGATGGATGACTTTTTACGATTTTAGTAAAGGCCTAACTCAACAATAATGCATGATTTCGCTTCGTTCAACTTTTGGTAATGAAGCACCATTAGAAATGACTGTTTACAATTGGTTTGCAGAATTTCGTCGTGGTCCTGCGTCCGTCAGTGATGTATCTCGTGAAGGTGATTCAAAAAACTATCGATGTTGTGCGCAAAATGATTGAAGAAGATTTTGCATGAACATTTAGCTGTGAAAAAGATCTGTTCCCGATGGATTACAAATAATTTGACCGAAGCTCAAAAAAAGGCTCGTCTTGATTGGTGTAAGGGAATGCTAAAAAAAATTAACCTAGGTACTGTAAAATCCGTATACAACATCGTTACAGGTGAATAAACTTGGATATATTCATATAAACCGGAAATTAAGCAACAATCCACTGTTTGGGTCTTCCAAGATGAACCGATACCCACAAAAGCGGTTCGTTCACGAAGCATTTCCAAGAAAATGTTCCCTTGTTTCTTCAGTTGTACTGGACATGTCGCAACCATTCCTTTAGGGGAAGAACAGTTAATGCTGAATGCTATACAATAACTTGTTTGCCAGAAGACATCGACCAAATCAGGAAAAACAACCAAAAACGTCGCATCATTCTTCATCATGACAATGCAAGCTCCCACACAGCACGTCAAACAATTCATTATTTTAAGGAGGAACACATCGAATTAATGTCTTATTGCCCGTATTCACCTGATTTATCCCCTAATGACTTGTTTGTCCCGAATGTCAAACAAAAAATGCGTGGACAACGGTTTTCATCACCTCAAAAAGCTGTTGAAGCCTTCGAAAACCATGTTCAGAGATATCAACTTCAGAGTGGAAAAAATGTTTCGAGAATTGGTTTGAATGCATACAAAAGTATATAAATCTTGAAGATGAATATTTTAAAAAGTTACAAGCAAAATATGCCTTGAAAATATTGATTCCTACTATATAGCTACGAAACCCTAAGTATTTAAACAATTTTCTCTCTTTCATGCACTTTTAATCGGAATTTTGGCCTTACTTATACAAATCGCTTGACAAATATTACTTTGTTGTATATTTTATTACTTATGTTATAAGTGTTTTTATTTTTGCTTCTTATCTAAATACATGTAAAATATGTTGGTACTGCGATTTGGCACATTTTAACCATTTAAACATGTCAAAAACATGATTTATTATTTAAACCAAAATTATATTTTCTAAATTATCATAATTTTAAAAAACCTTGACGTTTTTAAGATTTCTAATATTCTTGGTGAAAATTACATATTTCAAATTAATTTGCAAAGCTTAAAGAATTCCGCAAGTCATTTGAAGAATGTCTTTGATGTGTACAGTACTGAAAATGTAAGGAATACAACCAAGATGAATATTTGTGTTCAACATACTTATGAAGCACCGTTTGTAATAATAAAATAATGTAGTAAATTCTGTGTAAGCTACGACATAGGCCTTTTTATTCTTCAACATTATCAGTCAAATTGACTTTTGATCTTGACTACAAAAAAATCTACCTTATTTTAATAATGAGGTCTTTGCGCGGTTCAGCAAATATATTTTCAAAAATCTTGGACATCTTTCGAAAAAATTAACTATTCCAAAATTGAGTTTGCAATATTTTGGTACATATCACTGTACACTAGGGATGGGCAAAAACATCGATGTATCGTAAACATCGATGTTTGTTTTAAAAACATCGATGTTTTTACCATCGATGGTCAGCTGGCGATAGTATCGATAAAACATCGATGTCTACTACCGATGTCGATGTTTAAACTTTGAAATTCAGAAACTACCGCTAGAGGCGCTGGAATCTTAAAAATTTAATTTTTATTAAAATTAGTACACAAAATATAAGCGCCATCTATTGTGATATAACAGTATTAATAGTGTAAGTTCTTATTCTTCTTAGCAGTTAGCAGAATACAAAAAAATAAGAAGAAACTTCTAATTTTTGCAAACAATGCGAACGACCAACGACGCCAACACACTTTTTCTTTTTGAGTCTTGTTGACACTTTCCCAGTTGTTATTCCTCCAATCCCTGGATTTTTGTAAGTTGTCATTAGCTATTTTTTTATATATTGAAGTTAGCTTTTCCTGAACAAAATGATCAAAAGCTTCAATTAATCGGTAAAAGTAACTAGAATTTAAAATCTAGTTCCACCTGAACCAAAGGAACAGACTTTATTTGAACTTAGAAAAGTATAAAAATAATTGTGTATGACAATTTATTTTTGCAAAATAAATATTTTGAGGCGATTTTTGCCAAAATTGTGCAAAAAAATTTTTGTCCCACACCCTGTAGCCTAGATGGTTTAAACTAAAAATCTAAAAAAATTCTAAGTAATGTATATTGGTGTGAACCGAAATAGTACAACAGTAATTTTTGATCAGATTATGTTTTCGGAAAATAACGCATTTTTTGTGGTTTTTGGTTCACAAAGTACAAAAGTTATACCAATGTAAGACACTCACATGCAAGGCGTGCGATAACTTAATGGGTTGGAGCACTGGTGTCGTAAGCTGGAAAACGAAGGGTTTCGAGTTCGAGTACGGAGCGAATTTTATTTTTTCTGTTTTTTTTTTGCATTTTTATTATGTTGAAATTATTTTGTCAAAATTCTAGTTATATTTTGACAAATGTTGTATTTAATTTTTAAGAGCGTAAATTTAATAACCAGTCTTATTATATGATTAACAGACGATACATTATTTTAAAAATATCGTTCATTTTTCCGTGATTACTACAAAGTAAAATTTGTCCTACACACTCAGCATACCGCCTTCACTTATTATATACCTGCGAAACCCTGAAATGTGTGAATATTCACACTTCACATCAATTTTTTTACTATATTATTAAGTCTGATTATTTTTCCTATATGTATGTCAAATTTCTCTAGGTTCAGTCATTTTTCAGAGACACACAGTCGGTACAAGGATTTCCTGGTAATACCTACAAACCCTACACACGCTAAAATATGTAATTTTGATGCAGTTAAATATAAAACCATATAAATAATGCCATAAACTAAACAATAAACCTTCAAACATTATATCTTTCGAAACAAATTCTTATGCATTATTCTTTGAATGTAATAAGGTTACTTCAGTTTTCCGCAATTGTGAACTCTCCGAAGGTGGATGTGTTCATTAATTGGTTTTGAAAAGAATAAATTCACATATGAAAATATACGGAAATCAATAACGAATGTCGACGATAGTTGACAGCGGTTGGAAGATCCAATGCGACAACAAGCAGATGGCGTCGGGGTTTTGGTCTAACAAGAAATTCATGTAAAATGCATAGACTGTGAAAGATACTGTCATTTGTTCAATGGGTTGTCTCTTTTTAGAACAGAACAATAGAAACTAGAAGAAAATAATAGATATGAGTCGAGTAATACCGGAAAATACATAGAAGGTGTATGCAGCTTTAGATTAATTCTTTTTATCAGGGCTTCGAACCGTTATTTTTTTCGTTTCGGTTTTCGTTCCGGTTAAATTAAAAAAATATATATCGGTTCGGTTCCGGTTTTCGTTCCGGCAAAAATAACGGTTTTTTTCGGTTTTCGGTTTTCGGTTCAGTTCCGAGTGATAAATTTGTAAATGCTTGTATTTGTATTAGAAATTTATTTTCTACTATAATTTAGGAGAACATTTTATTCCTTATTTTGTAATAATCATACCAAAGCCGCTGCCAGGGGGGATTCTTGGCGTTCACCCCCCCCCCTCCCGAAATAATAGAAACGCATTTTTTTACTTATCAGTTTAAAAAAGTACGATTTTTTTTCTGCTCATCAGTTTAAAAAATTATGTTAAATAAAATGTATTTTATATTCACTCACATAAACATTATCTGAACCGAAATAAACCGATATTTTTTTTCGATTCAGTTCAGGTTTTCGTTCCGACAAAAATAACGGTGGTTTTCGGTTTTCGGTTCAGTTCCGGTTCGAAGCCCTGCTTTTTATCGACCGCCAACATATATAAGGGAGGTATTGTGATCATACCGATTTTGACATTTTGAGATTTCGATGGATCTCCACGAATTCAGGTCCCTACATAACGTTTTGACTATTTTTAGCATGATGTCTGTCGGTCTGTCTGTCCGTCCGTCTGCCTGTCCGCCCGTCTGCCTGTCTGTCCGTCTGTCTGTCCGTCTGTCTGTGTACACGTGCAGAGCAAATTCGGCTGAAAGAATTTTTATGAAACTTCATATTTAAGCTTTTGCCATCAATGGCACGAGTTGATCAACTTTTGGTAAAAATCGGTTGACTAAAAATGGGAGTTTACTCGTGTCGATTTTAAGATTTTTGTGAATATTTCACAACAGAAAAATATTTCGAAAAAATGTATTGAACAAAAGTTGCTATAAAAGCAATTCGATCTACCACTATCCTACTTTTACCTATTTTAACATTTACTCTGGCAAGACATTTCTTCAGTTTTCCAACTTACCTAGAACAAAAAAAAAACATTATTAAGCAATATATTGGAATGTAAACTTATAATTAATTAAAGTATTTATTGGAAACAAAGAAAACAATAAATTACACTACGTTAAAACACGTTAATAAAAGCAAATCAACCCTATCTTTCTTTGATGCATGTATATTGGAGTTGTATTAGTAGTATAGTTCTAGCTGTTAACTGAGGTGAACCGTTTAAAAAAATAATTACTAT
This sequence comes from Liopterus haemorrhoidalis, assembly GCA_963971575.1. Lineage (NCBI taxonomy): Eukaryota > Metazoa > Arthropoda > Insecta > Coleoptera > Dytiscidae > Liopterus > Liopterus haemorrhoidalis. The sequence goes on along the minus strand of OZ020620.1, from coordinate 45,712,088 downwards.
TATTTATCAAATTTTGCAAAATAGTACAATACGTTAAAAAGTGTGGGAAAAGGTCAATATTGTGCACATCCTATTAATAACTCTCTCATTTTGCTTATTCTCACTGCTGAAGAAAAGTGATTTGTACCACATAAATTATATTTTAAGTACGATGAAACGTCTCTTCTTACAATCTTCGGCATTACGCAGGATTTCTTACACCTGGTCTTATCTTCTCTCAGGAGGTCTACCTTTAAGCCATATTTCCCACACCTTGACTTGACAAATAAGCTAATATGCGTTGTTATTTTGGATTAGGTGCCCAAAGTATTGAAGGGTTCTTCTTTGGAAAATTGACAACAGCCTCGTTGGAGTATTGATTGATATTTATTTTGATATATATCATATTTCTACGCCATACATCATCATACTCTTGATTATGGAGTTTAAAGGCGCATCCCCACTATGCCGCTGTTTGCCTGTTGGCAAAGCCAAATTGGCAAAGCCAGTGGCTGTAAAAACGTCCACATCTGTGTTGGCATTTAGTTCAGTCGCACAATGTTCACCGAGGAAGATTTACTAATTGCTTCAGCTGCTGTTATCATACTTGACAGTGAAGAAAAAGTACATAAACGGCGCAAACGACGGTTTTGGTTACGTCCAAGTCTTCAAAGTAGATCACGATATGGAGCACGTGACTTAATGAAGGATTTAGTATTGGACGATGTGGACGAATTGAATCTCGAGTACATAGGATGTGGTTTCAAAAACTTTTTTCAAATGAGAAGTAGCGATTTTGAAGTTCTTCTAAATTTGGTTGCACCAAATATCAAGAAGGAATATACGTCATTCAGAAGAACTATTCCTGCCCATGAACGTCTAGCTGTTACTTTGCGATTCCTGGCGACAGAAGATTCCTACCATTCGTTAAGTTACATGTTCATGATTTCAAAGCAAACCTTTAAACGATATAGTCCTTTTTTTATAGCCCTTTAAACGACAGTCCCACAAAACAGGACGATCCCGGTATAAATCGATCAAATTAAGCACTTTTTCGTTTGTCCACTCCATCTATAAACAACGTTGCTCATCGGCGTCTGAATCACAACCTGAATTTAAGCCTAAAGCCGCGTGGTGCCAGTGGTTGGCACGTCCCCACTCTCCGTTCTTATCGGCTTTCTTTTGAAGGAGACCGACACTCGAGCGATTCTTGTTGGCATGCCGCTAGCACGATAGCATGTGCCAACGGTCACGTCTACATTACTTCTGGCATTGCCAAATGACCTTGCCAACTGGCAAACTGCGGCATAGTGTGGACACCGCTTTACATAACCATCCTTATTTGTATATTTGTTTTAAATTTCCCCTCACTACTACCCCACACTTGTGTCAAAGCTAGAATATAAGGGTTCATAGTCAATTTTATCACCAACATTTTTTTCCAAACCAATTAGTTTTTCACCCATTTAAAATTTACATAACTCTTACACACAAGTAAAGTGTCACGTTTTACACGAGTTTTTGATAGTATTTGTAGATGTTATCAAAAACATTTTCCAGTATTAATTAATGATGTAACGCGATCGTTTCTAATTTGCTGTGCTTCTCATCTGTTGCACACATCAGTGCGCTGCCCGTTGCACGCTATACCGCTCCACGCGTAGATAAATTAATTTTCTGGCATGTCTTTCAAATGATTGCAACTATGTTATCCCATTGCTTTTGACGATGATGCATCTACCAATACACGTGTTAGCCTACATATTTTAACGCACACTTTCAGGACCGTCATTTATGAATTTTACAAAATATTTGATACCTACTGATATTATGGAAAAATAAGAGTTCTCTTCAAAATCGATTTGTAAGATACAACTTCTGCGTAACTAGGTGTTCTATGTTCTCTTTTATGATAAAGAAATATCGCGATTAACGATAACATAAAGATGTGGCTTCATCGTAAAATTTTGAGGGTACCATAGCAATAGTCTCATGAATGTTGATATTCTCCAAAGAACGGGAAAATATTTACAAAACTACAGTCTCGTACCTACACATAATTAAATCCAAACTCCTTACTAGGACCACCAGTTTCAGACTAGTGGTAACATACGACTCAAAAACCTGAAAGTTAACAAAGGAAATCTGTTTAATATTTTTGAACGTAAAGTACTCGTATAAATCTGCCAATTAAAGAAGAACTAAAAGCACGACGAATACGCATGAGCCATGAAACAGAAGCGGAATGTGATTACTACTTTTACTACTTTCGACGTGGATTAACCCAACAACAGTGCATCGGTGAATTCTTATTTCCTAATAAGATAGAATAAGCTAGAAATAAAAATTCGACTTCGGTCAGATATGAAGTGATTAAGTAATGAAAATGAAACTCCAGTGCATCGATGAACTTAATTCGACTTTTGGCGAGGAAGCACCATCAAGGACTACTGTTTATCAATGGTTTGCCAACTTCAATCGTGGCCGTAGTTAGCTTAAGGAAGAATTTCGTGAAGGTCTTCCAAAATAGTTGTTCTGGAAAACATTTATGCTATGCGTGAACTGATACTGCAAGATCGTCATGTGACTTATCGTGAGATTGAGGTATTCTTGGGCATTAGTGGAACCAGCATACTTTAACTATTGCATGAACATTTAGCCGTCAAAAAGATTTGAATCCCTCATAATTTGACAATCGTAGTGGAAAATGACTCAATCGGAGTGGAAAAAGTGCTTCGAAAATTGGTTCAAACGAATGCAAAAGTGTATTGATCTTCATAGAGAACATATTGAAAAACAATAAAGCCACTTTTGTTAATAAATAATTGTTTTTGATCTCAAATCCCGAAATATAAAAGGCAATCCTTTTTTTCAGATAAAATTCTAGAAAATAAAAGTTTATCTTTCTTCCTCTTTTTAGGGTTTTGTAGGTATGACCAAAAAACCCTTCTACCGTCATTTTGTCGTCTATCTGTCTGTCTGTTCGGTAAAAATTGTAGACAAACGGCTAAAGCTAGAGAGATGAAATTTTACATGCTTATACAACTCTTTGACCCACACATAGAAAAATACTAAAACATCTAAAAAACATATCCCCCTAAAAATATAAACAAATATGTGCTCATCGAAAAAAAAATATTTTTTTTTTAATTCTGAGTAGGGTATCAAATTAAAGCCCTTGGTACGTGGAGTTAACGATCAAATTTTTATTTTTGCAAAATAAATTATTTTGAAGCGATTTTTGCCAAAATTGTGCAAAAAAATTTTTGTCCCACACCCTATAGCCCAGATGGCTTAAACTAAAAATCTGAAAAAATTCTAGGTAATGTACATTGGTGTGAACCGGAATAGTACAACAGGAATTTTTGATCAGATTATGTTTTTGGAAAAAAAAGCATTTTTTGTGTTTTTTTGCTAATAATGTTGAAAACTTATAGTTATATAACACACTAAACAGTAACGTGTATCTTGGTGCAATGGTTACGGTACTAGCGTTCTGCCCAAGAAAATGAGTTCGAATCCCACGAGAAGAGACAATATTTTTTTTTTTTTTTTGTTTAAACTATTTTTTCAAAATTCTAGTTATATTTTGGCAAATGTTGCATTTAATTTTTAAAAGCGTAAATTTAATAACCAGTGGAAATTGTTGATATTATAATTTAATTCTGTTTGAATGTACACGAAATCAAAGGGAGGAGCTATGACTAGAAACAACCAATGAAGCCATAAGCGCAATTTTCAAAATCTTAATGAACCTTGCTATATAAAAAAAATACTGCACATATTAAGAAACCTAAATAATGGTATTAGGCACTCGAATTAAAATTAACATAAAAATATTTTAACATAAAATTTGTTTTTAAAGCTCTTAGATTAAGAGATGATAAATTATTTTTAAAATATTGTTCATTTTACAGTGAATACTACAAAGCAAAATATGTCCTACACACTCAGCATTCCGCCTTCACTTAATATTTTTAGATTATATATCTATCTAAGAGGAATTTTTTGAAAATTTTATTGAACCTTGCTATATAAAAAAAAATACTGCACATATTTAGAAACTTACATAATGGTATTAGGCATTCGAATTAAAATTAACAAAAAAAAATATTTTAACATAAAATTTGTTTTGGCATTCCAAATAATCATTATTCACTTACTAAATACCTGCGAAACCCTGAAATGTGTGAAAATTCACACTTCACATAATTTTTTTTTTTTTTTTCATATCATTGACATTTTCATTTCTGTAGGAATTTTTAAGTTAGATGTTCTAAAAGTCCATAAATTTTCTCTAAATTATCATATAATGTTCCCGTATATTTAACTTTACCCTAAATTTGAATATAGTTATGCAAATTGTAGGTGGAGTCATCATGAGTTCATTACGGTACTGACCGTATGATATGTGTTCGTTGGCTAATTTCCATGTTGTCTGTTACAAATTCCCTGTTCCTATTGATCAAACGGGCAGCTGCGCTTGCAAATACATTCCGATAATGATTTTATTTCTCGTATACGTCAAAAGATTACGTAAACGGGTTGATTGTTTCAAACAGTTTGAATCAATTCGATAGAATGTTGAACTGATTCATTGGCGTACACAGAAAATACACAGAGATATAACAAATCATAACAGAAGGCATTCTATATTTTCTAAAGGTTTCAAGTACGAAATTTGGTTTAAGCAAACGTAATGTTACTTTTAATATATATATTAAAAAAACGTATTGCGTAATATACAATAATACCTGGACTAATGAATAATTCGGCTAACGAAAATTTATTTTGAAGGTTTGTCGCTGCTAAGGTATTGAGATGCGGCTACGAATTACATGGTGACTCGCGGCCATTTGCATGCCAAAATTGATAATGCAAAGTATATAACTGTAAGGATACTCAAAAACACTTCAACAACCCAAACAGTGTAAGATCCTAAACTATTTCAAAGGAATCTTAAAGAAGAGGGAAATACAGACAACATTGGGGAAATTCTTCACATCTGCTTCAGCAAACAAAACCAAGAACTGAGAGAGTAGAAAGTCCTGAGATTCCTGCCACACTACAAGAACAGTTAAACCTTCTAGATGATTCTCTCATGAACTGAAAACCATGGACTGGAACTTAGAGAAGAAAGAAATGTAGCCAATATTGGAGACATTTTTCACATCTCCAGCAAAAAAAACAAGAACAAAGAAAGTAGAACTCCTGAGATTCCTGCAACACCACAAAGTCATCTGAACCTTCCACATGATTCTCTCATGAACTGAAAACTATGGACTGTGAACTTTATAAATGTAAATAGTGAATCATCAACTCGTCAGTCCTCTTTTTGGGAGCTTATGGAGGTTTTTGCATTGAAACTTACAGAAAATTGTGATTCGGCTAACAAATAACTCGGCTCAAATTGCTTTAAGAAAGGAGTCTGTTGCTCTGGAAGCTTTCTAGACCTTAGTAAGGTCTTTATTTGTGTAAACCACGATATTTTTATAAAAAAATTACACTTCTATAAATTTGATCCCGAAATCATAAATCTTATAAAGCATATCTTACCAACAGAAAGCAATTTGTAAACGTAAGGATTGCGAGATTTAAAATATCTCACATAAATTATGGAGTTTCCCAAGGGTCTGCGCTAGGTGCATATAAGAAATGTGAAACAGTCTCATTCTTTTCCACGTTCTAGAGATTTTAATAAATTGTTTCATTTTGAAAAGGAGAACATGGAGTGGTTAGCTAATACTTTTTTAGGTGCAACTATACAACGATAGTGGGCTCTGTTCTCAGCATAAAATCAAAATTTGTTTGATTTAGCCGTTTTCGTATTTTAGTGAGAGCATCGGTGTGGATCTTGGGGTGGAGCAATCCACAGTATCACGTATAATGAGCAGTGTTGTTAACCAAATAACTGCACAAGTTAGTAATCTATATTTAGTAACATTTCTGATTTGATATTACACACATTTTTTAGTATATATGTGTTTTACGATGAAAGAATTTAATGTTCTATGGCATGCATGACATTTGATATTACAATTATTGTAACATACTATTATTTATTCATGCATTAATGCAATTTAATAATAATTCAATAATTAAATCTGAATATAACATGTATTAAATAAATTATGTTTACAGCTGTAGAATCAAAATTATTTAAAAATTATTCTAAAATGTACTTTTGGAATTAGATATGAATTAATAAACGATATTACCTTACCACAATATAAAATTTCATCTATATCAGCGGTTCTTAAATTGGGGTCCGCGGACCATTGGGGGTCAACGTAGCCATTACCGGGGGTCCGCGAAACAATTTGATATTAACTTTACATCCCCCAACTTTTCGCTCATTTAATAAAAATCCTACATGGCCAAGACTTTTTGTATTTATTGTTATCTAACTAGTTATTGACATAACTAAACAATAATTCGTAAAAATATAATTATTTTTATTCAACTGCAAATTATTTACAGAAAACATATTATAATAAGTTCTATTTTGTATATCTTGACTACACATATTATTATTTGTAACTTTTTTAATTCTTTTTACTACTATTTTTATTCATTTTAATTTCTGTTCGGTCCAAGTGGAACTGCATCAGAAGCGTCTCCAAGTATTTGAATTTCTTCTATAATAGGTGGAGTTTCGTCTTTAAATAATATTGTCATATTATGTAAAACACAACATGCGATTATTACTGCACGAATTGTGTCCATTTTTAATCCTAATCCCATAGACAAACATGGAAATAGTCTTTTTAAGAATTGGAACGATCTTTCTATGGTATTTCTTATCAATATGTTTGCTGTGTTGTAGTTCTATTCAGGGTTAGTGTATGGATTGATTAAAAGTTATTAACCAACTACCGAGATATCCGTAATCGCCCAATAAATTAAAGGAGAGTCATTTAATATACGCGAACGAGGAATAAGGTGCAATGTCTAAAAATTCATCTGATGGCTCGGCAAATAATTTGCTGGAAAAGAAAAACAATTTAAAGAGGTTATAATCTATAATATTAAATATTAATACAACTTATGCACACGTCTTCCAATATATGAAATTTTCTATGTAAAAATATTTATTATAACTTGCCTTTTCTATTTTCTTTATATTAAATTTAAGTATTTGATATAAAAATTAGTAAAACTATGGTAACAGTGTAATGTTAAATATTTAACACAGCCTCAGACCTATGTTAAAATAGCAGAGGGTTTAATTCTTTGTTAAATTTAACATTGCTTTATGGAACGCAAAATTGTACTTAACGAAATTAAAATTTGACAGCGTTGCTAGAATTTAGCATTGCTTTATGAAACCGGCCAGTAATGTTTAAATTATAATTAATCAATAAGAATTATTCATTTAAATTTTAAAGCCATATATCTGAAATTCCCTGCAACGTATGATAACAATCTGATGGAGGATCAATGCAACTAACAATGCATTGTAAGTAATGACGATGAGCCATATGGACATGTAATGAATGTATTGACATCGGTACAATCACCTGCGTGGACAGGACGGAATACTAATGACTGTTTAGTGCATCGGACACGTGTATGTCCTGGCGCCGCCTGTTGACAACCGTAACATATGCAATACCCTCTACAATCCACCAATACCAATAAAACGACGTTAATTAATACTGCTTTACAAAAAACTATTAAACCATTAAATCCTTTACTTTGACAACTTTTTCTATTTGCACCCATTCCTCTTTTATAGGACATTGCCAGCCGGTTCAATTTTCCACAGAAATCTCCATACCGATCTATTATTTGTAAGGTGTATGACAAAAGTATCTTGTGTACTACTACACATATCTAGGAACATGGATAACAAACGAAAGAAGAATACGAAAAAGCTGGTTTGGAAATAAACTTCAGGAATACCTATCAACCGATAAAACAGAAATTCATGACTTGGAAATCCAGGAAGATCTGCAAATAGGAGGGTCTGATAGATTCAAATATCTTAGACGCACGATCTCAAAAATGCATCGACGGAACAAGAAATAAATAGTCGACTGGGACAAAAAAGAACATGCGTTAAGCAAATAAATACAGTTCTCTTAAACAGAAAACTCACAAAGAGGATAAAAACTACTTATAAGGTGTCTCAAAAGAAATTTTATATTTAGTGGATCGATTAAAAAAAAAGTAAGCCGTATATAGAAAAAATGTTTATTAATTATTAAAATACACTTTTTGGGGATTTATTTCTTAAAAATAATATCGTCTAAATGTAGACCCTCGCGTTCTCGGCACTCATTTAATCGAACAGTAAAATTACTTATGACGTCTTGGCAGGTGGACTCAGGGATGGCTGCCATTTCGTGACGGATATTTTCTTTCAAATGCGCCAGTGAAGTCGGTTTATTGGCGTAAACTTTAGATTTAAGATAACCCCATAGGAAAAAGTCCATAGGGGTTAAATCTGGACTGCGTGGAGGCCAATTTATGTCACCTCTCCGGGAGATCAAATTGCCTGAGAAAATTTCACGAATACATGCCAGAGACATATTGGACGTGTGTGAAGTTGCTCCGTCCTGTTGGAACCATGTTCTTTGGTTATGGCCAGGAAAGTTTTGCAGTTCAGGTACCAAGAAGTTGTCTAACATCTCCACATAACGCTCTGAATTCACTGTAACTGCACGCCCCCTTTCGTCTTCAAAAAAGTAAGGGCCGATAATTCCTCGCGCCGACATCGCAGCCCATACGGTCACTTTAGACGAATGTAGGGGTTTCTGATGTTTGCGTTTCGGATTCGTTGCACTCCAGTAGCGGCAGTTCTGCTTATTTACGTGGCCATTAAGATGAAAATGAGCTTCATCCGAAAACAAAATGTTGGTAAACGTTGAAAATCGCTCAGTCACCTGATTTACGAAATTAAGCCTCTGACTGGCATCTTGGGGCTTTAATTCTTGCACCAATTGAATTTTGTAGGGGTGCAGATTTAGGTCTTTGTGCATAATGCGATTTAATGATGATCTATGCACATTTAAAGCACTTGCGCGCTTCCGAATTGAAAGATTCGGGTCGTCACGAACAGAGTGATTAACATTCTCCACGTTTTCTACCGTTCTTGATGACCTAGGTCGCCCGGATTTTGATTTATCCAGCGTTGTACTAGTCTCTTCAAACTTTTTAACCCAATGTCGAATGAGAGGAATGCTTGGCGCATCATTTAAGTGGCGAACACCTCGAATACTGCAGAATTTTCTACGCGCTACAGTCGCCGAATCACCGTTTTTTGTAAAACTCTCGCACGCATAACGCGCGGTCTGCTCCAGAGAAACGCTCCATAGCGACTGAATTCCCAAGAGCCAGGCTACCGATTGACATAACCCCCGCGCCCCTCGGATATGTTGCGTTCATGCAGTAAGCTAAATAAATATAAAACTTCTTTTGAGACACCTTGTACCTATCAACCGATAAAACAGAAATTCATGACTTGGAAATCCAGGAAGATCTGCAAATAGGAGGGTCTGATAGATTCAAATATCTTAGACGCACGATCTCAAAAATGCATCGACGGAACAAGAAATAAATAGTCGACTGGGACAAAATAGAACATGCGTTAAGCAACTAAATACACTTCTGTTAAACAGAAAACTCACAAAGAGGCTAAAAACTACTTATACAAAACTATAGTTCAAATCATTTTGACATATCGAGCAGAAAACTGGGTTATAAGGTTTAACTGGTTTAACAAGACGGTTCAAAATAAAAACACAGCTACGGTAATGGACTACTGAAGAAGAATGCATAGGATCAGAAATTAAAAAAAAAAAATCCCAATAGAGCCCAATAGGACGAAGGTAGAACAAATAGATTGCTGCGGGATGAAGTAGATGAAGCCGTGTAGAAAAAGGGGCTGAAAGATAGAGAATATCTTTCGAAGGCGGGATCCTGACTGAGATAGTCAATTTTGAATATCGAATATCTTCAATTTGGAAGAGACTAAAGAGTTGACATATTACGTAAAACTTACTACACAATAAAAAAATAAATAAATAAAATAAATATTCCACTTTACTGCCATCTCTGTTCACAATTTTCCACTTACATAGTTTCATTGTAATTAAGTACTAACATCTCGCTTTAAACGATACCTATTAGTTTATTTTAGAAATAAATGTTCACAGACAGGTGAGACGTTGATGTAATATACAGTAGTTAATTGGAGGTAAGTTCAGTTTCTTTGGACCATTAACGATGTCTTTAAGCGCGTCGCGACGACAGGCGTCTGTCTGCAATATCATTCCTGAAATTATTATTTAACAAATGTCTGCTTCAACAGTTTACATTGTTTCATTCAAGTTTAGAATTTAACAATTTTCTAACCATGTAATTCCAGACAAACACTTTTATTTCAAATACCGTTTGTTTAATTAAATAGCAGAAAAAAATAAGCGTAAAACTAGACAGAAATAGACAAATGTTCTGTCATTTTGAATAGGAACAAAAAGAACTTTTATTAAAATTGTTTTGGTTATTGTAAAATTGAACTAGACTTGGTTGGTTTATGATGAGTTTGGAACATTTTTGGAAAACATCAATGAGCTATTACATGATCTTTAATCAGCTTAGATATTTTATATACTTTGTGTTGCAATTTTATTGGCATCTGTGGATATTATACATAATCTTTTGAAATAAGCGGATAACTTTGCTGTACGACATGAATCATAGAATGCGAGAAGGTATGAGAAAACGAAAGAATAATAAAGAATGCATAACGGCACAGCATAATAGATGTCCACCAAGTTAAAGACTAGTTTATAATTGTTATTATTAATGTTGTGGGCATTGACACGTGTTGCTTTAAAGCAATACGACCTTTAAGATTTATTTTGTCAGTCTCCTGCCTTATGGATCCCAATTGAGTTCCAGACTTTTGAAAAAACTGAGTACTTTCCTGAGAGCCAAACCATATCCACAGGTAGCAGATATGCCTTTGCAACTGCACAGAATGTGTTCAGCCGATTCTGCCTCAACCTGACAAAGACGACATATATCGTCTTGTAATTTACAAATATTTTTAAAGTGGTATTTTAGAGGACAGTGTCCAGTCAGGAGGCCCGCGATTTGTTCCACGTCCTGCATGGCTGGAGTAGTTCCTTTACCTTAGAGCATGAAGGGAATATAGTTTCTTGGCACATTGTAAGCTCGGATGGCGTTGCCAGATTGAAGATCTTTACTGGCAGTGTTCTTAATTCAAATTGTAAATAGAGAAGGGTCGTTCATGAACGAACCGGCTCACTGAACCAGCTCAGTACACTGACCGAAGTGACACGGTTCACCAAATTGAAATGAGCCGGCTCACGGCTCACTGTATAGTTTCAAGTTTCAAGAATACGATTGGTCGGGCGATTGTGAGCAGTGACCGGAGTGATCCGGATCTGGATCGATGTCATGTTGAACTTCGCGAGAACTCGGCTTGTAATGTATTATCATAAAGTGTATTATTTATTGTCATCAATTTGTAGGGCAGTTTATTTGAAACTAATAGGCTTAGTCTGTATTTTCTTACAACCATACTATATAAAAATATTAAAAATATTGCCCAAATCCCAGATGTCCGATTTATAAGGGCAATAAACATCGCCATAAACTTAACACATCTGGTTTAAATTACAGTAGCTACAGAAAGTGAATTGTTTTTTTCAAAAATGTTAGATAAGAACCGGGGCTAAGCGACGTTCTACCTACGAGCGAACGACCGACAACTGACCGGGTCTAAGCAAGAGCCGGCTCTAAGCGACGTTCTACCTACGAGCGAACGACCGACAACTGACCGGGTCTAAGCAAGAGACGGCTCTAAGCGACGTTCTACCTACGAGCGAACGACCGACAAAACTGACCGGGTCTAAGCAAGAGCCGGCTCTAAGCGACGTTCTACCTACGAGCGAACGACCGACAACTGACCGGGTCTAAGCAAGAGCCGGCTCTAAACGACATTCTACCTACGACCGAACGACTGACTGACCTGTGTCTCGGGATCATGTTTACAGTTCATATATTGCAACCTAACCTAACCTAACCAGCTCTAAGCTACGTTCTACCTACGAACTAACGACTGACCTGTGTCTCGGAAACATGTTTACTTAACCGGATCACTGAGCCGGATCAATGATCGGCTCAACAAACTGAACGACCTCCACTGATCCGGTTCCGCAAACTGAGCCGAAATTCCCATCTCTAATTGTGAATGCTACTTAATTTCCAAGTACAAATTTTACGTTAATTCTAATTTATAACTTTGAGGTTGTGAATGCAGCATTAACATTGCAGTGAGGTCAACATGTATAAAGACCATATTGGTGTATAGGTGATATATTTAGTTTTGTTATTGAATAATAGATAGACTGTTTTCTATAACTTTTTCTAGTTACATTGAGTTAAACGTTTGTATATTATGTTCTCTATCTCGTTTCTCTCGTTTGTTCATATTTGTTGGGGTTCCAATGGGATCTTCCAATGGTTTATTTCCAATTAGGATGTTCAGCTCACTGTTAGGATGTACACAATCTTTGATATTTTGACTTTTAATACTGAAACCATATTTTCTACTGACGTAATTGAAAAGAAATAATAATTATCTTAAAGCCTCAGAATTTTTTATTGAATAAATTCTTTTTTTATTAAATTATTATCCTCTTCCTCTGAATTTAAAAGTTGGGATCCCCAGTTTTAAAATCTACAAAAAATAATCCCTGTAGAATTTTGCATGTTCTGTTATGTGAATATATAATTTTTCATTTTAATTAAATCTTCTGCCAGGACATAAAAATTTTCATTCATTTTTTATTTTGTACATTCACAATATTTTCACATAATTTTTAATTTAAATTTTAAAAGGAATTACCAAAAATTTTAACTATGGTAACATAAATTTTTTGAGCAGTTCCTTGTTTTTTCTTTATAACGTATGATAATATAAATATTTACATATATTTAATTATTCAGTTCGTAAAAAAATATATACTGTAGCAGCTTTGGTCGTCCTCTCATCAAGACAGATAGATGACAATTCGACAAATTTGTTATGGTTGTCTAACAAATTCTTGTTTCATAAAAGTTTGTCATTCGATATATTTAGGGCCTCATTCACGGTCAATACATCCGAAATCAGATGGTTCCTTTTCATACCCTAGTGATATACCAGGCCTACAAGTATGAAATGCGGATATTTTTTTTTAAATAAAAGACGTTAAACTCAAAAGAACAGTAAAATTTTATTTATTCAAAGTATGCTCCATTAGAAGTTATACATTTTTCCCATCTTTCAGGCAATTTATGAATACCTCGCCAGTAGAACTCTTCCCCTTTCCCCGCAAACCAATCATCTAGCCATTCTTTCACATTTTCATATGAACAAAAGTGCTGCTCGGCAATTGCGTGACCCATCGATGCGAACAAGTGGTAATCTGAAGGGGCCAAATCTTGTGAGTAAGCGGCATGGGGTAGCACTTCCCACTTGAGTGCCTCCAATGTGTTGCAAACTGCTTTTGCCTTATGTGATGGACCGTTATCGTGAAGAAAGATTACCTTGTGCTGTCTTCTTTCGTATTCTGGTCGTTTTATGAGCAGCGAATGGTTCAATTCGATCAGTTGTTGTTGGTAGCGTTGGGTATTAACTGTTTCACCAGGTTTTAACAATTCATAATAGACCACACCCTTTTGGTCCCACCAAGTACAGAGCATTGTCTTTTTGCCAAAGCGATTCGGTCTTGCAGTTGATGTGGATGGCGAGCCTGGGTTCACCCATGATTTTTTGCGTTTGGGACTTTTAAAATAAATCCATTTTTCATCGCCAGTAATGATACGATGCAAAAATGACTTTCTTTTGTATCGTGCAAGCAAAATTTAGCAATTGTGGAATTTGTGTGTGCAATGCATGTGGAATCCATCTGCCGACTTTCTGGATCTTACCCATCTCTCGTAGGCGATTGGAAACAGCTTGTTGACTAACGCCTAACTGCTCTGCTAGTTGTTTTTGTGATTGACTATCGTCTTCCTGTAGCAATGTTTCCAATTTTGTATCTTCATATTTTTTTGGAGGAATTCCATGTTCTTTGTCTGTAAGATCAATGTCACCACTTTTGAAACGCCGAAACCATCGTTCACACGTATCTTGCGATGGAGCATATTCACCATAAGATTCTCGAAGTAGTCGGTATGATTCAGCAGCAGTTTTTTTTTCAAATGAAAACAAAACAGTAGTTGTTTTCCGCGAATGCCTAATGACCTAAAACTTATATTTCCGCTGTTGTCTTTCCCGCTCTTACTCCTCAGCACAAATTGCAGCCACTACAATTAGCTACACTTCCGATGAACTCTTCATTGCATCCAACGCAGCTGATCTAAAATTAGGATTGTTTCAAACGTTTGGCTGTTCAAGTGTCGTGCTGGCTGTTCATAATGGGTTTCGTGCTAGGCCGGCCGCGGTAGTTCTGGCTGTTCGTGGCTGTTGCTGGCTGTTCATAATGGGTTTCGTGCTTAAGACAACTGACAGACAGCGCCGGGTTAAGGTTTTTAGGGACCCTGAGCTGATTGGTTAGATTGGGCCCCTGAATCATAATGAGCAAAAAAAAATAAAGTTAGACTCCTTCGGGGTCCGAAAGGACAAGGACGTCGACACGCAGAGTGAAGAGCAAAAAAAAAAACTTCTTCAGGACCCCAAAATCACGGAGCCCTACGCTAGAGCCTAAACGTATTATTCAGCACTGCTGACAGATATAATAATGATAATAATTTTGGGACAGAGGGAATAATTAATTGTTACTAAACTAATTTATTATATGAATAACTGTTATCAAATTATGTAAGAAATAATTCATCACTTAACATTGAATAACAACCAAAAAAACATAGCATAACGTGAACTGTCATGAATTTCAAACGATTAACGCGTAATACATAACAAATCTGACCGTACTATTATAGTGTATGTGGGCGATGACAGATGACAATCCACAAGGTCATGGCCAACTAATTCAATAACACACACATACATACCATACACCAACACACATAAATATTGATACTCAAATATTTAGGGTTTATCCATTCATAGTTCGCAGAATTTAGTGATCAATCAGCAATAGGAATCTTGGATATGATAAGAATATTTGATTATACAAGGTGTCTCAAAAGAAATTTTATATTTATTTAGCTTACTGCGTGAACGCAACGTATCCGAGGGGCGCGGGGGTTATGTCAATCGGTAGCCTGGCTGTTGGGAATTCACTCGCTATGGAGCGTTTCTCGGGAGCAGACCGCGCGTTATGCGTGCGAGAGTTTTACAAAAACGGTGATTCGGCGACTGTAGCGCGTAGAAAATTCTGCAGTATTCGAGGTTTTCGCCATTTAAATGATGCGCCAAGCATTCCTCTCATTCGACATTGGGTTAAAAAGTTTGAAGAGACTGGTACAACGCTGGATAAATCAAAATCCGGGCGACCTAGGTCATCAAGAACGGTAGAAAACGTGGAGAATGTTAATCAGTCTGTTCGTGACGACCCGAACCTTTGAATTCGGAAGCGCGCAAGTGCTTTAAATGTGCATAGATCATCATTACATCGCATTATGCACAAAGACCTAAAGCTGCACCCCTACAAAATTCAATTGGTGCAAGAATTAAAGCCCCAAGATGCCAGTCAGAAGCTTAATTTCGTAAATCAGGTGATTGAGCGATTTTCAACGTTTACCAACATTTTGTTTTCGGATGAAGCTCATTTTCATCTTAATGGCCACGTAAATAAGCAGAACTGCCGCTACTGGAGTGCAACGAATCCGAAACGCAAACATCAGAAACCCCTACATTCGCGTAAAGTGACCGTATGGGCTGCGATGTCGGCGCGAGGAATTATCGGCCCTTATTTTTTTGAAGACGAAAGGGGGCGTGCAGTTACAGTGAATTCAGAGCGTTATGTGGAGATGTTAGACAACTTCTTGGTACCTGAACTGCAAAACTTTCCTGGCTATAACCGAAGAACATGGTTCCAACAGGACGGAGCAACTTCACACACGTCCAATATGTCTCTGCCACGTGTTCGTGAAATTTTCTCAGGCAAATTGATCTCCCGGAGAGGTGACATACATTGGCCTCCACGCAGTCCAGATTTAACCCCTATGGACTTTTTCCTATGGGGTTATCTTAAATCTAAAGTTTACGCCATTAAACCGACTTCACTGGCGCATTTGAAAGAAAATATCCGTCACGAAATGGCAGCCATCCCTGAGTCCACCTGCCTAGACGTCATAAGTAATTTTACTGTTCGATTAAATGAGTGCCGAGAACGCGAGGGTCTACATTTAGACGATATTATTTTTAAGGAATAAATCCCCAAAAAGTGTATTTTAATAATTAATAAACATTTTTTCTATATACGGCTTACTTTTTTTTTAATCGATCCACTAAATATTAAATTTCTTTTGAGACACCTTGTATAAATTAAAAAGCAGCGGAGCCAGTACCGGCGGTTCCTCAGCATGTTATGTATCAAGACCAGACGACCAGTAGGATGGCCTCGCAAAAGTTGAAGGGATCAGCTACATGAAAGGACCTGACCCTTAACAGATAATATGGAGGATTTATGTCAGTGAAGTCAAAAGGCAAACTGCCTGAAAGTACCTAAAGATGAAGAAAATCTAATTGTAGAAAATAGTAGATTTTGGAGTGTGAACGTAGCGGTTGGCGGACTGGTTTTGATCAATTTGTTTAACAAAAGCCCTTTTCAGAGTTGCCGTGGCTCCGTGGTAGGATTGTTGCCTACGCCGTAGGCCCTACGAAGCACAGTACTCGGTTTCGAACCACCTCCAGATTTTTATCTTTGGATATTGAGCAGTCAGCTCTGAGATTGACTCAGCTTCAAATATTTCATACTAAAAATGAGTACCTGTTTATACAGGGATAATAGGACCGGTCAAAATGTCACACTAACCCCGTGGCTATCATATCTATAGCCGGCGGTCTAGAAACTTACCTTCCCTGCCCCTTGTACGCATATCTAAGCGTTGGGAACCTATTATTTATTATTATTATTTAAAAGCACTTTTAAAACCTTAAAAAGAGAGCTCATGTCTACTTACAAAAATGAAAATTCCAGTTACTTCCGCTTAAAACTTTGGAATATCCTATAGCTATAAATTATGTTTTGAAAAATTTGCAGGTTATTGTATCAATTTTACCAATTTTATCAATTATGAATCTCATTATAACACTCAATTCAGTTTCATGACTCTCTTCTGAATACAAAATTTAAAAAAAATTAATTTTGGCTACTTGTTGCAAGTCTTGAGTTCTTGCAACAAGGCAAGACAACACGATAATATCAAACTTTGCTTCTTGAAAAAATAATCTTTTTCAGAAATTAAATATAATTGAATATTAATAATATCTATGAAGCGCCATTTAATTTATGACTATTTTCTATAATTATCAATTAAAATTAATACATTTAATGTCTTTTAAATAAACTAAGTACATTTCTTCTAAAGATTATATACCATAAACATCATTTATAAATACATTTTTAAAGTTTCTTGTGTATACTACATTTAATGACAAAGCATGTTATCTCGACGTTAAGAATTTTAAATAAATGATAACGACCATAAAAAATAATAAATAAACAAGAAATGCCATAAATAGCGATAAAATGAAACACAGATGTAGTCTGCATTCCGTATAATTTATTAATTCATTTATGATAAAATAATTAATGAATGTCAAATTAGCAAAATTTTAAAATTCAGGAAATTAATGATAATTTAATATGATCATTTGAAATGTAGTTTTATTCAATGGTAATGACATTTAGCGTTTTTATAACAAATATGGAAGGTCTCATGAAATCATATATTTTAATAATTTAACCATAATTTGCAGTTTAATGTCATCGTTAAGTACTCAGTGCGGCGTAGGTTAACACTCACTTTCTCTTCTTAGGCACTGTCAATCGGGTTGACTTTTAACCTCACACAAATCACATTTTGCTCTATTAAGTGACAGATGGTTTTGTTAAATCTAAATCGACCACAACAGCCAATTTTTCATTTCTCATTTCTTGACAAAAAAACTTAGAGGCAAAATCACATTGTTTAGGTTTATTTTACGATTTTTTTAACGCCTTTATTTAGTCAATCACTCCAATATGGCAAACAAATTAAAAGACATCGGTATCGTGGGTCCACCGCAATCATGGGTCTTATCATTTTTGTCTAATAGAAAACAAGTTGTTTCTATTAGCCAAAACAATAATAATTTCAGATCTCACAAGCGGCAGTGTAACACTGGAGTCCCACAAGGTTCTATTCTTAGCCCAGTTTTATTTCTCTTATACATAAATGATTTGCCTGCATTATTTCTAAATAATGCTATTTGTCACAAAAAATGCACCTATTATCCACTTACACGGACAAAAAAGTATTCAGTGTTCCCAATCAAAAAATTTTTTAGGTATAATGATAAGTAATAATTTTGAGCTGGCAAATCACGTTAGATATATGCAACCTAAACTTAGCAAATCTTGCTTTATATTAAAAAAGCCTAAAGATATTGTTTCTTCTGATATACTTAGAACTACTCACTTTGAAACGTTTCACGCAACAATGAGTTATGGCATTTTGTGCTGGGGAAGTTCCTCTGAATCGTCAAAGGTTTTTGTAGTTCAAAACGTGCTATTCGCATATTAGCTGGTGCCCACTTAAGATCATCTTGCAGCTCTTCACTGTACAGTACATCCATATTTGGATTAAACTACGTAATTTTATATCATCAAAATCGGATTAAACCTCAAACTGATGTCCTTTTTGTCTAATTTTAGGGTAAATTTACAACAAAATAATATTAATAAATAACAATTAAACTGAAATCAAGTTTTAAGTAATAAATTGGGGTTTGCTAATTTATTTTAAAAATCTAATTAAAATGTTTTGTGAAATTAATAAACCGGTGGAAAGCGAATTCAGAATAACAAAGATTTGTGCTCCTGAAATAAATTAGCTTAAGTACAAGTTCAGCAATAAAAATCTCTCATGGGTGCAGTAAATATTTTTAAAATAACATTTTTGTTTCTTTGCGTTGTATATTTTAAAATAATTAAAACTTTTACAGTTGCTTTTATAGAGTATATTCATTTTTGTACGATTTACATTGTTCTGTACAATATTTTGTACAATTTTAATTTATCTCTCTCTTTTTGAGTACTGTCAAGCAGGTTGACTTGATGAGCGTAATGAAAAAATGTTGTTAAAAAGAATGATGATACTATTACTGATGCAGCCTTATTAATATTAGTGTTATAATTTTACTTACAATTACACATAATAAAAAATTATGTGTAATTGTGGGATAATTGTAGGGAGGTGCGAAAAACCTCCAAGGGGTAAAAATGACCTTTGGACATCACTCACAAATATTTGGAACAACATGGATGGCCAATATTTAAACAAACTAATTGACCGCATCCCGCGTATTTGTTAGGCGATTATGGCCAGAAGTGGTCATTTTGAGGAAAATTCAATTTTAATATTATTATTTAATTTTATGTGTAATTTTTAAGATAATTGTAATTTTTTTAATTAATTTTTATTAAACAGACCTAAAATTATCTATTTATTTTATTGGAACCCTAAATCAAAGATATTCTGACTATTTTTCTTATAAAAAATACTATTAGGCTAGGTGCGATTAAACTTATAGACGGGAGTGTAGGACCATACTATTATATTTATGCATTCTTAGCTATTAGCACTGTGGTTACATTTAAGTAATCTATAATTTAACATAAAAGGAAAGATAATTTGAACCGTCTGAATTAATATTTCTCTATATATCTATGAGATCAGAGCAAATGTAGGCAATTATAAAACACAAGGCAACATGGTTAAATTTATAATTTATAGATCCTTGCAATTATTAATAGATTCAATTAATATGACCTATATCGATAATATCTCTCATTACCGTAAGGTAATTAAATGCACACAACGTAGATGAAAAGCGGTGTTTGTTATTTCAAAGACTTCTACCGAAACTTCTACCGAAATTTGTCCATATGCATTGAATGAGAGGCAGATGGAAAAACGCAAAAACACTTGTGAAATTTTGCTTGCACGATAAAAAAGAAAGTCTTTTTTGCATCGTATCATTACTGGCGATGAAAAATGGATTTATTTTGAAAATCCCAAACGCAAAAAATGATGGATGAACTCAGGCTCACCATCCACATCAACTGCAAGACCGAATCGCTTTGGCAAAAAGACAATGCTCTGTACTTGGTGGGACCAAAAGGGTGTGGTCTATCATGAATTGTTAAAACCTGGTGAAACAGTTAATACCCAACGCTACCAACAACAACTGATCGAATTGAACCATTCGCGTCTCATAAAACGACCAGAATACGAAAGAAGACAGCACAAGGTAATCTTTCGTCACGATAACGCTCCATCACATAAGGCAAAAGCAGTTTGCAATACATTGGAGGCACTCAAGTGGGAAATGCTACCCCATGCCGCTTACTAACCAGACTTGGCCCCTTCAGATTACCACTTGTTCGCATCGATGGGTCACGCACTTGCCGAACAGCACTCTTGTTCATATGAAAATGTGAAAGAATGGCTAGATGAATGGTTTGCGGGGAAAGGGGAAGAGTTCTACTGGCGAGGTATTCACAAATTGCCTGAAAGATGGGGAAAATGTATAGCTTCGAATGGAGCTTACTTTGAATAAATAAACTTTTACTGTTCTTTTGAGTTTAATGTGTTTTATTTTTTAAAAAAATCCGCATTTCATACTTGTAGATCTAGTAAAAGGGAGCCCTCCTGCACACCAAACCAGACTTGAACCAATTCCGACATGGACACAGTCTAAGTCGGCTACGACTGCTTTTCTCCGTTAGCTAAGGAGCAGGGATACTGCTAGCTCTAACTTGTGCCAACAGTTATTCAAGTTACTAATTTTACATTGCATTAAGGTCTGTGCGATAGTTTTTTAACATTCAAATCTTACGTAAATATGAGTTACTTGTGACATTTCCAGTTACAATTTATCTACTTTTAAGAAATCGTTTGATAATGCTAATCAATGTATACATAAGACTCACAGTTATTGTGCAACAATACCTCTACACTACTATTACGTAATACGAGAAGTTTTCAATAGATAAGACGACTGATGCATTATTCATGTAAGATTTCATTAAATTCGAATTAGGCGCTGTAAAATAAATATCTTTTATATTTCCTACAGACAAATTGGTCTTTAATACAACATATTACAATTTTTATTAAACTATATTATTAAAATGTGTAACGAACATATCTTCTTCTTCTTCTTTCAGTTTTAAATTTAATATGAGATGATTGAACACAAACCCCCCACTTTTCGTCTATACCTTCTTGTTCTTTGCAAGATGATGCCAATTTCTAACTGCTATTTTTTAGAGTTTTCTAGGTATGACCTAAAAGCCCTTGTAACGTCACTCATATGTCTGTCTGTCTGTTTGGTTGTACAGTAACAACTGTAGCCAAACGGCTTACCGTACAAAGTTAAAATTTGGCATACTTGTACAATTTGTTGACCCACATATAGAAAAACTATATCGACCCGTCCTATGAAGATCGTCGTAACTCAATATTTATTTTTTTTAAATTATGTAAGTTAAATATTAGAATATCGTGTAATCTTTCCATGAAAAAAATTGTATCTCACAAAACTATAATTTTAGTAACAATATGTACAGTTTTGTGAGATATATTTTTTTCACAAAAAATATCGAGTATTTTAGTATTTAACTTACATAAGTCGAAAAATTAAAATATTGAGCTCCGACGATTTTCGTAGGATGTAGACCGGGAGCTCATGACATTTTTGGTCTACGATTTCATACACCATGCCTTTTGGAGGAGAGAATATTTACCCTGTGACAACAAAAAAAGGATGGTACTAAACCCCTGCACGCTTTCCGGTCATAGGGAAAATTGCATTTCCATTTGCACAAAATTTTTGTGTTTTTCTCTGACTTAATATTGCTTGCCCTTTTGTCAAAAGAAAGTTATAACAAATTTAAAGTCTTTTAATTATAGGCATGCTGTATGAAAACGCGGAAAATCATATTTTTTTATTACAAGATCACATGACCGTTTGAGCCCTTTGGGACCCTCCGAATCGCGTGCATATATTTAAAAGACTTTAAATTTGTTATAACTTTCTTTTGACAAAAGGGCAAGCAATATTACATCAAAGAAAAGCACAAAAATTTTGTGTTTAAGTGGAAATGCAATTTTCCCTATGACCGGAAAGCGCGCAGGGGTTTAGTACCATCCCTTTTTTATTGTCACAGGGTAAATATTCTCTCCTCCAAAAGGCATGCTGTATGAAATCGGAGACCAAAAACTGTCATGAGCTCCCGGTCTAATGGGTCGATATGACAGTTATCATGACTCCGTGGTAATAGGAATGCGGGTTCGAATCCCAGGAATCAAATTGTTAGTTTTAAGAAAAGGGCTGGGGAAATACTGTGAGAAACAAAAGTTAGTCGTTGGTATAACTTCAGAGAGTTGAGTACAACTCTCTGAAGAGGAGTTGGTTTTTGGACGCCATAGTAGTAGAACGAACCTCCCAAGCATTTTGGTTGAGAAACCCGGTATCGTGGTACTGGATAGACTAACTAGTCTAGTCTAGATTAATTATGAACATTTTTATTATTGGTGTTAATCGAACCTCAAAAAACAGTCTTAAACCTTGTGAGCGTGGAAGGTTTTTAAGAGACTTTTTTTTGAGGTGTTGAAGTGTTTGTGAGATTTTTGATTTGTGTCTGGCATGTGATTATTTGCAACCGTCTTTAATTGTAAGTTTGGGTAGTCCTATATCTTTAAATTTAACTTTTAACTACCATTAAACGTGGGTTAAGTAAAATGCAGACTTTAATTCAAAACACCTTAACTCATAAGTCAGAAAGAATTATAGCAACCAGTAGACGAACTTTTAAGGGGTTTTCAGGCTCGATCCGCTCGCGAGTCTTGGAACAAACTATGTCTCAAAAGAAGTACAATGAGATACAATGAAATATTTAAATTACAATTAGCCAACGAAGTTTGAAGTGGAGCAACGATTCTTTGCATTAAAGAAATTACTCATTTTTGTATTTTTTTTTCCCATGAAAAAAATTAAGATTTAAAATTTTTTTGTTTCTAGGAGGTCGCCGTAAATATAGTGTGCCTCAGGTGCCAAATTTTCTCGGCACGGCCCTGCCTTCTATTAACGGTATGAGAGAATATTGAAAATTCTTGAAAGAATTTTATAACCTCATTATGTCAGATGACGTATTACTCAAAAAATCAACTCTAGTGATAAATATTTCTCGTGTTTAAATATGGGGGGGGGGGTAAATTGAGCAGCATGCCAAGAATCTGGTCACTTTAAGATAAACGAGACTGATTTTATCATTTCAACAAAAAGACATTTTTTTGATAAAATGTCTTGATAATTCAAAACATTTAATCTAAAATGGTATTGCTTTGTCATTCATTTTTTGTATGTTTTTGTAAAGGTTGTAAGAAGGTTAGTCGGGCAAAACACTTTGAATATAAAAAGATTAAGGGAATTATTTATAAAGTACACATTTGGTTCTGAATGCATTTAAATATTTCAAATCCCAGGTGTGAGAAGGGATTTTCTTTATAAAAGATTTTCAACTGAATAATGTAAGCCTTAAAACAAATGTAAATGAATTAAACATTAAAAAATTCTTTTTAGGAAATTTTATTTCTGAATGTTTGGTAGATTTTAAAAAAATTATAGAGTACATAAAAAAAAATAGTACATAATACTAGAACGTTTTTTTCATATAACAGCACGTGTCTTTTTTCCCTCAAAACCAGCAAATTTACGTTAACCCTTTAAACGAGCATTAAGAAAAATTTAAAACATTCAAGGACAGCCTAGATCAGAGTTTCCCAAACTTTTTGCGCCGCGGAGCACATTTCACGAGAAAAATTCGTCGCTGAGCACTATCGTTGCTATGATTTGAGTTTGGATTTTTGAGATGAGTAAGAATAAGCATTGTGGTAGTAAAATGAGAAACTTAATTACAAAATTAAAAAATGATGGCAATTCTTTTAGAAGATTTGCTAATATTGTGGCATGCTCTTTGGGAATGGTACAAAATGCCATCAGTCACTCATTTAAAGAAGAAACCCGGGGTAGACCACACAAAACTTCAAAGACGAAGACAGACGCTTGGTGAAGGACGTGAAAAAGTCTTTTCATGTCATCAAATAATTTACTAACCGAATATTTCTGCACGAACCATTAGAATGCGGTTGGTACAGCATAACTTAAGATCATGTTCGCCTAGAAAAGTACTATTATTAAAACCAAGACACTTACAAGCCCGTAAGGAATTTGCTCAAGAACACATTTACTGGTATGGTGCAGAAGGTATTAAAAAATGGAGAAATATTTTGTTTAGTGACGAAAGTAAATTTATGTTGTTTGGAAATGATGGGAAAAAATTGTTAGGCGTCCTCCAAACCAGGCGTTTAACCCTAAGTACACGAAAAAAACCGTTAAACATGGAGTAGATAAGATTTTAGTTTGGGGTTGTTTTTCTTGGCATGGTATAGGTCCATTATTTCGCATAGATGAGATAATGACGAAAGAAATGTATATCCTAATTTTGGAAACTATAATGCTACCCTATGCGGAATGGAATATGCCACTAATATGGACCTACCAGCAAGAGAACGATTCTAAACACACGGCTCGTGCAACAAAAACATGGTTCCAGCAAAACAATAAGGCAAGTTTTACCTTGGCCTGCTCAATTACCAGATTTTAATCCTATAGAAATTCTTTGGAAAATAGTAAAAGATGGGGTTGAGTAGGCAAAACCAAGGAACAAAAATGAATTATGGACTGCTGTTCAAGAAGCTTGGTACAGCATTCCTGTAGAGCAGCGGTTCTCAAAGTGTGCTCCGCGGAGCCCTAGGGTTCCGCGAGCTACCTCAAAGGGCTCCATGAATTATAAATTTTAAATCCGCTAAAAATTAATATATATTAACAAAAAATTATAATTATTATTAATTTATATAAAGTTAATTTGTTGCTCTGAAAAGTTTAGATTTTTAATTAATGAACTAAAAAAATCTGTATCGGTTAACTCAATATAGTGCACTCGCCTATTCGATAAAAACAGTAAGTAAGTTCTTCAATTGTTCAATTAGTTTTTACGATTTGAGTTTTTGTTGCAACGCAAAATGCTCCGGTCCAGAAAGACTAGTTGAGTTTGACTGTTGAGATCGGACTGATGATTGCCTGAGAGCGGTGACACTAGAGAGAAAGGGGCGGAGAAATATTGACAGATAAACTATGGTTGCTTCGACTTGGATATCTCGCCGACATTTTTTCAAAGATAAACAAAGTGAATATGTCACTTCAAGGAAAACAAGTAACAGTGTTCACAGCCAATGATAAGATTCAAGCTTTTAAAAACAAATTGGAATTATGGATCCCTTGCATTCGCTCTCATGAGCTAGATAGCTTCACAATACTTAAATATTTCTGCGATGAAATTAATGGAGACATTGATGCAAGTGACCTTATTATGTTGTGTGATGAAATTTGTCAACATTTGGAAGATATTCTAAACTCGGTCAAACAATATTTTCCAGATGAAGAGAATGAAAAGCTTAAAAATTATACATGGATTAGAAACCCATTCATAGTTCACAAAAGGCTAGAAACATTCACAGCTAAGGAGTACGAAATTTTCATTGACATGATTTCAGATTCCTCACTACAGGCCATATTTGAAAAACTATCTTTGCCAGAATTTTGGTGCGCTTTGAGAGAAGAATATCCAGATTTATCAATGAAAGCTGTTAAAATACTTCTTCCTTTCGCTACGACTTATCTGTGCGAATCTGGATTTTCTTCGTATGCTGCAACAAAAACAAAATATCGCAACAGACTCGATGCAGAAGCTGTTATGAGGATTCAACTGTATATATATATACAGGCAAATATATATATATATATATATATATATCTACTCTTCGATGTTAGGTATCGTCGAGTGGCACATACACATAATTAGTGAAACAGTGGGGTTCCGTGGAAATTTGTATGCCTTTGGAGGGCTCCGCAGCTCAAAAAGTTTGAGAACCGCTGCTGTAGAGAACTGTCAACGGCTCATCGAGTCGATGCCCAAACGATGTAGGGCCATTTTGGCAAATAAAAGGCATGGTATTGATTACTAAGATTATAAAAATTAGTATTATGTAATAAGTAACAGTAAAATGAATAATAAATTTTATATTTGACTAAATTTTCTCGATTGTATTTATTATTTTGACCAACCATTTCAGGTAGTATTTTCACAAATATCAAAATATTTCTATCACCACATAATATTTCTTGATAAATATTATGGTTTTAATAGATCATAAAGTGCTTTATTAGTTAAGCCAGTTAGAATAAAAATATGAATTTATTTAGTGTTCCAACTACAAATAATAAGGTTAGTGTATTAGGTGTATTTATTATTTTCACCGTAACTATATATAGCAACACTAGTAGATCGCGGGACGATATTCCATAACAATGGATTGTGTTATTATGTTATGGTGGTATATTAATTATGTTACTATATTAAATACTGTAGCTTCAATATAAATTGGATGAAATTCTGATGGCTCGTATGTCAACACTTTTATTAATATTTACTTTTTGTTATCAAAAATGATTTCTGTTTTATTCTCTACCATTAAAACTAAGTTTTATATTTGTTATTTAATTATAAAGGAATAAAATTTCAATTGCGCCATGTTGTACAAGGGATTATAAGAAGAATTTACAGTGATGCAAGGCTGTAAAGTTTTCTTAATAATTTAAAAGTAATTAATTTTTATTTAACCAATAATAATCATTGTACAAGAATGTGTGGAATGCCATTTGATAAGAGAACAATAAGTTTTATACAACAAACACAAACAGATGTGATTTAAGACAAAAAAAAATCCCACTAATGATAAAAAAATTTATCCGTGAAGGTCCGAAACCTTGGTTTCAAAGAGTTTTGGCAATTCTCAACAATTTCCGAAATTTTTAAATAGGCATGTTTGCATTAGTGAAATATACAGGCAGGATCGGCCCTAGAAATCGCGAGGCCTCACGCAGGTACAAACTGCGTGACACCTAAAAAAAAAACTCTTTTTAAAATTTAAAATATCCTTTATGGTTGACGAAAAATTGTATTCCCTATAATGACTTGAAAGTAAAGTATTAATTGCAAGTATTCAAAGTGCTTTCCATTTAAAGTGATAAGTGATTTAAACATTTTCGCTTCTTTACTCTTGAGTTATCTGTAGCTCGGCATATAATAAATAATAATAATATTGCACTTTCAAGTCGTGCTCATTTGAAACTACAACTTACAAGTACTTGAAGTACCTCCAACGCGAACCGTTATCACAGAAACGCATCAGCCAACACATACACTTAATTTGACATTGATATTATTTAAATTAGTTATCAAAATAAGTATAATTTATTTTATTTATGTCATGGAAGATATATTTTTATTAATATAAATGTAATATATTTATGAATTGAGCACATTTGAGCAAAATTGAGTGCATTCTATTATATTTTCATGCTTCGATCTTGTATGACTTCGCGGCCCCCCGGTTGAGAAACGCTGATCAACCCTGCACCTATTGCACCAAGTTTCTAGTGTCATCAGTGAAAAAGATCGCTGAAAACTGGACCAGACTAGAGCGCAATTTTTAAACTTCGACGTCATGACTCCATCATTTAACTATAAAGAAACCGACTATAAACAACTAAAAATACGTTGTGTATAGTAAATTCTGTGAGAGTGTATGTATTTGTGTCTGTGTGTATATATATTTGTGTGTGTGTATTCAAGGGTAACAAGGATCTGTACTCGCGACGTCATAAATTCCCACTGTATCTAAGTACAAGTTCAAGGTCAGGGATAATAATTTTCCCAATGGTACAGTACATTTGCAGCGTGCTGTTTGTAACTGTAAAGTAGGATCATTAAAATAAAATATATAACATAGAGATGCTCGTGCATTTAAAAGTATAAATTTCAACGGGATTATCTGCAATGATATATAAACTAGAATTACTAAAAGAAAATTATAATACTGTAGACTATAAATGCCAAGTAAATTAGAAAGAAAAATTTATACATTGCAACCACAATGTAAAAGTAAACTAAAAATTTGTAAAGGATATTGTTACGTGGATACAATTAAAATGTAAAAAGAATTAGATTGGGATTTTCAATATTTATTAAACTACTTACATACTGGATTTATAGGGTAAAGTCGAGTAAGATGGCGAGAAAAAAATTAGTCTCATAACTTTTTACCGACCGCCAACATATATGGTATAATTACCGACCGCCAACATATATAAGGGAGGTATTGTGATTATACCAATTTTGACGTTTCGAGATTTTGATGGATATCCACGAATTGAGATCCCTACATAACGTTTTGACTATTTTTAGCATGGTCCGTTTGTCTTTCTGTCCGTCTGTCCGTCTGTCTGTCCGTCTGTCTGTCCGTCTGTGTACACGTGCAGAGCAAATTCGGCTGAAAGGATTTTTATGAAACTTCATATTTAAGCTTCTGCCATCAATGACACGAGTTGATCAACTTTTGGTAAAAATCGGTTGACTAAAAATGGGAGTTTTCTCGTGTCGATTTTAAGAATTTTGCGATTATTTCACAACAGAAAAATATCTCGAAAAAATTTATTAAACAAAAGTTGCTATAAAAGCAATAACTAATAACTTTTATTTGAGACGTTTTTTGACAAAACGAAAAATTTCGAATAATTTCTGTAAAATTTTTCGAAACTCTCAATTTTTTCATATTTATATGTAACGTTTCCATGGTCATGACAAATAATATCTCTGTTAGAAAATATTAGTTAAGTTATTTCTACTATGCTGCTAGAATGTCAACCGACGATCTGAACGCACAAGATCTCCGATTCTGTCGACATTTTCATCGGTTCTTAAAGATGAAGGTCTTCCGCTGCGTGATTCATCTTCAATCAACTCTCTTCCTTCTGAAAATGCCTTAAACCACCAAAAAAACCTGAGTCCTTCACAAAACACTGTCTCCGTAGGCCTGCTGAAGTTTTGCAAAAGTTTCCGTTGGCGCCCAAGTCTGAAGTAAAACCTGATAGTACACCTTTGCTCGAAATGAATGTCACTCATTTTTAGAACGCACTAGAAAAAACTGTTTCACGAAAAAAATTCATAAAGATGAAACAAATCAGTATCACTGTTCTGAGAATTTACTACTCTTTAATTCGGTATAGATATATTTTTTGGAATTTTACAATGGAACAAGTATATACGTTTTTCGAGGTTTTTCGAAGTTCCGACAAAAAAATTGAATCGCAAAATGGGACCTCGAAACAGGATCTCAAGACCTATTTATCCCACCAATTTTCAAAACTCCCAGAAAACCTTCTCCAAAACTGTTTTGAACACCAATTTCCTGGACTAAAACCCAATAACGATTAAAATTTGTCAAAATTCTAGAAATATGAAAGTATTTATATGCAAACTCATTTGATTGACACAAGTATAAAATTAGAACGACAATACATTCTAAAATCTAGTTTGCGTTAGGTTAGTTCTAAATCTGTTGGGTTAGGTCAGTGAGAAAGCTGATTTTGGAGAAAGTTATTAACTAGTGCAGCGTTGGCTGAACGCCCCCTAACTAGGCATTAAAAATACATGTCACTTGAGTTGCAAAGGCGATGTGGTCCGACATAATCCATAAAGTTCTGATAACTTATTAATAATACAACAGGTGTCTAGCTATTGTAAATCATGAAGGAGTGTCCTATATTTTCTCGTTAGCCGCTACAAATTTACAACCAGTTTTGGAACAATATTGTTAGATGATAAGAATGAAATATAAGACAAATTTTACTGCGATTTTGTATATTTATTAAAATATCTAAATACTGGACTATAAACAAACCATTTAACAACAATATCAATTAAATAATAAATACCACTACTTATAACACTTATACCACAGTTAAGCTTCAGTTAATAGCTTCAGTATATCACGGTGTAGCCTCAGTGATTAATTACTCGCAGAATTCATGACACTGAGTTCAATTGCTGACGGTTTCACTTTTTTTTAGCTGGGTGCGACTATTTGCGAGGGCAGGATTAAAAGTTGTACGAACTCTCAGGCGTAGATTGAGTTGGTAAAATTTGATATTTAAGGTTATGTTCTATAATATGTCAGTATATTACCAGTAAAATTTTATTCCTTTCTGACATTTAGTTTAGGTTTAGATTGGTTAAAGAAAATTCGCGAATTCCAATATTTTTGTCCTCCAAAGCGAGTATATATTTTATTTATTATTTATATTTTTAATTTAACATATTTAGTAATTAGACATATTTTACTCATGCTATTCAGATGAAATATTAGTAATAAAATATTTTTTTTCTAAAATATTTTAGGCAACTTTATTTCTGATCAAGTCAATTTTTTTTTCTGATCAAGTAATTATTTATTTTTGATCAAATAACTTAGTGCAAAATATATTTATTTCTGATATTTTTTTTTTTTTTCCGATCAATTAAATATTTCCTATTTATAAAACAATGATTTCCTTTCGTAAAGAGTGCAAGATCTTTTTAAGACATTACTTGATTTACGACATCGGAGAACTGCAACCGATCTTGTAATCTTAATGCATGCTTATATTAATTTTTATTTATTTTTATTGTGTAATTGCTCTATTCGGTCATAATGATGATTAAATCCATGAATATATTGCTTAAAAATAAGGCTGTCATCGATAAAAAAAAAACTCAATGAATAATAAATGATGTGGGAGGTTATTTGAAGATGACATTTGCCTTTGTACATGTTAAATATTTATTATAAGATAGCTTCACACCCTTTTCAAAATATTAAACAGTGCTACGGTTATTTTTATTTTTAAAATGATATATTTAAATAATTTACACGGTTGGATTCATGTGTATTTTTATTTTGATATTAGAATTTCCGATTTATATTTAAATTTATAATTCAAAACAGTACCAAATCTTTAATAAATGTAAACTGACATTTATTACGTTAGAAAATGTCAAATGGAAAAATTAGATATATTTATGGAAACAAGATAAAACAAACATGATTATACGCATAAGGCGAAGATTACGCAGCAGTGGCTTGAAAGCAATGTATCTTCTCCTGCTGGTTAGCCGTCTAGCAGTCCTTATCTTAACCCCCTGGACTACAAATTGTGGTCCGTGCTACCTGATATCGCTAGCCTGAAAAAGCAGCGAAGTTTTTTCTGTAGAAACCCTTCGTAATTCAATTCACGAGTGACCACACAGACAATAGTTAAAGTTTAGTTCAAGTTTATCACACTTAGGCCCGGTTTTTCCACCTTCAGATAAACTTCCAGGTAACTATCTGACAGATAAGGTTATTTGTAACTTCATCTGCTGAGTTAATGTCATGCCTTCTTTCTATACAAATGTATCTATCGGATAGTTATCTAACGGATAATGAGACTGACGTATTGGATTCACTGACTGGTATTGACATTTATTCAGCAGATGAAGTTACAAATAACTTTATCTGTCAGATAGTTACCTGGAACTTTATCTGAAGGTGGAAAGACCGGGCCTAAATCTTAGTCTCATTTAAATTATTGGTAAATAGAAATGCTGCAGGAATGAAGATGAAAATTTTGAAATGGTGTCCGAGATTCTGGTGTCAAACAGGAAGACACGGAAACTCCTCGAGCAATGTAACAGGTAACATTGTAATATAAATAAATTTAAAAATTAATATATCTATAATATTTATCAACAAAGTTTTTTTTTAATGAGATCTAATAATTTACGTGGCATAATATACGTATTATAAAAATAAATATTTACAATAATTGATTATTTTATTACAATAATTTTGAATCATAGGAAATGAGTGTTTATGTAATATATTTGTATATGTTTGTTATACAAATATTATGTGTATTTGTCATTAACCTGAAACATAATATTTATCTATATATCCACTGTGAATTTTACAGAATGTTCCTAATTCAAATCATTTCAATTTGTTATTGTTTAATCAAATTTAAATGAATTATAAAAATTAGATATGAATATAACAATAGAATGGTAGAAAAGTAGTATGGTTATCAACTAATAAATATATTAAAGAAAATTGTTATTTTTAAATCATCGTTAAATCAAAGATGTACATAAAACAATTTATGGACGTTTCGCGTTTATTAATCAAGGCATCTTCAGCCTGCACAGATATTACAAAAGTTTGGTACAAAATAATGAAATATATTAAAATAATGTTAATAAACAGAAATGGCAAACAATAAGATAAATATTGTAAGTTGTAAGTAGCTTTAGTAAGTTGTAAGTAGTATGTATCTCGAAACCCAATTTTCCATTATATTATGAAATTATTCAGATTCCAGATTAATTTTTTTTGAAAGAAATGGAGAAAGAGCATTTTTACACTATGAATTTTATATGTCATTAAATATTAATTTTTATTTATGAAATTTTTTGTTTTGCATGATTAGAATAAAAATCATCTCTCATCCAAATGTAAAAAAAAAAAACATTTTCATGTGTCTGAATTTGTGGCTCAGGAGTTTCCAATTTGCCTGCAGTAATAGCCTGTTTCTAGTACTAAGGATAAAAGTTAAAAAAGAAAAGCATCACGGGTAGTATCTAGAGGTCAAAATGGGATCTGAAAAAAATTAGTATCTCGAAAAGTTCGTATGTCGAGAAGTTTGTAAGTCGTGGTAATACTGTATTAGCAAATTTACTTTGCCATAACTATTCGCGACTGAAACTAACGTTGGCGGCGCTGCGTACAACAGCTTATGGCGGACGAGAAGCGTAAATGTCAGAAGTTTTTTCTTAATATTTATCTGTTCAAACAATATTTCGGCAAAAAATCACTGTATTTAAGTCACTATATTTTAAAATACTTCTTAATTCACATAAACTGCAGCACGACACGCTAAAAATATTATCCAAATATACGCTTCTGTTTAATTTAGCCAGTCACTACCAGATGTCTCACTGTTATTTGCAGTCGCGAATATCAAACGAATATGTTTAAAGTAAAGTGGCGCGCACCCAAGCACTTTCTTCTGTACTCCACTGCATTGTAACGAATCGTTTAGTTCACCTGGACAACGTCTGTAAAAATTTTGAAACCACCTGTCGTGTTAAGAATTTCAATGACAGGAACTGCTAGCATTTATTAGAATTTTACTAAACTTTAAAGGGTTGATTGTTCAAAGTGACATTTGTTCAAAGTTATTGCCTAATAACTTTGACAATTCCTGGAACAATTTTTTACCCTTATTCCTGGAAATGCTAGCAGAACCCATATATATACTCCCGTCTTTATGAAGACGAGGTCAGAAGTATTCGTACCGATTAGAGAAAACATCGAGAACGTTGAATTCTTAGAGGCACTCTGTCGGCATTCTGGTGGTCTATCAGATTTTGTTTATTTATATTTTTTCATTATTTTAATACACATATTTTAACTTTCAAACTAATTGTAAATATTACATTAAATAAATTTTTCAACTAAATATTAACAAACCGCATTCTTTTACTTAACGTGTGTAACCATTCACTTCTAAGAACTTAAGGGAACAGCTAAGATTCAGGCTAATTAGAAGATGCCTGATCAGTCGGTTGGTAAGTACTAATACATATCATTTAATTCACATATCTTAATGATGAACCCTGGATAAATCTCACGCATAGTACCCGAACTCCTATAGACAGGAATCTCACTTCAGTTTGAGATCTGACTTTATATTATATCACAGGCTCGAGACCTAGTTGATAATAAATAGTACGAATTTAAAGTAACGGACCAGTGGCTCGCTACAGCATATTCTAATAAAAAGGTGCCATTTGGCTGGTCTTGCCCCGGGCGCCAAATAGCTAGCACCGGCTCTGCTCACATAAGACAATTTTCGTGAGACAATTTATCGGGTGGTTGAAAGTGCGACATTACTTAAGTACTAAACAGTATTTACAAGTATTTACCATTGGGCCATATCAACATATGAGCCAAATCTTGAACATCTTTTATTTTTAAACCGTTGCATATACGTTGGCTCACTTAGATTTGTATACAAAATATAAATAATCTTAGATCCCTCCAACTCTTCCTATTGTTAATCGTAGATATTTCTAGATTTTTTTGGTATTTGTAGAATGTTCTGTATGCAGGAATGAAGCAAGAGGCAAGCCTCGTTTCTTCTGTGACTATCCCAACATCGGGAATGTAAAACCAGAATATGTAAATAAAGCCATAATTGCTTATTACAATAATTGACAAGTTATTTTAACTTTAAATTATAAAGGAAATTGTAGGTTGTTGTTAAACTAGAGATTAGACTAATTTAATTAACATATAACTATTTAATAATATTAATATTTAAATTTATTAAAATAGAGGATTACAATTACAAAATGTATCTATGAAAAGCTTGAGAACTGAAATAAATTCCTGTTCTTCAAGGGTAAATACGATCTATATCTATAGGTAAATGCCTACACATAAAATTGGACGCTTTATCTGTACAGGTTACCCCCGTTCAACGCGGGGGATACGTTCTGGGCATGATCGCGTTAAGCGAAATTTCGCAATCAAGGATGGATTTTTGAAAAAAGCATTGTAAACCTCGAAAAACACCTTCGAGGACTTTTCACCTGGAAAAAGTCCTATTTTTTGTAATATTCTGATAAGGTCAGCTTTTATACCGTGAAACATAAAACTATATTAAACTTCTTTAATCGCTCATAACTTTTTATCAACATAAAGTTAAATTTTTTACTATTCAGCAATAAAATACTAACACAATAAAAATATTGCTTTTATTTTGTACTCAAAATAACTTTAATACTAATTATACTGCAATAAATCTCTAGTTATAATTTGCGTTTTAATTTAAATTTGTTCATTTTAGCCATAAAACTGGTTTAGCGAGACTTGATTAATGCGTAAATTTGTAATGTTTTTGATATATGTTGATAATTTTTCATGAATCGTGAATCTTGAAACTTTCAACTTACGTGAAAGTCTGAGTTTAATTTTCTGTTCTCTAATTGGCAGGGATTGGCAACAAATCATACAGGACAACCGTTACATGATATCTGGATCGGCAACACAGAAAACTAGTAGATAAAATAGCGCTCAGATACAACTTAAAAGAGGTGTTGTTCTTGTCTTGCGCGTGTTATAATCTATACGGTTGTTCAAAAATGAAATCATACAGGACAATATGGTAAAAAAAAACAAAAATTCTGTAAATTTGTGTTAGCAAAAGGGTTGCTTATAATGTGTATTGCCTCCCCTAGCTCTTATAACAGCCCTTAGTCGCCGTGGCATACTTAGAATTAGATTATAAATATTATCTTGGGATTATTGTCCCATTTTTTAAAAGAATCCATTTAGAGAAAAGAAAGCAATTCCTGAAGGGTTTGTGGGGGTGGTCGGTGCTGCCGAACCTTGGTCCTAACATATCCCATACGTGTCCAATGGGATTTATGTCTGGACTTTGAGCAGGCCAAGGCAATCGATGAATTTCGACTTCATCTAGGTACTCAATTCTCGCAACGTGTGGAGAAGCTTTATCTTGCATGTATATGAAATCTTCACCTACAAAAGGACCAAATGGTACAACATAATCGGTTAAACATTACTGAATATTCCGGGAAGCCATTTTTGTTAGCCACATTTTTGACCAAAACTAGGTCCGTCTAAAGGTGCATACAGACGGCGTGGCAAGTCATGGCCTATGTTTATACTAGTCTAGCTCCGCGGATCGTGTGTAGGGGCAACAAGTCACAATTCACAGTCAGCGTAGGCTGGGCTTGCCGCGGCCGACGTTCGCTTTCGAGGCGGCATTCTATCAGAAGTCAAAGGAGAACCAACATCAGCGTAGATTTGTACATGCATGGTAGCACCGACCACAAGACGCGCACACACTTGTCATCACATCAGTCGAGAGTGTTAAGGTCAAAAGAAAGGTTATAACCATTTTTGCGCAATTATGAAGTCTACTTAAAGTAAGAAGTCATTTTTTGTATTTTTAATCTAATTTAAATATCAATAGCAAGGCCGAAGCTGCGACCATATCCTCACTCTCACTGTCAGACGTTATTTTACAAGCGCTGAGCCATGTTCGCTATTTTTTTACTTGGCCAGCATCGACACATCGTCTGTAGGATACACAAATACAAGTGTCCGTCAGTGTTACATATTACGGCCAGCGTCAGAATTAGCGATGGCAAAATCTGTAGGCACCTTTAGCATCTAGAGAAAAGCCAGCCCACAGTATTACACTACCACTGATGATTTTTTTTTCACAATAACATTGTTTTATGATTTAAATTTTTTCATTAAGCAGCAATAAATATGCTTCAAAATTATCTGAATATTTGTCTCATCTGACCAAAGTACCTTTGCCCAATCATCCAGTTTCCAGTTTTTGTGAATTTTCGCCCAATGAAGCCTTCTTTTTTTATTTTTCGTTGAAAGCCAGGGTTTTTTTCGCGCTTCGCGGCCTCTCAAACCATGTTCTAGTAGTCTTCTTTTAACGGTTGGTGCCAAAATTTTCATAGTCGCAACAGTAATAAACTCTGTAGCCAATTCAGACGATGTTCTCTTTCTATTTTTCAGTGATAGTCGAATTAAGTTTCTATCTTCTCTCTCTGATGTCTTACGATTTCTTCCAGATTTTGGCCTATCTTTATGAGAACTAGTCGTAGCGAACCGTTTTATAGCATTTTGGACCGTTTTCCTGGAGCAATTTACTTTCTGAAAAATTTTCTCTTGACTCCATCCCTTTTGACTAAGACTTACAATTTGTGCAAGTTTAACTTCCCTCAAACTTTTTGTATTCACACTCATAATTAGTAAGTGGAAGTAACTGAACTAAATGAAAAAAAAAAAAATACTCTATTCTTGCCCAAGTCTCATTCTAATCTAAAACATTTATGTACCTAACGCATATAAACGAATATTAACTTGCATACTACAATATTTAAAAGGTTACGAACATGTTGAAAGCTGCAAACGAAACATTTTTCTATGAAATATAATTAAAAACAATGTGTAGAAGTATTTTAATTTGTTTTCCTAAATAAAATTCCCATAAATTGCATTTATTTATTAGATGTTCCAAGGGTGCTCCATACATATGAACAAGGCTGTATATTTATTATATATGGGGTGCTAATAATCTTAGAAATTGAAGTGCCCCCAAAATAAAGAAACAAAAAAAACTAATAAAGTAGAAATATTAAAGTGTCCGTTTTTTTCTTCCTTGAGTGTATGTAGTCAAACCAGTAAAAGACTAATTAACTATCCAGAAATATCTGTAAACTAAACCTAACCCATTTGAAAATGAATGATACTATATTTATTTTAATTATGAAGCAAAGTAAACCATACTGTGCCAATTATAATTATCCTTTGTGGGTAGGTTGAATAGCGAGTGTCCGCATGCAGTATGTCAGCCGGGTAGTGACACTTCAAACAGGGGCATCTTATTGAGGACAGCCACCAACCAGCAGCCACTACTCGCCTGTTGTGGCTGACGTGTAATGAAGTGGTGTGTTATTGTAATTCGTCGGTGATTAGTGACTCGTTGCCACACTAAGTGGTGAATATATTAAGTGGTCTGAATAGCATGTTCAACACGTTATATGTATACAAATCACTTTATTACATTTAATACACTTTTGATAAAATCTATTTATGAATAGACTGAAGGATGGAAATTTTTAAATTTAAATAATTGACTATTAAAGGATATAGTGTGTTTTAATTTATCAGGAAAATCTATAAATATTATTAGAGGGGAAATATTTATAAAGGAGATAAACTGGAATGTGCAAACTATTCTGGGATATTACTGCTTTGCACCTTACATATAGGTAAATAAGATGTCTACACATACCGGTTACAACCTGAGCTCGTAACTACTTGGGAAAATAAAAATTCCGTTTAGTTCCGCTTAAACATAACAAACAGATCATACAGAAAACGATAAAAATTGATATGTATAAAATCATTTTTTTTTAGACAGACAGACAGACAGACAGACAGACAGACAGACAGACAGACAGACAGACAGACAGACAGACAGACAGACACACAGACACACAGACACACAGACAGACATACAGATACAGACAAAGTTGCCTATATCTTTTGAAATGCTTTTTTTTTAAATACATCTTTCTATGATTGAACGTTTCTACTACACCTAACAAAGATACAAAAAAAAAATTATTTGAAGTGTGAATCTGCACACATTTCAGGGTTTTGTAGGTATTTAGTAAGTGTAAGAAGCTAAAACGCTGTATGTCTAGGAACATTTTTTCTATAATCACCTCAAAATTAACAGTTTTTTTATAATCATTTTTATTCGTTGTTTGAGCACTAAGAGCTTACATTTAATTATATATTTAGTATTTAAACAAAGTTTAAATAATTAGGGAAAAGTCACAATAAAATTTAATTTAAAAAAAACCCAACGATTTTTTCTGCATTTACTTCGTATTCAAGTTTTTATTAATTTGATAAAAAATAAATTGATAAATTCCTTAATTTTTTTCAATTTCAGAAGCGAATTACTCACTATTAACAATGTGTTATTTGACTTACTAAGTATTTCACTACTATACCTGATTTATTACTCCTTGATACCTTAAAAACAAAAAACTAAAGTAATTCTAACAACAGCTTGAATCCTGAAATATAATAGTAAGCGGGCCTACTGAACACTACACACATGAACTCGATTCTCAGCTGTTTACTAGCTCACATTTTTTATTTCAAAAAAAGACATTCACTACCGTTGCCATAAATACAAAAAACTCATAACATTATTAACTATAACTTAACAATGAATTAAAAAAATTACTAATTTTGTCAAAAACACGAAAACTGCAATAATAAAAAAAAGCAATATTTTCCAAAAACGAAATCAAATCAAAAATTCCTCTCGTACCTTTCCGGTTTAGATCAATGTACATTACATACTTTTTAGTTTTTTAGTTTTTTAGTATAACCCCTTTTCATTAAAGGGTGCAAGATTAAAAGGTGCATTTTTTTAGTACTTTTTTGGAAAATAATCGTATTAAAATAAAAATTTAAATTATTAAACAAAAATCGATATTTTTCGAAAAACTTGTCTTGTCAAAACTAATCTTGTCAAAAATTGGTATGAACTATTCCGGTTCCCATCAATGTACATTATGGAGATTGTTTTTCAAATATTTATATCAACCCCTCTGGGAGTTAAGGTGGGGGACAAAAGTTTTTTGAAATATTTTTGGTGAAAATCCTTTAAAAAACGATAAAAAAATTTAAAAATAAAGATGTTTATCCACGCAAGAAGTTTTATTTGACGTCCCACTCAAAATTTAAAATATTTATCCAGCCCTGTATTTTTTAAACTCTACATTTTTCATATATGTAGGTCAAAGAGTTGTACAAGAATGACAAATTTCAAGTTTCGACATGTTCAGCCATTTAGCTACAATTTCTGCAGTACAGACAAACACACAGATATATGACGTTATTAGGGTTTTGGGTGGTCATGCCTACAAAACCCTAAAAACTAATTGATTGAACACAGTGGCAGCGCAAGCAGGGGGGTTCGCCCTCCCATTACTCTGGCCGTCACTATTTTACAAGTGAGGTCTCTTTTTTAGTTCATCACCTGTATTTTCACCTCTCCATTAATAACAATATAAAAAATGATGCCCTCCTCAAATATTTCCTGCCCCCCCCCCAATTTTACTCAAATACATCCAGGCCCCTCCAGATCTTAAGAGCTAACGCCTCCACTGATTGAGCATAAATATTTTCTATTTTTCACGTTTTACACCAAATTTAGGCATCTCAGATTTTCTTTTACATTTCCCTTTTCAAAATTTTTTAGTTTGGACAATATATTTTTCTTAAAATCTGGTCATAAAAGAAAACAAAACCTCGTATCTTCATTTAGAGCAGCTGAGTTAAAACATAGCTGACATACACAAGACCTTGAATATAAAGATTTATAACAAAACTCATTAGTATGAAATTATAATAATAATTTCTAACAAAAACAATAAAGTACAATTTATAAGTTACATCTGTTCCATACAAATACGTGATCTTTGATCTGTAGTAAATTCATTATTAACATTCATTACATGAATTAAACTAACATATTAAACATATTCATTAGATGGCAATCTGCAGTGTGAGTGGTAATACTGAATATGTTAGATGCATACGAATGAAATGTAACTGATGAGACCGGTGAAGATGAATGGAATTTGCGTAAAGAAAACACCGGATACAAGCAACAATATCTGCTATACCGTGCGTGGAAGAATGCGAGTGCGTTCTAGAAAAATAGCTGATGCATACATTACAGTTAATTTATATCAGGTTCTCTAAGGAAGTTGATATTGTCATTGCATTTGTTTTCATATACTCTATATAAATAAAACTGAATGCTTTAGTTGTCTTTTTATTTTTTCTTCTTTGTTACTACGAGTTTCAGATGATTATAAGATTGGTGTATAAAATAGAACAAGCGAACAGCTACAAATACTTAGAAGCAACAATAAACGATGATCTAAATGATGAAATAATGGAAAGAAAAGGAAAAACAGGAAGGCTGTTTAATGCCATCAGAAGTAAATTCCTAGGAAATAAACAAATCCTCACAAAGGTAAAAGTAGATGTGTTCAAAAAGGTGACGGTACCAATACTCAGATGCCAGTGAATCGTAGACTACCACTATTAAACATCAAAGTAAGATTAGAAACATGAAAATGAGATTTTTGAGAAAAATATCAGAAAGATAAAGATAGACCGAATTAGAAACACGACGTTCAGGGAAGAATTACAAATGAAACCAATAGAACATCTAATTGACATTTGTTATTGTGAATTGAGTGGCAGCTTATAAATTTACCGAGTAGTTTGTTGACAGTGAGCGTTTAAAAACAAAGTTTGTGAAAAAATGGATATTATACATAAAGGTTTTCGTTGGATGATTTTTTACGATTTTAGTATAGGCCTAACTCAACAATAATGCATAGATTCGCTTCGTTTAGGTACTGAAGCACCAGCAGAAAAGACTGTTTACAATTGGTGTACAGAATTTCGTCGTGGTCGTGCGTCCGTCAGTGATGAATCTCGTGAAGGTCGACCAAAATCGATTGTGATTCAAAAAAACATCGATGCTGTGCGCAAAATGATTGAAGAAAATCGGCATGTGACTTACCGTGAGATAGAGGCATCCTTTGGCATTTCGCAGACTGCAATACATTCGATTTTGCATGAACATTTAGCTGTGAAAAAAATCTGTTCCCGATGGATCCGCGTAATTTGACCGAAGCTCAAAAAAAAGCTCGTGTTGATTGGTGTAAGGGAATGCTAAATCAATTCAACCTAGCCACTGCAAAATCCCTATCCAACATTGTTACAGGTGACGAAACTTGGATTTATTTACAGCACATCAAACAATTGGTTATTTGAAGGAAAAAAACATCGAATTAATGTCTCATTGCAATATTCACCTGTTTAGACCTTAACGACTTTTGTTTGTTCCCCAATGTCAAACAAAAAATGCGTGGTCAGCGATTTTCATCACCTCAAGAAACTGTTGAAGCCTTCGAAAACCATGTTTTTTGAGATACTAGCATCAGAGTGGAAAAAATGTTTCGAGAATTGGTTTGAACGCATACAAAAATGTATAAAACTTGCGAATATTAGGAAACGCAATAAAAGAGTTTATTCCAAAAGAAAATGTTTCTATGTGCCTCCTTTATTTTCAAATTGACGAGTCGCCAGTCGCGTACAGTATATGTTTGCTAATTAAATTTACGTGATGTTGACAAATATTTACAATATATACACTTCGTCCCAGGAAATCTGAAAGTGATTACTCTGACATTGTAGGTATTTTAAGTGTGTTTAGTTGTGCATTAAAAATGGAGTTTCAAGATTATTAAAACATATTTCAAATACAACATGTGCGTTCAGAATTTTTAGCGGTAGCTCTGTTATGATAAAAACATAATAATGTTTTTTTTGTCTAGTTTTTTGTGGAAGGAGAGATATTTTAAGATTATAAATATTATATACTAGAATTCTTGCGTTTTTATTTTACTTTTTTGGAGTAAATTATGAAACCACAACTCGAACTGTGTATAAAGATTTATTTTACAATTTTTATTTCATATTTTTACTGTATATGCATTTTTAATATTACATTATGGAGTCAAAAAGAAAAAACTTACGTAATTTCATATATCATATTTATGCATATTTTCAGTAAAAAATATAGGTTGTGCCAAAAGTTGCATGGCGGTTAAAACATTCAAACTCTTTTTTATGGCTTGTAAATATGACATGATAAAATTACACAGAAAAAAATTACACGTCATAAAATTACATTGCTAAAATTACACAGGGAGTAAATTACACATGCGAAAATTACACTAAGAAAAATTTACACGTTTTCACTTAAAAAAACTATAGAAAAAAATACAAGGGCGTTCGAAATAAAGTAAAATACATTATTGAGAAACACTGTTGTAGACTACAATAACTATTTCCTGCGGCTAGGAAATAAAGCGTTAATTCCAATTTTATTTTTGCTGGAATCGCATCCCTTATTAGTGTATCAGTTCGTTGTATTAATGGACTAACTAAATTTAATAGCCTATTTAAATCATCTGGTGTCATTCTTAAACACAGTCTGTACTCTTTTTGATCTTCCACGGCTAATTCTCGAAATAGAAGGACTGATACGCCATGGGTAGTTCTTCTATCAATCCATTTTTTAACCCATTTTTTTTTAGGCTTATATTCTGTACCGAATACTTCAATAAGACAATCAATTATTTCCTCCACAAGAAATGATGTAATTCAAAATACCACTTCTTTAATGGCATCACGCCGGCGACGATGTATATCCACATTCATAAACTATTTTTTGCAAAAAGATAATTTCACTACAAAATCACAGTGAAGATGTCAAATGTGTTTTGACACTTACTATCCAGAAAATAAGATATGTATGTCAATTGCGTATGAACACCTACTATCCTGAAAATAAGATAGTAGAGTAAAGCGCGTAGTACTTGCGCTAGTTACTAGATCTTTTACTCTACCAATGTAAACCCGGCATAATAGCTTTCAAGTCTGCATTCAAGAACTCCTTGAGGTTATAGAAAGCCTTTTCAAGCAGATAACATCTGATACAATTTTTAAATTGTGCAATTGGTAATCTTTTAACATTATCTGGGAGTTTATTGTACAATAGTTACCCAATGTAGATGGGTATATTTTTTGAAGCATTATAGTGAATCTTTGGTAATCTGATATCGTTTTTGTTTCTTAGCTCATAGTTATGTATTTCTGAGTTTTTCGTAAATTTATCAATATTTGTTTTCATGTAGGTTAAGATATTTAGAATATATATACATGGCATTGTTAAGATTTTTTGGGCTCTGAATAAATCGGCGCATGTTGCTCTATAGTGACTGTTAAGATACGAATTGCTTTTTTCTGGAGTTTGAAAATTCTTAGCAACTCAACACAGTTACCCCATAGGATTATTCCATAACTTATTGTTGAGTGGATGTAGCTATAATATAATATTTTGGCAGTTGACATAGAAATGGACCTGCAGTTTTTTTTAAGTATAAATAGGTATGTGTT
Source organism: Liopterus haemorrhoidalis (assembly GCA_963971575.1). NCBI lineage: Eukaryota > Metazoa > Arthropoda > Insecta > Coleoptera > Dytiscidae > Liopterus > Liopterus haemorrhoidalis. The sequence continues at coordinate 45,668,246 of OZ020620.1, read as the reverse complement.
TAATTTATTAGCAACCATGTTTACGTGAGATCGCCACGAAAGTTGGACATCTAGGCAAAAACCGAGGAATTTTACATCATTGGTCACATAATGCTCCAAATTATCAACGTTTACGACTTAACACAATACTTTGGGTTTTACCTTCGTTTAATTATTTGTTGAAATTGAACCAATTCGCGGCTTCCAATTGGGTTCTGTTGACAATATCATCAATTTCTTGATGCAGTGCGGCACTGTTGGCAAAATTGGTATCATCTGCGAACAGAAATGGTGACGCGCTGGTATACTGAGTCAGGTCATTGATGAAGTAAAGAAATAGCACAGGAGCCAGGACCGCTCCCTGTGGTACACCTAATGCATTTTCCCGCGCAGATGATATCACTCCGTCACAAAGTACATACTGCGTTCTATCAGAAAGATAGCTCTGAATAAGTTTCAGGGCAAGTCTCCTTATGCCAAATATTGTTTCAAGCTTTGAACATAATAAGCTAGGTGAGACACAATCAAAATCTTTAGTGAGGTCATATAAGGAGGCTGCTACATGCAGGCCATTTTCCAAATTGTTCATGACTGTTGATAGTAAGTCTATAGCAGCTTTTGTAGTGGAAAATTTTTCTCTGAAACCATATTGGCAGTCAGATAGTAATTGGTTTTTATCGGTATATTTGGTAAGACGATGTTTAATTAGTTTTTCGAACACTTTCAAAAACACAGGCACCAAGGCAATAGGTTATAGTTATTTAAATTTTTTAAATCGCGCTTTTTATGAATGGGGATGATTTTTGATATTTTTAGTGACTTTGGAAAAACGCCTTCTTCTATGCACTTATTGAGTATAAATAGTAAAGGTTTACAAATATTATGAGCTGTACATTTTACAATTTTAGTATTAATATTATAAATATCGGTACTGTTAGATTCAGTTAATTTTTTTATGGCACTTAAAAGCTCATCTTCAGCTTCATCTTCATTCTCATTTTATAATGGTTACATAGATTAAATTGATAATTAAATTTAACTATAAAACATCAAACAAAAAACACTAAGTCATATGAGCTATACAGCGCAAGAAATATAATTGTCTATTAGAGTCATAATTCTGTACAATATTTGAAATATATTGTTTCAAAGAACTGAACCTAACACATCCGGGGTTTTTTGACCAGTTAAATGCTGCAAATAATTTGTAAGAGACCTGAAATATCGCCAAACCGAAAAACGTTTCATCTTATATTTAAGACGACTTCAAAGATTGAAAAAATATAATATTTAATCAATCTGAACATTAGCCTCATTAAAGTCTATCAAAAATTTAAATTTTAACCTATGAATTCGATTTTTGCATAATTTGATTATAAACATTTAAGAAAAATTTAAATATCTTATGTTTTATCACCATAACCCCGCGAAGAACACAATAAAAAACATTGGCGAACTGTTTTAACCTTGAAACTAAATCAGATTTAGTCTAAGTCGAGAAGTTCTAAGAACACGACTGAATACACGTGAAACAGAGGTGTAATATGTCAAACTAAACTCTAATCAAATACTCTTATCAGCAAAACAACCATAAACTCTGCTGATAAATGAATTAGTAAGAAAAGAACAATACTGCTATTTTATTAAAAAAATATTTTACACCATAAATGGAGCACAAAATTAAACACAAAGCTAATTACCTCGTAAAATAGCTACGCCTATTATGATTAGTTCTAATTATTTAGCAAAACGATTAGAACTTTGCAGAGGCGTAGCGTCCATGAAACCAAGTGATGCACTGCATCCCTTGATCAATCAGACGGTGATATTTTATGAAAAATTTTTAGCTAAAAAATAATTTATTATCATACCTGGCGATGTCCGTGTGAAAAATAATAATTTATCAAAAATATTTTAATTAGTAAAAAAAAAATGATTGCTACACTATCAAAAAATTCTAATTATTTCAATGATGGGTTAAATTAGTTACATTCGATTGTAGTTATTTAATTTAAGAACGTTTAATTTAACAAAATAGTTTTATGTAGGGTTTTACAATGTACGATCTCTCATCAATTGGTACGTGTCACGTGTAAAGAGCACTCATTCAGCAGTAACAATATGTTTAACGGCTTCATTGTTGCTTAGGCGGCAATTCTATTGCGCATGTCAAAAATATATATGAGAAGTGATAACCTTTTTGCACCTGCGGACCGGCGAAAATAGGATAAATATTTCGCGGACCGCCTGAAAGCTAAGATAAGTTGATATACGTGGTTGCAGAGTTGTTTCTGAGAGACGAAGCGCTGCATTAACATCCATTCGATTTCTCTGTTTGGTTTTTATTATTGACATGGTTGAAAAAGTCTTTTCGCTCAATAGAAAATGACCAATAATTTGATAGCTTTATAAACTCAAAGATGGATGTTCTTTTTCTTGCGATTTCCAAAGTTGAGACTATGATTGCATTTTATGTTTGGACACCAGATTGATATCAGAAAACAACACGAACAGCTTTTCTTTTTCCCGAGGATCAAGAGCACATATCTTCCAAGAATGGATTATTATCCACAAGATTATTAATCCAGAGGTCCTTTACGAGGATCGTCATTTTCAGGGAAATAATTATTAAAATTTTCAGCTAATGGTCTTAAATGTTGACTTATTATGTTGAATATGAATTTCTGGTTGACATCAGGAGCAATCAAAAATTCTTCCAAAAGTGGAAACATTTCTATATCTTCGTATTCTGGTCATTTTATGAGCAGCGAATGGTTCAATTCGATCAGTTGTTGTTGGTAGCGTTGGGTATTAATTGTTTCACCAGGTTTTAACAATTCATAATAGACCACACCCTTTTGGTCCCACCAAGTACAGAGCATTGTCTTTTTGCCAAAGCGATTCGGTCTTGCAGTTGATGTGGATGGTGAGCCTGGGTTCACCCATGATTTTTTGCGTTTGGGATTTTCAAAATAAATCCATTTTTCATCGCCAGTAATGATACAATGCAAAAAAGACTTTCTTTTGTATCATGCAAGCAAAATTTCACAAGTGTTTTTGCGTTTTGCCATCTGCCTCTCATTCAATGCATGTGGAACCCAACTGCCGACTTTCTGGATCTTACCCATCTCTCGTAGGCGATTGGAAACAGCTTGTTGACTAACGCCTAACTGCTCTGCTAGTTGTTTTTGTGATTGACTATCGTCTTCCTGTAACAATGTTTCCAATTTTGTATCTTCATATTTTTTTGGAGGTTTTCCATGTTCGTTGTCTGTAAGATCAAAGTCACCACTTTTGAAACGCCGAAACCATCGTTCACACGTATCTTGCGATGGAGCATATTCACCATAAGCTTCTCGAAGCAGTCGGTATGATTCAGCAGCAGTTTTTTTCAAATGAAAACAAAACAGTAGTACTGTCCGCGAATGCTCTTTATTTGGCACAAAATTTGACATTTTTAACACAGTGATACAAAACTATATGATCACTTTTCAAATTATAACCTATACGCATTTGACACTTAATGATAACTTAACAAAACGCCATGTGTGTTGAAACTTTGAACTATACACTCTGTTTGCGCGGCAAGTTTGAAATAAATCCGCATTTCATACTTGTAGACCTGGTAAATCGTGGTTCGTACAAAAGTTAGCTTCAGCGTCGACTAAAAAAATGTGCTATTTATTCGTGATCAGAATGTCTATCTACATGATTCAGTCGAAATTTTTCGCGGACCGGCAGGAATTTTCTGCAGACCACGGGTTGAAGTAAAACTTATCTAGTGTAATAAAACACAATATTGAAGGAAATTTTCGATGTTAGTATATAATATAATCAATACAATAATATATAAATAACAAGTAATCACATTTACTTCAATTAAGCGCAACTTGAATTTTTAAACCAACAGTATTGTTAACCCGCCTGCACCCTCTTTTACCGCCGAACGATCAGACGTCGCATCTACCAATACGCGCATCAGATTAATTTATTTACTATAATGTTCAGCTAACCGAAGATCTAACAAGTATTAGTATACAGGGTACTTGGCAAGACCTGACAATGAATAGATCGAGATGGAGGACTTAAAAGAAAAAGGCTATAATGTTCTTTCTGTGATTATTTCTGATCTATAAACAATAGGTACATGGGTCAAAGGGTTTTTCTAAAACTGTAGGCCCCCCTGAGTGCGCGCCTGCCATCTGGAAAGATAAAAAACCATCTTACACCTCGCAGTTTACCTTAATAAATAAATATTACTTATCAGAACAAATATTTATATAAATATCTGCAAAGGGTACGAAAAATAAAATAAATAAACATAAACGTAAATCATTCTTATCTTATCATCTGCAACTCTACAACAAAATCATACAAATGATTTTTTGTATCTATTATAAATAGAAACAAATTTTGTTTTGGACAATGTCAAGATCGGAACATATAGTGTGTTAAATGATGTTTTGCTTACGTAAAAAAGGTGAGGTTCTGTTGATAAATTGCCAAAAAAATGTTACAGATGATGTATTCATCCTTCAATTTGACAACTGACAGATATCTCTTAATTCAGACATCAATCACTTATTTATTAACTAGTGAAATTTTATTTGGTGATTCCAATCAGGTAACACAGTATGACATGGTTTACAGAAATAACTCAGTATTTCAAGATGAAAACTGTTTAAGAGAATCGTGCGCAGGGACGTATTTACGTATATCGAAGCCTGAGGCGCAAACGGTTTCTGGAGCCTTCTTTCCTAACTGTACAGAATATTATTTATTATATATTATTATTATTATTATTTATTATATTTTTTACGTTTTTAGGGTTTTGTAGGTATGACCACCAAAAACCCTTATAACGTCACTCATGTGTCTGTCTGTCTATACGATAGAAACTGTAGCCAAACGGCTAAACATAGAAAGTTGAAATTTGGTATACTTGTACAACGTTTTGACCCACATATAGGAAAACTATAGAGAGTTAAAAAAATACAGCGCGGGATAAATATAATCAAATATGTATTTAATGGAAAAATAAACATTTTTTTAAATTTTGAGTAGGATATCAAATGAAACCTCTTAATGCGTGGATGCACAAATTTTTATTTTTGAAAAATCTTTTTTTTTTGTGGGATTTTTGTCAATATAATAGCAAAAAAAACTTTTATCCCCCACCCTATCTCCCAGAAGAGTTAAAAATCTGAAAAAATTCTCAATAATGTACATTGATGGGAACCGGAATAGTACAACAGGATTTTGATCAAATTGGTTTTTCGCAAAATATTGATTTTTTTCGTCGAAAAAAAATATTTTTTAAAAATTTATTGTGTTGTATCAAAAGAAAGCTCTTAAGACGTAGATAACGGAACGGAAAATAGTTTTTTATTTATTTATTTTTTTTAATTTTAATACGATTTTTTCCAAAAAATCAAGGTCCCACCTTTTAACCCTAAGGGGTTAAACTAAAAATCTGAAAAAATTCTAAGCATTATATATTGCTATGAACTGGAAACGTACCAGAGCAATTTTTATCTAATTTCGTTTTTGGAAAATAGTACAGTTTTGAGTTATTGAATTTTTTTTTTTAATTTAATTTTATTGTGGGGATATAAAATGGAAGATGTTTGAGTGCAGATTAAGGAACGGTAATTGATTTTTAAGTATTAAGATTTTCTTTTAATATCTTAGCTAAAATAATATATATATATATATATAGGAAATTATTTGGGAAAAAGAAGAGAAGCGAAGGATAATGCAATTATTTCATAATTGATATATAATTGATATTATATATAGGAAATTATTTGGGAAAAAGAAGAGAAGCGAAGGATAATGCAATTATTTCATAATTGATCCAATATTTCGTTTATTCTTCATAAACTTTATCAAGGATTTCTATAACAAAAGGTACCGGTCATAAAAGCAAACACAAACTGTACAATTTCGCATGTCGCCAAGATGTTACAAAAGTTTGTAAATGTAGACCCATGGTATGAAAAACAGTAATCGAGTTGTTAAGAAACACTTAGATACATCAGAATTTGAAGAAAACAACGTAAAGATCGCATCTTTACGTTGTGTGCTTATATATGTTAACAATATGAAAATAATTATATAATTTATGTAGTGCCACCCTATTATTGGGATCTTTAGTATCCTATTGGTGTGGCCAAAACTTTAAATAAATAAATAAAATAAAATAAAATAAATAAATAAATAACACACCCGTTTGAAACCCATGATATCTGCAGCAGAATTATATTATAGATTTAACAATGTTATCCTTGTGTAGACATTTTTTCAAAACCTAAATGTTTATCATGGCAATACAAATATATTTTTTTTTTTCTTGTAAAAAAAATTAAATAAAGATCTGAAGTACAGTAACCTTGTAGACAAATTATCAACAGTTTTCGAAAAGTATTTGCAAAAGAAGCAAACAGATTTCAACTAATTAAAGCAAGAATTTGCATAAACAGGCATCATAAATAATTTTTGTTGCAAAAATTATTAATACATGTCAAAGAAGGAAGGTCAGTTACATTTCTATAAAAAATAAATAAAATAACAACAAAACTAAACGGAAGAACTTTAAAAGCAGAAGTATTTTGGAGTAATAGAAGAACACAAAGAAGTGTGACTGATACAAAGAAGTATCGAAAAAATAAAAGAAATTAAGATTTATTATTTAAACAAAACACTTTTCATACTTTCAAGGCTATTGTGACAATTATAAGTTGCTACTGAAAGAATAAAAAGATACAACATCTTAGAACAAATTAATCAAATGTACAGAAACTATTTCACTACCATTCGTCTCTTTCAACATAGGCATCGTCAGTCGTTTAAACTTCGGGCACCAAATGTGCCAAATTAAGAGGTGGAAGTAATAGAAAAATTACTCCAATGGCTTCGGGAGGCTGCACGGACAGTTCAACGTAACGGGCGCCAAAAATAAAGCTGGCACTAGGACCTTGGAAAAGACAAAACAAGGAATATCTAAATAGAATTATATTCAAATTAACTTTCATATATTCTCATAATTTAATACTTTTATAGAAGCATAATTTTATTTAAAACCAGTGGCGAATGGAAACCTCCGCTAGACTTGCCCTCCCAAAAAAAAAAAAAATTAAAAAAAAAATTAATTTAATTTTTTTTTTTTTTTAAATATTTAGATAAATCTTCAAAAATACATCAAATTATGTTCTATACAAATTTTTGTCCAAGGCGTGCTTTACTTGTTACTAATTAATTATCATGACCATGGAAACGTTACATATAAATATGAAAAAATTGAGACTTGGAAAAATTTTAAATAATTTTACAAAAAAATTTCAAAATTTTTCGTTTTATCAAAAAACGTCTCAAATAAAAGTTATTAGTTATTGCATTTATAGTAACTTTTGTTCAATAAATTTTTTCGAAATATTTTTCTGTTGCTAAATATTCGCAAAAATCTTAAAATCGACGCGAGTAAACTCCCATTTCTATTCAAACGATCTTTATAAAAAACAATAGGGTTCTTCCCATTTAATAGGAGAATTTTTTAGTACCAAAACGAATTCTCTAAGTTGAACCGTTCTTGAGTTATCGTGTATACATACAGACACACACACAGACACACACACAGACACACACACATACGGACGGCACTTCGAAAATAGGTTTTTTGGATTCCCTGGACCATGAAACGTGGTCATCAGTCAAAATCTCCACATCGAAAATTTTCGCGATTACAATACTTGCCCCTTATATATTAAGGTCGGGCAAGTAAAAATTTTAAAAAAAGTTAATTTTATAGGAATAGTGGGCTTTGAACACTCTTTTTAGGGTTTTGTAGGTATGACCAAAAAACCCTTATACCGTCATTTTGTCGTCTGTCTGTCTGTTCGGTAAAAATTGTAGCCAGACGGCTAAACCTAGAGAGTTGAACTTTGGCATGCTTATACAACTCTTTGACCCGCACATAGGAAAAATACTGAAACATCTAAAAAACATATCCCCCTAAAAATATAAACAAATATGTGCTCATCGAAAACAAAAATATTTTTTTTAAATTTTGAGTAGGGTATCAAATGAAAGAAAGCCCTTAGTACGTGGATTAACGATCAAATTTTTATTTTTGCAAAATAAATTATTTTGAAGCGATTTATACCAAAATTGTGCAAATTTTTTTTGTCCTAAGTAGCTGAGATGGTTTAAATTAAATATCTGAAAAAATTCTAAGTAATGTACATTGGTGTGAACCGGAATAGTACAACAGGAATTTCTGATCAGATTATGTTTTTGGAGAAAAACGCATTTTTTGTGATTTTTGGCTAATAATGTACACAAGTTATAGCTGTGTAACACGCTACACTGGAACGTGTATGCTGGTGTAGTGGTTTTTGACGCTGGTTTTTCACCCAAGTAACTCGATCCGAAAGGGATCGAACCCTGCGAGAAGAGACAATATTATTATTATTTTTTTTAATTTTTATATTGTTTAAATTATTTTTTCAAAATTCTAGTTATATTTTGGCAAATGTTGCATTTAATTTTTAAAAGCGTAAATTTAATAACCAGTGGAAATTGTTTAAATTATAATTTAATTCTGTTTCAATGTACACGAAATCAGAGGGGCGGAACTTATAACAACCAATGGAAGCTATAGGCGCAATTTATAAAATTATTAATGAACCTTGCTATATAAAAAAAAAATACTGCACATATTTAGAAACCTAAATACAGGAATTAAAATTAACAAAAAAAATATTTTAATATAAAATTTGTTTTGGCATCCCAAATAATCATCATTCACTTACTAAATACCTGCAAAACCCTGAAATGTGTGAAAATTCACACTTCACATCAATTTTTTTAATGTCCTTTTATATAAAAGCAACTGGCCGAAATAAGCAAATTTAAAAAAATAAAAACTGACCCTTACAAAAAGGCACAAACATAAACCAGTGGCGAAAGGAAACCTCCGCTAGACTTGCCCTCCCATAAAAAAAATATTTAAAAAAAAATGTAAACTAAAAAAAAAAAAAAAATTAAATATTTAGATAAATCTTCAAAAATACATCAATCTTTTGTTCACTTTTGTAAGAACACACAAGAACTGGTTATTTTGGTTACTTTTATGGTGTGTTACTGACTTTAAATGTCAATTAAAAATATTCCTTACGCTGTAAAACCGACTTTAGGTTGATAAGGTTATGATCATTATAATTAAGATATCATTTTTCATTATGACATATGTCAAATGTATCGACATTTTAAAAAAGTGACATTTTTTAATACCAACATGACATACAGCTTCAAAGGTGCAAACTATTGAAAACAAAATTCCCTCTTAGTTTGTTCCTACAAAAGTGAACTGCTTATATGTTCTATACAAATTTTTGTCCAAGGCTTGCTTTACTAGTTACGAATTAATTATCATGACCATGGAAACGTTACATATAAGTATGAAAAAATTGAGACTTGGAAAAATTTTAAATAATTTTACAAAAAATTTTCGAAATTTTTCGTTTTATCAAAAAACGTCTCAAATAAAAGTTATTAGTTATTGCATTTATAGTAACTTTTGTTCAATAAATTTTTTCGAAATATTTTTCTGTTGCTAAATATTCACAAAAATATTAAAATCGACACGAGTAAACTCCCATTTCTAGTCAACCGATTTTCATAAAAAACAATAGGGATCTTCCCATTTAATAGGAGAATTTTTTAGTACCAGAACGAACTCTTTAAGTTAAACCGTTTTTGAGTTATCGTGTATACACACAGACAGACAGACAGACACACACACACACACACACACACACACATACGGACGGCACTTCGAAAATAGGTTTTTTGGATTCCCTGGACCATGAAACGTGGTCATCCGTCAAAATCTCGACATCGAAAATTTTCGCGATTACAATACTTGCCCCTTATATATTAAGGTCGGGCAAGTAAAAAGCGCCTGTCTGAAAAAAAAAAATCTTTTTTTTTCAGAGGGGGTTATTGGTAGGGGGGTAAATGGCACGGGGGTTATTGTACAGGGGGTTAATGGTACGAGGTGTTATTGACATGGGGGGTTATGTCCCGGGGGTTAGTGTCCTAATACCCAATTAAGTATGTATACAATTCCAAATTTTGGTACGATAGATTTTCTCTACAAAACCTTTAGTAATCTCTAATAATTTAAAATATAAATAAAATTTTATATTTACATAACCAAGATGCGTAAAAAGTAATGAAAATACAGACGTATTTATAAAAGTATAAATATAAATTCTACTTTCTCAACGAAAGATCTGTTACAAGTAATGAAATAGCATAAATTTATGCTTACATTGCTTATGTTATCTGCTTTGCTTAGTAAGCTTGGCATCACATAAATTAATATATATAACTATTTTAAAATACGTAATATGTCGGTAAATATGAATTATGTTTTAGCAGATAGTTATGCCAAATTCTAATTACTCAGTGAGGGCAATGAAATTTTGACAACTATAAAAATAGCACAATGACGCGCATAACGTTTGAGACTATGCATCATACAAAAATTATATGTTAAGTTATGCACTATCAAAACTTATTCAATTATTCATCACTTAATTTAGCTTTTTTATTACTTTTTTATCTAATTGAATAAATATGTTTTGCAAAACATTTTTATAGTTTCATCGAATTTATTTTTTGAAATGATCTAAAAGTATTTTGATTTCATCAATTTTTTTGCTACTGTTTTTATTGTTTGTCTAAATATGGACAAATTGATCATAAAACTCTAATCATATGTCGTAAAATATGTTTTAATTAAATTTAATTGAAATCTGGTTATTTATTTAAATTTTGTTTATTACTTGTTTTATTATTATTATTGATATAATTTTTAATGTTGCTTGTTATCTATTTAATATTATATAATCTAATAACGAATATTAAAGAAAAAAATTTATGTGAAGTGTGAATATTCACACATTTCAGGGTTTCGCAGGTATATAATAAGTGAAGGCGGTATGCTGAGTGAGTAGGACAAATTTTACTTTGTAGTAATCACGGCAAAATGAACGATATTTTTAAAATAATTTATCGTCTGTTAATCATATAATAAGACTGGTTATTAAATTTACGCTCTTAAAAATTAAATACAACATTTGTCAAAATATAACTAGAATTTTGACAAAATAATTTCAACATAATAAAAATGCAAAAAAACAGAAAAAATAAAATTCACTCCGTACTCGAACTCGAAACCCTTCGTTTCCAGCGCATTTTAGCTTACGACACCAGTGCTCTAACCGTTACGCTATCGCACGCCTTGTATGTGAGTGTCTTACATTGGTATAACTTTTCCAACTTGTCCAACCAAAAACCACAAAAAATGCGTTATTTTCCGAAAACATAATCTGATCAAAAATTCCTGTTGTACTTTTTCGGTTCACACCAATATACATTACTTAGAATTTTTTTAGATTTTTAGTTTAAACCATCTGGGCTACAGGATGTGGGACAAATTTTTTTTGCACAATTTTGGCAAATATCGCCTCAAAATAATTTATTTTGCAAAAATAATTTGATCTTTAATCCACGTACTAAGGGCTTTCATTTGATACCCTACTCAGAATTTTAAAAAAATATTTTTGTTTTCGATGAGCACATATTTGTTTATATTTTTAGGGGGGTATGTTTTTTAGATGGTTTAGTATTTTTCCTATGTGCGGATCAAAGAGTTGTATAAGCATGCCAAATTTCAACTCTCTAGGTTTAGCCGTTTGGCTACAATTTTTACCGGACAGACAGACAGACGGACGGACGGACGGACGGACGGACGGACGGACGGACAGACAGACAGACAGACAGACAGACAGACAGACAGACAGACAGACGATATAAAAATATCGATATATTTTTCTAAAGTATCGATATTTCTGAAATATCGATATTTCGTTCCCATCCCTATACAAGTAATGACATAAAAAAAGGTCTTCGCTAAAATTGCATAACGCTAATTATTTTTACATTAATTTGGCGCCCCATTCGCAGCAGCGCCTGCATGCACCGCATGCTCTGAATGCCCCCTTCCGCCGGCCCTATGAAATACACCCTGGCACCCTACACTACCAAGTTATAAACTCATACACAATTTTAACTGGGCTAATGTGAGGGAAAATGAAGTACTGTCCACCTTAAAACTAGGTAATTAGGTTAGGTTTAGTTACTAAAAGGATAGAAGAGACGAAAGCCGAAAGGATCGAAGTAAACCTCAAGGAGTTTATATAAAAAAAAAAAATGGGTGTAGGGTGTAATCCTGGAGTTTTACCTCATTGTTAAACAATCTAAATTTGTTAATATATCAGTATAAAAGTAAACAAAAGGACAAAATCCGCAACAGGATAAATTTAAACCGTAGAGCCTATGGTTTAGAAATTTTTAGTAAAGTAATAAAAGAAGATTTATTTCCCTTAGTTGAGTTACAAACTCTTGTTAAATTTTTGACAGCTCTACTGCATCCATGTAACAAAAGCCTTAAGGCTGTGTATAACCCCCGGAGGTTATTAGTTTCTTATACAAAACTAAAAATCTGAAATAAAATTAGTATCAACCTATACATCAAATTTTGCACCAAATTTGTATCTATTTAATATGATAGTTTTAATTGTAGAAACATTTATAGTAAAAATATTATTGCTCAATAACTTAAAAATAGACATCAGCGATATTGCTCTGTAATTTTTTAAATCTATTTGTGGGTTTCGAATAACTTTTATATTTATATAGTTTTGTGTAGAAATGTTCAAATAATACGTCAATTTTTTTTTCGACTTGATTACTTATAACGGGTGTTTTTTTTTAGAGGTATAGAACTTTAAATTGCAATAAAACAACGATGGATTATTCGATTGACATGAATTTTTTTTTATTCGAAAGATAATCTTGTGGCATTACATTAAATCATACCAACAAGACGGCGCAACATGTCACACAGCTCGTGCCACAATCGATTTATTGAAAGACACGTTTGGTGACCGCCTAATTTCACGTTTTGGACCTGTGAATTGGCCTCCAAGATCTTGTGATTTAACACCGCTGGACTAATTTCTGTGGGGCTATGTAAAGTCATTGGTCTATGCGGATAAGCCACAAACGCTTGACCATTTGGAAGACAACATTCGCTGTGTTATTGCCGATATACGGCCACAAATGTTGGAAAAAGTCATCGAAAATTGGACGTCCAGATTGGACTACATCCGAGCCAGCCGTGGCGGTCATATGCCAGAAATCATATTTAAAATGTAATGCCACAAGATTATCTTTCGAATAAAAAAAAATTCATGTCAATCGAATAATCCATCGTTGTTTTATTGCAATTTAAAGTTCTATACCTCTAAAAAAAACACCCATTAGTTAAGAGCCTTCGTCGAAAAATATTATACTTAAAGATAATAGAATGCCACTTGGTACACGTATTCTTCACGAAAAATAAATCATTTTTACCCGTAACACCAATTTTGAAAACCGCGGCATATTCAAGAGGGCGGAAAAAATAGATTACCAAGTACAATAACTATAAGTAATTTTCACAATACAACAAAATAGCTAGAATCATATTTGTGGAATGAAGCTTTAGGTACAATTTGCCGCATTGTATTCAAATATGCGTTGATTGGTTTACAAGATGGCGTCTATAATGCAATTTGCTTATTTACAACTACCTAACAATTTTTTCTACAATTAAAAATATCCTATTAGATAGATAAAAATTCGCTGCAAATTTTGATATATAGATTGATATTAATTTTATTTCCGATTATTAGTTTTGTATAAGAAACTATTGAGGACTATAGGGTTGTGCGCCGCCTTAAAGAAAAGTCACTAGTGTTACTAGGAAACAGTTCCTTTTATTTTGAAACCGTCCGGAATAAATAATAAATGTATATAAACAAAAAGAGAATTTTAGAACAATATATTTTATTTGGAAATTTAAAGACAGGTGTATACATTTATTTGATTTGCTTAGCCTGCTTTATTATTTATTTAATATTTTTATATATCACTGTTTTTTTTTAAAGGTAATTTGATCTACCTGGCTCAGCTACTTAATAACGCGCGTGTTTTAAAAAACGTGAAACAAATCGGTGCTATAATAAAATGATTGGCAAACAAAACCAATGTCACCTTAAAATATACTTATTAAAATCAAATAAAAACAACAAAACAATTTCAAAACACTTCTTAGCAGTCATAAAATTATATAATAAAATAAAACCTACATCCAAATGCGTAGAAGATCCAAAGTAATTCCATAATGTCACCTAGGTGTCAGCACAAGGAAGTCAAACAATAAAATCACCACTAACAATACAATAAACTAAACACAAACCCCGCATAATAACACAAAAACCTTCTGTCAATTCGCCACACTACGTCGTTAAAAACAGCTGAGCGCGTATATAAGTAACATACAACAGTCGAACGTGTACTGAGCCGGCTCACAGCCAAACAACTGACTTACTGCTAGTTCAGAAGGTGGTATAAGTATCAGGAGAACATTTGGTAAGGTCGGGTTATTTTAATCTTGGCGCATTGAGCGATATGAATGGGATTAGAATTAAATATGAATCAATATGTGATGGAATTCGAATTATGTGCTTCTAAATAGATGGGGCAACCATTTTTCCTACTATACTAATATGGATTAAATTAAGTCAAGCAAGCATTGGACTTAAAGACCGGATTTTAATAAGATTTAATTAAGATACAGTTTCCGGATAAAATTGTGTTGATATATATTTGCTAAGGTCTTTGTTTTGGTGTCAGACATATGTATGAGGCAACAGATGCACACCCATGATTTTTTCTTGGAGAGGGGGGGGGGACCTAGAAGACAATATTGTTTAACAGGGGCAGGGGCAGACCGGGACCGGAACCTTTTTATTGGGAAATTACTGACCGGACCGGCTCATTCTAACTAGAGATGGGAATTTCGGCTCAGTTTGCGGAACCGGATCAGTGGAGGTCGTTCAGTTTGTTGAGCTGGTTCATTGATCCGGCTCATTGATCCGGTCGTTCGCTCGTAGGTAGACGTCGCTTTGAGCCGGCTCTTGCCTAAGCAGGAACGGGATCTAAGACCCGGTCAGTTGTCGGTCGTTCGCTCGTAGGTAGACGTCGCTTAGAGGCGGCTCTTGCTTAGACCCGGTCAGTTGTCGGTCGCTCGCTCGTAGGTAGACGTCGTAAGAGCCGGCTCTTGCTTAGACCCGGTCAGTTGTCGGTCGTTCACTCGTAGGTAGAACGTCGCTTAGACCCGGTCAGTTTTCGGTCGTTCGCTCGTAGGTAGAACGTCGCTTAGCCCCGGTTCTTATCTAACATTTTTGAAACAAACAATTGACTTTATGTAGCTACTGTATTTTAAACCAGATGTGTTAAGTTTATGGCGATGTTTATTGCCCTTATAAATCGGACATCTGGGATTTGGGCAATATTTTTAATATTTTTATATAGTATAGTTGTAAGAAAATACAGACTAAGCCTATTAGTTTCAAATAAACTGCCCTACAAATTGATGACAATAAATAATACACTTTATGATAATACATGACAATCCAGATCCGGATCACTCCGGTCACTGCTCACAATCGCCCGACCAATCGTATCCTTGAAACTTGAAACTATACAGTGATCCGTGAGCCAGTAAATTTTTACTGTATATACTATATCTTTGTTTTTGTTTTGTCGTTCTAAAGTTGTAGTTTGAGCTACGCTGATCTAATGTATTGGGTGTTAGGTGATTCGGAGGTCATTCAGAGGTTGTTGTGAGATTGGATTGATAGGCTTGGTATGTTGAATTGGAGTAGTGCGGATATAGCATGATGATACATCGTTTACGGATAATATCTCAATTTTCTAATGTATGTTATACTTGATGATGTTTTTTTCTGATTTTACTCTATGGTTTGTATTATCCAGATAAATATCATGCTCAAAAATATTCATAAAATTAATGGGGAAAGATTAAACCATCACAGAAATATCACACTGACCACGTTGCTTTTATATAGCGCCTAAGCTAGAAAGAAATTATCTACCCTGTCCTAGCGCCACTCAGATGATGGAAACATATTATTCAGTGCCCTCTCCACACGGTAAGCAAAGGATGCGTCGCATCGCCTTGCGCTAAGGGCACCGAAATTACCTTTCGGGACACTTTTATAATTAAAAATCTGACGACACGCCAAAAATCTGATAATAGAATTATATTTTAAAGAAGTCTACTCATATATGTAGATATATTATAATCACAAGTGAATAAAACTTTAATTTGCGCTATTTTAGTTTTAACAGTTACGCCATAAACTACAATCTTAAAATCATAAACCAAAGCAATGCCGGCTCCACAATGGATACAAAGGATGCGTCGCATCAGGGCGCCATCGCAACGAACGATTGAGCGGCGCCGTTTTTATACTGGCGAGCTGAACAAAAAGTCTTCGACAATTTTTTCTTCACAAAGAAATTTAAATTTTTTAAAAACGGGGCGTCATTTTTATTTTCGGGGCTCCAGATACCAATACGCATAAAACTAGTTATTATTCGTATCGTTTGTGTGACGTATAAAACATAGAATTCAGTTGCATAAAATCAGTGAATTAGTTCAGATTAATTCCTGCTATATATCGATGGTGATTTGCTAATATGGTGTATCTCAAAATAACGAATATTCCAATTTCCACTTTATTACTACTGATACCCCACAAGGGCAAATAATAAATGTTTTAAATAATTTTTTATCCTCGCCTTATGTTTACAAGTTAATGGTGGTATTTTTGAACATTTAATATAGATGATTTTTTTTGTTGTTATTTTTGTATTAAATAATTGTATTTTCAATAAAAAATGTTTAGCCTTTTCAATGAATGGCTATGTTTCAAAATAAATGGGCAACTTGCTGTCAAAATAGTTTATCGTTACTAGGGATACCATGCATTATAATAACTTCAATGTTGCACGATAAAAGAAATTCACCGTATTATTATATGTTTGCGTACTATTTTCACTTAAAAATAAAATGTAATACTTATAAGCACTTAAGTATTTTATTATTACCTGTATCATAATTGCTAATGAAAATTACGAATAAAGTTGACAATATCACATCATTCTATTGACAGCAATGTTAATTTCTTCATTAATAATTTAAAACCGATGCGATATTGTCAACTTTATTTGTTAAATAAATTTATTCAACAATGGTGAAAATGGCCAAATGAGTTTTTATTTTGCACTTTACCATTAATTTATTTGAATACTGGGTAAATACACATATGTTACATTTGAAATACTAGAGAGTGGGTATAATATAAGCACTGGTCCGTCAGAAATAAATCTTGCAACTAATGCGATTATTTTGCATTTTACCGCTGCTGGCAATTGATACGCCAATGGGCCACCTAACGGCCACGGGGACACCGGGGTACTGGCCCAGTGCGAAATGACAGCACTGGCCCATTACTTTCAATGCCGGGGAGTATGTGCTTCAACAGTACTGGCCCGTATAAAAATGTTTGCTGGGTAGCTACATAACTTTTCTGAAAAAAAAGTAAGAATTTATTCTGTAAAATGAAATGTATTAATGAAAGGAGTCAAAATTTACCATTACATATGCACCAAATTTATTTCCCATTTTTTTTTTTTTTTTTCGTCAGTAACTCATGCATTAATGCATAGTTATTTTAAATTTGTTTATGTTCGTACTTTTATGATCCAGTTGGCTTGGATAAAATGTCGTTTTTGGCAAAGATTTTTAAAAATAAATCCACGTTTAATCTGTTTTTAAAGGTGGTTTTGTTTAAAAATAACGGTGATCGTTTCATTTATTTTTGTTATTTGAATCACTGCAATGCAAACCTTGCCATACTTTTTAACTGGGGTCAAGGACCTTTTCACACTGATTAAATATTTCTGAAATGATGTGATTCCATTTTTTTCTCTTTCTATGAGGTACAAAACATTATGATGACGATGAAATAGGACAGAATTATAAAGATCAGGAAAGAAAGACTAAACATGTATGTAGTTGTAGGAAACACTGGCGAATGAGGTATCAGCTGATAGAATATCAAGTGATTATTTTTGTAGTAAATACTTGGATTTTTTTCAACATAGGGCCGAGAGTTCCAGTTGCTAATAAACTGTCCAATAAGTTTATTAGCAACACAATTTTTTTTCCGAGAGTTCCACCCCGAAATAGTTATTAGGTTGCTAATAAATAGGCTTATTTGTCTAATAACTTATAGGCAACATGAAGTGCTTAATAAAATGACATATAACCAAAAACAAGTTCGCAAAATGTGTCAATATTTCAATTTTAATTGAAAAACAGTATAATTTTAAAAGAATATACGAATGTGTAGTTTTTAAACATTTCTATAATGGTGATTTTAGTGTTTTATATACATTTTAGTTGTATTTTGATGAAATCGTCGATCTGTTTGGATGAATTTATAAATTATGGACAGCCGTTTTTAGAATATTTTGGGCATTTATTATAAATGTGATATATAAAGAACAATATATAAATATATATTTTTAAATAAACATTGTCTTTTATTTTTATATATGTATTTATTTCAATTACGATTACAACACATTACAAACAATACTTTAAGCATTACTATTTATATAAAAATGATAGAAAATAAGAAGACGGAATTATTGGCAGAATAATAAAGATGTGTGGCTGAAAATTGCTGATAAGTTAATTTCATATTGTTTAAGGAATGTAAAATAAAGCAAAATATGGCTGCCTTCTTATTTTCAGTCACTTTTGTACTATAAAATGCTATTTTTATTAACTTCTCTTCTATCTATATTGTCCTCTTTTTCTGTGATAAAATTTGTTGAATGCCGTTTAATTGTCATTTTAACAGTAACACAAAAAATATACATAACGTCATTGAATGTAAAGTCAAACTATTTATTGTCAAAATATTTAATGTCAAAATATTCAGTGTCAAAATTTCATCTCACTTTAGCTCTACAAATTTACGTATAGCTCTATCCCTCTTGCACCGTGTTACTATCATAAGAAATACCAATACAAAAACAAAAAATTATGTTGCTAATAAACTATTGGAAGGATTTTGTAACTTGGAAATCACCAATAAATTTATTAGCTTCATAAATATATTATGTGTCTAATAACTATTAGGGAGTTTATTAGGAACTGGAACTCTTCGGCCCATAGCCTATAATAAGTTTGCTTTATATTGAACAATATTAAATAATCACTATTTCAAAACAAATATTTTACTCATGATACTTATATTTTTATAACAAATTTTATGATTCATTTTAGATTCGATTTTTATTTATTTATTCTTACTTTTTCCTCTTGCATGAGTCACATAGCTAGAAATAAGATATTTAATTTTATTGTTTGTATAACACCATCTATATTTACCGAGATAAAAAGGAATGAATACGTATGTCTCATTTCAATGACTCCTTTTGTATGTAACAGTGCATTAAATAATGTAATTAGATTCTATTATTACATTTTCTTATTGCTCAGATTAGTATATTCATTTTTGTAACACGGAAGAAGGTCTGGCGTCTGGCTAACTGGTTACTATTGTATTTATTATTACTAAATCTAGTTTCTGATCTAATTTCAGGCTGGTAAATTAATATATTGTATACAGTAATTACGGTATTCCACTAATCATTGTATGGATAAAACGAAAACTGCTTATTTGAGTTAGTCATTGTACAAGGAATATAAGTGGAAAACAATTCAAAATTAGGTACCGTATTTTGCGGACCATAAGAAGCACCTTTTTACGCAGAAAAATTCACTTAAAATTTGGTTGCGTCTTATGATCCGAAGATATAGGTACGTTATTTAAAATGCGTACGCTGTTAGTGTGGAATCAATTCAGAGCGCATAAAACAGAATCAACCAAGAAAATAAAATAGAAATGAATAGAATTAGTTGTCATTTCTGGAGGCTTACAAGTCAACGACAATCCTTGGATGTGTCGATTAATAAACCATTTAATAACACTGGTCAACAAAGAAATTTCATCAGAGATAATTTTGGGTTACCTGCATTCAATTTGCAATGCTGATTTCAAAACAGCAATCAGATATTTTGTATCACGTATAGTTTTTATGATGAAATCTTATATGTATATACACAGATTTACCAATACTATACAGGCAAAGTACTACTTTTTTCAACATTTTATTGGATTAGACTTATGTATTTCGTACATTAACGTGTGCATTTCGTATTAACGTATGCACTTCCTGCATTCACATCTAGATTTCTTTCCCCAAAATCTTGGCGCAGTGAGTGACGAGCAAGGGAAACGCTTGCACCAAGACATTAAAGCTATGGAAGTTCGTTACCAAGGATTTTGGAATGAAAGCATGATGGCTGACCATTGTTGGATGTTGTATCGTGAAATTCCAGACCAAAAGTTTAAACGAAAATCGTACTCTCAACGATTTTAATAGCCTGTAATGGTATACTCTTATTTTACAATCATATTAAAAGCTCTCTTTCATGTTAATTAGTTGTTTGCAGTTCATTGCCTTGTATTAATTTAGCGTAGATGTGTATGTTACTTTTCCCAAATAAATGGTTTGCATAAAGTGTGATTTACTAAACACTCCATTTTCATATAATCTACTATTATATTGTACAATTGTGGTATGTATGTTCTATTCAACGTCTGGTGTATCTTCATTTTTCCGGTAACGCGGAGAGAGGAAAATGAACCGCCCTCTCATCCGGGTGATATTTTTTTAGTGCTTGGGCTTAATTTTTTTTCGACAGGGGGTACTGACTAATTTTTATTGATAAAAATCATGCATTTTTTCCTCGAATCCGTGTCGAATCAAAGTCACCATTGATCGGCACGGACAGGTTTTATCAGACGATAATTCAAAAATATTCTTAATACAAGACGGCCGGTCCAGAATATTTACGGCGAGAATCAAAGTGTTAAATGGTAATAATGGTTCAGGATAGCTTTTTGGACGTGCGAGATAATATTTTGAGGTATCAGAAAACATTTTTCAAAGAATCTGGGCCATTATTGGAAATATGCTTACAAGATTTCAGAAGGTGACAGCTGTCAAATTTTTTGCATTTTAAAATGGGAGGAGATTTCACATTTTGAACGTGTTTCTTGACAGAAGAATACTAATTAAAGATTTAAGGTGAATTAACGATAAAGTTTAAGACATTTGCAGGGCGAATTTCCATAAAATAGTGTTAAAAAAGATTTATAGATATTAAAAATTTCAGGGTTAATCAAAGTGTTAAGTGGTGATAATGGTTCAAGATAGCTTATTTGACGTGCGAGATAATATTTTGAGGCATCAGAAAACATTTTTCAAAGAATCTGGGCCATTATTGGAAATATGCTTACAAGATTTCAGAAGGGGACAGTTGTCAAACTTTTTGCATTTTAAAATTGGACGAGATTTCACATTTTGAACGTATTTCTTGATAGAAGAAAACTAATTAAGTATTTAAGGTGAATTAACGATAAAACTTAAGACATTTGCAGGGGGAATTTTCATAAAATAGTGTTAAAAAAAGATGAGCGACGAGTTTTATAATCGACAAGTGCGACAAAATTATATTAAAACGAGTCGCGAAGCGACGAGTTTTAACAATGTAGGGGAGAAGACCGGCGTAGCCGGGCTGAGGCCTCTAGTTACTTATATTTTCATAATATACAAAAATGTAAATAATTTAAAAACTATACGTGCTACAACAAAACTATAACCAGATTTGGATTCAGCATCAAAAATACATTCAGAAAAGCATATTTTTGTTTGTGATGAGAAAAAAAAGTTTAATTTTGTTGACCAGTGTAATTGTATGCGGGAAGAGTGGAACAAACTAATGATAAAGCCAAATCACGAAGTACCTGGGTTAAAAATTCATGGGAAGCTGTAAATGAAAAGACGATTATAAAGTTTTTTAAGAAATGCGATATAAGTAACGCATTGGATAGTATCGAAGATGACTTGGCTTTTGTAGAGAATGACAACCATAGTTGAGACGAAATAATATGAACAGTGACATTAACGAGACGACTGATACCTACAGAGAGTGAAGATGAACAGAATGTTCATGGTACAAGTTAACGTAATAATAAATATTTTTCTAAAAATCGTGTCATAAATTTGAGGTGCGTCTTATCGTCCGGTGCGTTTTATGGTCCGAAAAATACGGTATTTAGGCCCGGTCTTTCCACCTTCAGATAAAGTTCCAGGTAACTATCTGACAGATAAGGTTATTTGTAACTTCATCTGCTGAGTAAATGTCATCCCTTCTTTCTATAAAAATGTATCTATCGGATAGTTATCTAACGTATAATGACTGACTTGGAGTCTCTTGATTTCTGGAGTACCGAACAAATGTTCATACCTCCTTAATCGCAATTATATATCTCTATTTATTTTTATTGATGGTGCCAATGTGGCCGCACTTGAGTGCGTCTTGTTTTCAGAGTTTTACCTCATTCTCAATGACATGTTGTAATTGATCATCTTGTTGGTCTTTTGTTAAGTCCAGATGATAGATTTTGGTCTTCTGTATTTCATGCGGGTTTTTTCATTATATGAAGATAGTATGTTCTTTATCTCTTCATCTGGATGGTCTTCTAGTACTGTAAAGAATTTTTTCGCTCCTTCCTTTATATATTTCTTTATCTGTGGTATTTTTAAATCTCTGTGGATTAGCGAATTTCTCACAGACCAGGGTGCGGATACAACTAGTCTTAATATTCGATTTTGTCTTCTTTGCAAAGAT
Source organism: Liopterus haemorrhoidalis (assembly GCA_963971575.1). Classification (NCBI taxonomy): domain Eukaryota; kingdom Metazoa; phylum Arthropoda; class Insecta; order Coleoptera; family Dytiscidae; genus Liopterus; species Liopterus haemorrhoidalis. The sequence goes on along the minus strand of OZ020620.1, from coordinate 45,645,448 downwards.
TTAATTGTCGGCTCGCTTGCATGGCCCCGTATTGGATATGCGTATAGCATATGTGGTCTTAATATAGTTGTGTATAATCTTAATTTATTTTTGATACTCAATTTACTTCTTATCCCTATAAGAGGCATCAATTTGTATAGGATCCCCGATGAGGTGGCTCTTTTATCCTTTATATGCGGCTTCCAGCTTAGTCTTCTATCTAGGGTAACCCCAAGGTATTTGGTTGTATTTTTCCATGGTATTATGGTATCGTTATATTTTATTGGTTCTGCTTGGCCCTGTCTTCTTCTACTGAAGTACACTGCTTGGCTCTTCTCGACGTTTATAGTAATCCTCCACTTTGTGTACCAGCTGTGCAGTTGTTCGGCGGCGAGTTGCAATCTTATATTTATCATTTCTTGATGACTGGATTTATATAATATTGCCACATCGTCTGCATACATCGCTAGTAACCCTCCGTGGTTGATCTCTAGAACGTATAATGAGACTGACGTATTGGATTCACTGACTGGTATTGACATTTATTCAGCAGATGAAGTTACAAATAACCTTATCTGTCAGATAGTTACCTGGAACTTTATCTGAAGGTGGAAAGACCGGGCCTTAGTGTATTGCAAAGTTAATAGGGTTGGCGATTTTAGAACTAATATTATTATTGACTAACTGGAGTACCCGTACTTCGGGTTTGTTTCTGAAAATTTCAGTACTACCATTTGATTCTTTGTGTAGATTTTGGGGACCATTTTTCCCCAACTTTTAAATCGCGTTTCGATAAAATTCGTGGCCCTTCTATCTTGTATAGTTTACATAAATTCAGTTTAATATTTTTTTCTTTTTTTTAGGGTTTTGTAGGTATGACCAAAAAACCCTTATACCGTCATTTTGCCGTCTGTCTGTCTGTCTGTCTGTCTGTCTGTCTGTCTGTTCGGTAAAAATTGTAGCCAAACGGTTAAACCTAGAGAGTTGAAATTTGGCATGCTTATACAACTCTTTGACCCGCACATAGGAAAAATACTAAAACATCTAAAAAACATACCCCCCTAAAAATATAAACAAATATGTGCTCATCGAAAACAAAAATATTTTTTTTAAATTCTGAGTAGGGTATCAAATGAAAGCCCTTAGTACGTGGATTAACGATCAAATTTTTATTTTTGCAAAATAAATTAGATGCGATTTTTGCCAAAATTGTGCAAAAAAATTTTTGTCCCACACCCTGTAGCCCAGATGGTTTAAACTAAAAATCTAAAAAAAATCTAAGTAATGTATATTGGTGTGAACCGAATAGTACAACAGGAATTTTTGATCAGATTATGTTTTCGGAAAATAACGCATTTTTTGTGATTTTTGGTTCACAAAGTATAAAAGTTATACCAATGTAAGACACTCACATGCAAGGCGTGCGATTGCGTAACGGGTTAGAGCACTGCTGGAAAACGAAGGGTTTCGAGTTCGAGTACGGAGTGATTTAATTTTTTCTGTTTTTTTTTGCATTTTTATTATGTTGAAATTATTTTGTCAAAATTCTAGTTATATTTTGACAAATGTTGTATTTAATTTTTAAGAGCGTAAATTTAATAACCAGTCTTATTATATGATTAACAGACGATAAATTATTTTTAAAATATCGTTCATTTTGCCGTGATTACTGCAAAGTAAAATTTGTCCTACACACTCAGCATACCGCCTTCACTTATTATATACCTGCGAAACCCTGAAATGTGTGAATATTCACACTTCACATCAATTTTTGGGCTTTTTTTGTTATATGTTTATTCTAAAATTATCCATTTCGTTTTTCCAATTGTATAAAGAATGTTGGTTTACGATATTTTTCATTTGTAAGATTAATAAAATATTACCCTCCACCGCTGACTCCAAAAGACAGTAACTAAAATGTTGGAATTTAGATGTGCTAGATGCTGAAGTAGAATGTAACATTTCTCAAGATAATGTCTGTCCGTCAGAGCGACATATCTGAAGAGAGCAAAGTTAGAGTTGACAGTGTAAAAGGGAGAGAGGTTGACACAAGACGAGGAAGAAGATAGGAGATCTTGAGAATTTCTCGGGTAATGTACCTATTAACAACACACATGAACGTTGAATATGTGTACACTTTATTCAAGTGTCTCGTATTAGATACCTGTGAGATAGGATTGCTCTTTCCATTGTTCTTATGAATATAAGAAATTCCACATCTCATTTTCTCTTATTTATTGTTTGTTTTCATTTTTAGAATATTATGCGTACTGCAACCATGTCTTACATATAAACATCAAACTAAGATTACTGAGATTGCTATTTTTGAAGTTGGCTTATCCTAAACAAAAGGATCAAAAGCTTCAATTAATCGGTAAAAGTAACTAGAATTGAAAATCTAGTTCCGCCTAACCCAAAGGAACAGACTTTATTTCAACTTAAAAAATTATAAAAATAATTGTGTATGACAGTGTTATTTTTATGTTAAATAATATAAAATTAACATTAATATTACTATATTAGTATTGTAATAAAATCCAATATTTCATTTTAGAAATGTAAAAATAGTAAGGTCTGTTCCTTTGGTTCAGGCGGAACTAGATTTTCAATATTTGTTACTTTTACCGATTGATTGAAACTTTTGATCATTTTGTTCAGGAAAAGTCAACTTCAATATATAAAAATATATCTAATGACAAATTACAAAAATGAAAATTGCGGTTAGTTCCGCCTAATCGTTTCGAATAGACTGTAGGTACAAATTAGGATTATTATATTGGGTATAATAATATTAATGTAAAATTAATTACTATTAAAAAGGAATATTTCTATTTCAAAATCTAATACATGCTTTTTGTGCATTATGTGTTACTTTTTTCGTATTTTATCTTTACATTATTAAATAAAACCAATATAATATAAATAAATAGCTTTTTTTTAATATTAATAAAACATCGATGTTTCCGATACATCGATGTTTTTCCTTCGATGTTTTTTCAACATCGATAGTAAGCGCCGATGTTAACATCGATGTTAAACATCGATGTTTTGCCTTCGATGTACAAACCTAGTACACAGGAAGATTGCAATACGTTCGGGACACGTAGATTTCAAGCGAGAATTACCTTATTCTTCTTCTTCTTATTCTGTTGGCTTCGGTTTAACACCATTCCGCCAGCGCATAGCTAATGGAGAACCTATTCTACATATCTTTTTCGATTTCCGTTAAAAACCATAATATTTTGTCACAAACAGCTGGAGTGGGATTTTAGAAAGGATTGTTTTTAAGTTAAGTGGAGCAGTTAGGATTTTCGCGAGATCTGAATAAAAGACTGTAGATGCTGCGGTGTGATTTCGACAGTTAAAAAGTATGTGTTCCGTAGTTCCAGGTTCTCCACAACTGCATAGATTTGTTTCTAATACATTGATTCGGTTGAGGTGTTGGTATGAGTGGCAATGATTAAATCTCATGCGACAGACTGTAGAGATTGTTTTTTTGGGTAAATGAAGGTTGTGGAACCATGGCCGAGTTGCGATGAAAGGTTTGATGGTATGAAAAAAAGAGCCTTTATCTTGAGCCGTGGTGTCCCATTCTTGCTGCCATCTAGCAAGAATTGACTGGTATATTAGAGGTAAAAGATCTTTGTGTGGGACCGTCTTAATATGAGGCTGACCGGGAAGCAATGCGCGAGAATTACCTTATTAGAGACATTAAACATCGTTTAGCTAATGTAGACCGAGCTTAAAAATTTACAGTTCACAGCAATTTTTTGTAATAAGTTTTTCCCCTTGTTTGAATTTTGTACGCCACTGACTGTCTGACCACAAAAACTATAGTGATCTGTGAGCTGAAGTATAATCTAAGTGACGACTATTCTTTTTGGGCTGTTCTTTTCAAACGTCAACATACTATACAATTGTTTATAGCAACTTCTCACTCATGTGTTCTATTCTTTTCTCGGTGACGAGAGACGCGAGTAAACAAGACATACATGTAACAAATGCAGCACAGACGAGAGTGCGTTGTTTAACAATCGACTGTCGGACACAGAACACATAAAAGAACATCGCTGGATTCTTTGTATTTTTTAAGCAATTTACATTGTCATCCGGAAGAAATAAATAGGTTTTAAGAGAACTTAATAAAAAGGAATGTTACTATAAATAAGAGGGTATTGTACTCAACAAGATTTTTTTACTGAAAATAAAAGTGGTTTAGAAGGTTCATTGTTAAATTTTTTTATCAGTGCAATGACAGGGTTCTAAGAAAAGATCTTTATCAACCTACACATATCAGGTGTCAAAGTTTAAGGTATGCAGATGGCCTAAATACATTCAATGCTCGTTTAATGCACATAATACTGCTCTTCGAGTCTCTTTCTGAGACAGAAATATGGACACAATGTCAGGTTTACTTTAGGATAGTAAACAGGATAGCTACTATATGTGTAGCTAGCCTGTTCACTATACCAGTGTTTCTCAACCTTTTCTGGCATGGGACCCCCAAAATAACTTACATATTGTCTGCGGCCCCCCCTATATATATGTACATGTATATATGTGTGTGTGTGTGTGTGTGTATGTGTGTGTGTGTGTATATATATATAGGCTTACTATAATTATGAAACTCTAAAACGGGACAAGAACGGGAGCTACGGCAAAGGAAAAAATTTAACCACAAAAAATTGTTTTATTATTAAGTCTTACAAAAGAAATATGCAGATGGTCTACTGCAGCAGAAAGTTAATTATTTTATTTATTGTACCAGTACAACAAATATTTTTAAGAGCAGGTTCTAACTTATAAATTGTTGTAGCTATACCAATATAATTCAATATTCATTTAGTCAATAATCGGGATTTATGAAAATAATTTAAAAAATAGTTTTGTTTCTCTAGTTATAGCCGATAGTGTATGCAAGTATGTGTTTCTATATTGTCGATAGAAGCACATTCTACATAACAATGACTTACATTATAAAATTAACAAAAATGTCTACAAATACCTTTCCAGTCGCTCCAATTTTGGTCTGCATGAAGTCCAAACACTAAAGTCCACTCTATAACACACTATTTCAAGTATTTTTTGCACTTTTATCACTTAAAAATAACTAAAAACGTCAGAAAAAAATGAAGACGCTACTTGCAAAAATCACGTATCACTACATATCAAGATGGTTAATCATGATAAAGCTCATTAAGGAATATAGTCATTAACAATTAATACATAAGGAACAGAATTGCTTAAAATAATTCTTTATGAGAATAAACACATATATTAATATTTTATCAATAGTATACAGGTGGTTTAAATTGAACTACCGGGCCCAATACACTATTTTTTTATTATTGAAGATGAGGTATAACGTTAAATTGGGAAGTTACTTGGTACTACATGATCTAAAATAGTTTATATTTTGTTACTTTGTATCTTTATATAAATAGTTATACATTTTAATTGAGGATTTATTAAAATTTCAGAGCTATAGCGTTGGAGACACGGCCTATATGGTAAAATGGGAGGACAGAGGTGATAATAGGATTACTTTTGGGCTATCAATGATAATTCTGAGATCTCAGAAAGGGATGAACATTACTATTGGAATTATAATGGAGTTATTTTTCGAGAATTTTATACAGGTTAATTTTTTTATTTACGGGTTCATTTGGAGGGCTGACACCTTACCCTTTTATAATTAAAAAAATATACAAAGTAATTTAAAACTAAACGGTTTTTGATATTTAATTATTTTCGATGAATCGTTGTGTGAAAATTTACATTTGTGTTAAATTTATGTAATAAAATATGTAGAATTTTTTGCTGTAACTAAATAGAACGTTGTGCAAATGCAATATATCAGCAAACAATGTTATTTTTCAATTTTTACTAGACTATTACTATCGCTTCGATAATTGATGCAGTACTTTTATATTGGATCACAAAAAGCACGTATTTTATCTGGGTTAATTTTCATGAGTTGCACATATTAGAATTTTTTGTATTTCCATTTAAACAACAATTAGGAATAAACAAAATCAAACTTTAACAAAACGTCAAGGAATTGGCGATTTTTAAGATGGACTTGATCGAAGAACAGCATGTCTCTGAAAGTTTGTTTCAAACTGTGAAACACCAAAATATATCATTTTTAGGCCCGGTCTTTTCACCTTCAGATAAAGTTCCAGGTAACTATCTGACAGATAAGGTTATTTGTAACTTCATCTGCTGAATAAATGTCAATACCAGACAGTGAATTCAATACGTCAGTCTCATTATCCGTTAGATAACTATCTGATAGATACATTTGTATAGAAAGAAGGGATGACATTTACTCAGCAGATGAAGTTAAAAATAACCTTATCTGTCAGATAGTTACCTGGGACTTTATCTGAAGGTGGAAAAACCGGGCCTTAGGACAGCAAAATTTAGGCAAAATTTCAAATTTCTAAAAACATACGACAATTTTCTTATTTTATCTGCAATGTAGTTAATGTGAGATTTCCAGCTAAGTAAACTATCTAGATAAATTCTCAGGTATTTTATAGGTAAGTTAATTTCTGTAGTATTGTTGCAAGAACAGGGTAGTTTATTTTGTTGGCATTTAGCAAGAATGAACTTAGTTTTGTATGGTTCGCTGAACAAAAATATTGTCAATGCTTGGTATATAAGGTACTGGGAATACATATCAAAAAGCGAGATGGTAGATTTGTGTAAGTGTGTGAGAGACAGAGACAGGTAAAGAGAGAAAGTGATAAATTACATTTGTCAGTTTATGCACCATTTAACTTAGTTTCAGTATAATTACATATTTTAACCAAGAGCAGAAAAAACGCTAATGATTCTGAGATATTATCAGCTAGGTAACGCCGGATGTCATTCATTATTTTGCCGGGGTCGGTGGTCTATTAATCGAAATATTTGTCAAAACGCCACCGCTTTCTTTATTTCAAATTCATAATTATATATCTGATCGCAGGTGAACCGTAATAATGAATTACTTTGTTAAAAAAATCTGACATAAAATGTATGATTTCCCGTGTGCAATCGTTGATAAAATTTTAAATATTAAACTGCTAAATTACTCCATTTTTAGCTGTTTCAGATAAACATGTATAGTTAGGGTCAAGCTAGGGAAGAAACTCTCTCCCGAGTTCCCTGTAACAAAAGGACTCAGACAAGGCTGCACTCTAGCTCCCACCCTCTTCAAGATATATATTGAAGGGGCCTTGAAGGCATGGAGGCGCAAATGCAGTAATATGGGTATAGATATTGGAGGCAATGCACTGTATATCCTATTATTTGCAGATGACCAGGTTCTGATAGCTGAAGACGAAGATGATTCCAGCTATATGGTGAGAAAACTAAGGGAGGAATATAAGAAATGGGGTTTAGAAATAAATACACAGAAAACTGAATACCTCGTTGTTGGTGAGAAGGGAAGAGACCTCAAAATAGATGACGAAATCATCAGAAACTGCCAGACATTTAAATACCTAGGTGTTACCCTATCAAATAGAGGGAAGAGTGAAGATGATATTAACAATAAAATAGGGCAAGGGAAGTGTGTAATAAGGCAACTAAACCCGGTATTGTGGAACGACAATATAACCAAAAGGACGAAAACCGTTATCTACAAAACTATTGTCGAAAGTATCTATGGTTCAGAAACATGGGAGCTCACACAAATAAATAAAGCCCGACTGAGCGCCGTGGAAATGGACTTTGGAGAAGGAGTTGCGGTATCTCCAAACTCGAGCACGTTCGTAATGATACCATAAGAGCAACTATGAACGTTAAAAACTCCATCATAGAATCGATAGAAAACAAACGACTCTTATGTTATGGGCACCTCCAGCGTATGCCTGATGACCGATGGCCCAAAAAGATTAGGGAGTGGATTTCTGCGCGCAGACGAAAACCAGGGTGACCAGCAAGGACCTGGGCTCAGGATGTGCGGGAGGCGATGGAGGCAAGAGGTCTCCAAGATGGCGACTGGATGGACAGAGTCGCCTGGCGAAAAGGAAGCGAGAAACGGCGCCAGCCGTAAACCACTCGCTATATATATATATATATATATATATATATATATATATATATATATATATATATATATATATATATATATATTGTCAATTTAAGTTGTTAAATAAATTTATTCAACGATGGTAAAACTGGCCGATTGTAAATTGTATTAACAGTTATAATTTATTGATTTATTTATAAAGAACACGCAATTTAATTTATGCCAACTTGTAAAATAATTATTTTTTATTTTAAACAAAATAAGACTCTAGCTCTTATAGTTATGGACCCAGTTGTTAAAATCCCCAATTGTGTACGGCCCGAATTGTCCATCACCCCAGTTGTTAATGGCCCCAGTTGTGCAATGCCCCAATTGTGTACGGCCCGAATTGTCCATCGCCCCAGTTGTTAATGGCCCCAGTTGTGAAAAGCCCCAATTGTGAACGGCCCGAATTGTCTTACGGCCCCAGTTGTCTGGTTACCCTACAAAACATATAGAAATGCAAGCAGATACTTAGACAGATAAGTCAAGCAGATGGACAGACAGGCAGACAAATAGGCAGGTAGGCAGGAAAACAAAGAGCGGACAGGTAAGCAGATAAATAGACAGGTAGGTAGAAAGACAAATAGCAGACATATAGTTAGACAGGTAGGTAGAAAGACAAATAGCAGACATATAGTTGGACAGCTAGACAAACAAACTGACAGGCAAGCAAGTGTATACTCAATAACCCATAAAGTGATAGAGAAGAAAAAAGACAGATAAATAACAAGAGAAGAGACAGATAGCAAAGCAGACAGACAGGCCAATAGATGGATATACAAACATACAAATAGGCAGAAAACAAACTAGCAGGTAGATAAGAAGACACACAGACAAGTTAAGTTGAAATTTTAAGGCCCGGTCTTTCCACCTTCAGTTAAAGTCCCAGGTAACTATCTGACAGATAAGGTTATTTGTAACTTCATCTGCTGAATAAATGTCAATACCAGTCAGTGAATCCAATACGTCAGTCTCATTATCCGGTAGATAACTATCCCATAGATACATTTGTATAGAAAGAAGAAATGACATTTACTCAGCAGATGAAGTTACAAATAACCTTATCTGTCAGATAGTTACCTGGGACTTTATCTGAAGGTGGAAAGACCGGGCCTAAGTGTTTAATTAATTAGAATCGAGGAAATATTTTAACGTTTTTTAGATTAACTATTTAAGAAAGATTGAAATTGAATAACTTACAAAATATTTATCACCACAGTATTTTACTTTTAACTGCGAGACTATCCTCATTATAAGTGTAAAAAACTAAAAAGTCAACTCAAGTATTAAAACTACTGGGAACTTTTATTAATTAAAAAAAGTTTTAAAGTAAAAATAAGTGTTCTCTCAAGTGAAATAACATTGTCTGTTAAGACCTGCGTCAACTGACCGCAGAAGTTAGTGTAAATATTCAAGTCAGTGAGAATGCGGGTGAGTTTTCAGCAGAGAACTTTATTCACGTCCAAACAAGTGCCTTGAAAATTTAAACCGCTTACCACTTACACATAAACAGGACAGATGAGATGAAGTGACAACCAGTCCAGCTTTTCCAGAGAGAAAAATATTAAGTAAAATGTAAAACAAGACAGTGATGACAAAAATTTCTGTTTTTTAATATCGTATCTCATAGACCGGGAGCTCATGACAGTTTTTGGTCTCCGATTTCATACAGCATGCCTTTCGGAGGAGAGAATATTTACCCTGTGACAACAAAAAAGGGATGGTACTAAACCCCTGCACGCTTTCCGGTCATAGGGAAAATTGCATTTCCACTTAAACACAAAATTTTTATGCTTTTCTCTGATTTAATATTGCTTGCCCTTTTGTCAAAAGAAAGTTATAACAAATTTAAAGTCTTTTAAATATATGCATGCGATTCGGAGGGTCCCAAAGGGCTCAAACGGTCATGTGATCTTGTAATAAAAAAATATGATTTTCCGCGTTTTCATACAGCATGCCTATAATTAAAAGACTTTAAATTTGTTATAACTTTCTTTTGACAAAAGGGCAAGCAATATTAAATCAGTGAAAAACACAAAAATTTTGTGCAAGTGGAAATGCAATTTTCCCTATGACCGGAAAGCGTGCAGGGGTTTAGTACCATCCCTTTTTTGTTGTCACAGGGTAAATATTCTCTCCTCCAAAAGGCATGCTGTATGAAATCGGAGACCAAAAACGTCATGAGCTCCCGGTCTATCAGATGAAAATAAGTCAAGTCCAGAATAAATAAATTGATTGTTTTAATTCCTCCGCTACTTATGATGAACCAATATATCGACCATACCAGGGACGTAGCCAGGGGGGGCATAGGGGGCATTTGCCCCCCCCCCAGGATAGTTTACCTTATATAAAATATAATTTAGGTTGTTAGAAGTTTTCTTCGCCGGAAGTGAAGAAAATTTATAAATTTACCGGACTTTTATTATTTAATATACCACAAAAGACCTAAAACAGGGGGTCGGCAACCTGCGGCTCTTTTAGAAAATTTTGTGGCTCTTTGAAAATTGGCTGGTTTTTATTTTAATATAATCTTTTTTTTAATTTTCAACTTTCTGCCTGTACTATACAGGTTTTGTATTTTTCAGACTGATTTACGGTGAAATTCACGCCCGGTAATTCCCCGAGTTACTGCATATTCCCTTTTAGAAGGTGTTATTTGTTTCGAAAAAAAGTTATCTGTATTTATGAATGATTTACGTGCAAAAACATTTTTACATTTTATTAATTTACAAAAACATGTTATTAATGCAATTTTTTTTTTTGCACAAACTATTGATAACATGAAAGAAGCTTTTCGAGATAGATTTAAAGAGTTTAGAAAATATAAAGCTACACTAGCTTTTTTGACAAAACCAATTGAAGTAGATTTGTAGCAATTACATTTATCACCTTCAATTAGTGGATTTGAAATCCATAGGTTTATGGAATTACATATTCTTAAAACTTAATTTTGAGCTGGAAAATTTAGAAAGAAAAGTGAATTTTATCTTCCCAGCATAAGTGGACCGAAATTCGCAATCTTCAAAATGTAGATAAAGTTCTTTTCGAAGCTTGGAACAGTCTTCCAGAATCGTTCAATCTTTCAAAAAATTATGCTTTTGGGCTGCTGACAATTTTCGGATCCACATATTACTGTAAGCAAATCTTTTCACATATGAAATTAATAAAGAGTCAGTTAATAAGTAATCTTACTGACCTGAAACTAGAGTGCTGCATTAAGTTAAAGATTACTAAATATTCACCAAATATTGAAGTCTTATAGAACACTATACAGGAACAATAGTCCCATTAAAAAAATTATTATATTGTAATATACTGGCAACTACAATAGGTATCATAAACTAAATGTATAAGTAAATATTACTTTATTGTAATACTTGATTATTTTAAAACAAATTTTTACGTTTTTTTTTTTTAATATAGCATATATTTCTTAGCGGCTCTTCCATGTTATTGTTTTTTTTTTCAATATAGATTTGGCTCGTTGTCACTGAAAGGTTGCCGACCCCTGACGTAGAACGCTGTTATTTTCTACCCAAGCCAAGTAATTAAGTTCGTACCAACCAATTTAGAATATTTTGTTATCCCCCCCCCCCCCCAAGCTGAAATCCTGGCTACGACCCTGGACCATACCATCAGTTTCGCACCACATTTCCAATATCAAGTCTGCCAAACCGCTATATAAATCTTTTTTTTTCTAATTTCCATCATGAAATGCAGATGGTGCTTAAGACATTAAATTTATTAAGTGAATGTGTAATTACAATAACCGAAATTGAGTTTTATAAACGAATTTGTTCGGCAAACAAATTACATTCGTAAAGACATTTGGAAATTTTTAATGAAAGATAATTTTACTTTATGAGTAATTAAAAGTTGGAGTAAATCTTTATAAAATTGACCATTTTGGGTAATTTCTTTCACATGTTCATTTAGTTAAAATAAATGTGGATAATTATTCTTAATTCTCAATCAGCATTTGCCGGGAATAAAATTAATGGAGTAAAAAATGTTTGTAAAAGCTATATTTGAGAAAGAACTTGAAATAAAAAATCCGAGGATTATTTTTAATTATAAATGATTTTAATTTATTATTTTAATATATCCTATAAAAAAAGTAATCGAACAACTACGTATGTGGTCAATGACTTAAGTACAAAGATTGAGGTTCCTGGTCAAATAAAAAAAAAAATCAGCTGTGGCCACCACAGGACCGACCGCCATCATAAAGTACTTATATAAAATACATTTTAGCAGCAGAGTAGAAATAACTTGGCCTAATATTTTCTAACAGAGATTATTTATCATGACCATGGAAACGTTACATATATGTAAGTATGAAAAAATTGAGATTTGAAAAAATTTCGAAAAATTTTACAGAAATTATTTGAAATTTTTCGTTTTATCAAAAAACGTCTCAAATAAAAGTTATTAGTTATTGCTTTTATAGCAACTTTTGTTTAATAAATTTTTTTCGAAATATTTTTCTGTTGTGAAATATTCACAAAAATTGTAAAATCGATACGAGTAAACTCCCATTTTTAGTCAACCGATTTTTAAAAGTTGATCAACTCGTGCCATTGATGGCAGAAGCTTAAATATGAAGTTTCATAAAAATCCTTTCAGCCGAATTTGCTCTGCACGTGTACATAGACAGACGGACAGACAGACAGACAGACAGACAGACGGACAGACAGACGGACAGACAGACAGACGGACGGACAGACAGACAGACCGACAGACATCATGCTAAAAATAGTCAAAACGTTATGTAGGGAGCTCAATTCGTGGAGATCCATCGAAATCTCGAAATGTCAAAATCAGTATGATCACAATACCTCCCTTATATATGTTGACGGTCGGTAAAAATTGAGACTGAAAAAAATTCGAAAAATTTTACAGAACATATTTGAAATTTTTCGTTTTATCAAAAAACGTCTCAAATAAAAGTTATTAGTTATTGCTTTTATAGCAACTTTTGTTTAATAAATTTTTTCGAGATATTTTTCTGTTGTGAAATATTCGCAGAAATCTTAAAATCGACACGAGTAAACTCCCATTTTTAGTCAACCGATTTGTACCAAAAGTTGATCAACTCGTGCCATTGATGGCAGAAGCTTAAATATAAAGTTTCATAAAAATCCTTTCAGCCGAATTTGCTCTGCACGTGTACACAGACAGATGGGCAGACAGACGGACAGACAGACGGACAGACAGACAGACGTACAGACGGACAGACAGACGGACGGACAGACAGACCGACAGACATCATGCTAAAAATAGTCTAAACGTTACGTAGGGACCTCAATTCGTGGAGATCCATCGAAATCTCGAAACGTCAAAATTGGTATGATCACAATACCTCCCTTATATATATTGGCGGTCGGTAAAAAAGAAATAGATGTAATATTTTTATCCATTTTTTAATATTTTAGTTTATCGTTTTATTTAATTTTCCGTGTCTATAAACTGTTAGTCCATCTCTGAATATCAAGTGGTGAAAAAGCGAATTTCCGCATATGTGAAGTTGGAAAAATAAACATGAAAACCGATAACATTTGCCCAGCTACTTGAGTTGTGAAAACCTCGTATTAACCTCAAATATTGACTCACATCAGCAGCTCTATCGTTTACCTGTTATTTTCAAAACATTTCACTCGCACCCTTCAAAATATACCGGCTAATTATTACTGTTTTTTCAAAGCACTTTAAATGATAAAGTGGACTTTTCAATGATAAAACGTTCCATAATAGACTAAAACACTTGTATGGAATTTTATATTTCATTTTTCTGCTCTTTATTAAAGCAAATATTTGTTACGGTGAGATAAAAGTGCCAGTTTTTAAATTTATTATTTGTTTAGGAATGTAGGAGATTTGATAAAAAATACTAACGGCATAAAACATTAATAAAAACTTCTGATTTAATAATGGGCTCTTTAAAATTGTTCCTTGGAGCAGCTAAGCACCGTTGTCAATATCCTTTTTACTTCTGGAAGCCTCTTGTTCATACAGTACCTTTTGAAAATTGCTCCTTGATCAAGCTTCGAATTTTTCGTATGATATATATATTCTTTATTCCCCTAAGCCTTGCGGCGTTTAGGGTGCTAACATTTACAAAAAAGAACAAAAATAAAATAAAATATAAAACAATCAACCCAAAAATACATAACAATAACATCCAATACAATTTACATTTTACAATCTTCTTTTTTTTCTCTCTTTTCTTTCTTCTTTCCGTTTCCCCTTCCTGTTATCCTTCGCCAATCTCCATCCTTCTTGCCTCAAATTGTCTCGCCCACCTCTCCCCCTTTCCATCTTCGTGCAACAGGTCTATTGTGCTCCCCGACCATACTGTCATCTCTCTACACCTCTTCGCGAGGTGCTCTATATCTTCCTCCTCCTCCCCGCACATCCTGCACATCTTATCCTCCTGTCTCCTCCAATATCTATTTCCTCTCTCTTCATTCCCGCACCTTAGTCTCGCAATCCTCCTAACTCTACCTCCTGACCTTCCTCGTTCTCCCCTCAAGTAGCTTGGTACCCCTATAGCTCTGACCTCCTTATATCTCCCTGCGCTCCTTGAATTGTCTATTCTGACTGTCCTTTCTTGCTCCCCCACTTCCTTATCCCTCCTCCACAACTCCTCAATCACGCCTATCCCATCTTTTCTTCTCCTTTCCACCTCTGTCGCATCCACTCCGCATCTCCAGTAATACTCTTTTCTCATCTCCCCCCATGCGTACCATCTTCCTTTCTGTTCCTCTCTGGCTCTTTCTTCCCAGCATTCTCTCATTATTTTTTTGTCTATTTCTATTCTAACTTTCTCTTCGTACTTAACCGCCCTCCTACCTGTACCCACTTTCATCTTATCCCTTTTCAGTTCCTCTCGTACAATGTACCCTGGTGTCGTTCTATCTACCCTTAAGATCCATCTTAAATACCTCTCCTGTACTCGTTCTACCTTCACCCATTCCTTCCATCCCCAAATTTCCATCCCATATAGCAGGATGTTTTTCACCACGGCGTCAAACAACATCAATCTCCATCTAATATTGTCCCTAAACTTTCTCTCTCCTATACTCCACAGCTTCCCAATGACTATCCTTGCCTTCTTTACTCTTTCCCTTATGTGTAGTTCAGCCCCATTGTTCCTCGTTAGTATATAACCTAGGTATTTTATACTCTTCACCTCTTCTATTTCTCTGCCACCCCATTCCCATTTTATCTTCTTTCTTCGAATTTTTCGTATGAAAACATCTTCTTTTTACGATCCTTTCAGTATTAGAAACACCAAATGGTGTAGGGGACAAGCAGAATTTATATAATAACAGGTGTTCAGTTCTTTGGACGCCGCCCTACTCTTATCTAATCTGGTATATGAGTTTGAGAGATGAGTTCAATTGTCATAAATCAGAGCAACACTTTAGGGAAAGAGTGAAGAAAGCAAAACTGGTTCAGATTATATTCTTCAATTTCATCTGTATTTGATGAATAAATCCAATAATCAGATTCCAATAATAATAACAGTTCCATTGAAAAAGGCAGAGCAACACGTTAGGGAAAGAGTGAAGAAAGCAAAGCTGGTTATGGGAAAACTATGTAGCATAGGGGAGAGGAGGTTCAATGACAATATCAAGTGAAGGATGAAGATATTCGATGCAATAGGGAAGATAATCCTTATGTACATACATACGTAGTTGAGATTTGGAAGGAAATCAGAATAGAAAGAAAGAGTGCACGGAAACAAAAATTTATGCATTAATGCCCAAAAAATACTACTTTTTGCCGATGACGTTGTTGAAGTACGGCACTGCAGGTTTATAATTTTAATATCTCTTGCAATTTAAAGTAAGCAGGAAAGTTTAAAATATAATTTACAATTCTTTGTCTGAAATATTTCAGAGTTAATTCTAATATATAGTAGTCATTATAACCAGTATTTATGGAAGTATTTTGACATTTACCCATACATTTATATTGCTGTAAATTTTCTCTAAGACTCTAAATATCGCTAATATATCTATAAATATCGGACAATTGATAAATGTCATTTGTTTCCACGCGGAGTTTAACTGGTGACTGAAATCAGGTCATGAGTTAGGAAAGAAGTCAATTAAAAGTCGAATACAATTTATTGTCAATTAATTTTAGTATGACACTTCACACTTAGGGACTGTATCTCTACTAATAAAATTGGAGGCTATATCTATTTTTTCGGGCTCGTATTTTGTTTCTACACGTTCAGATGATTATAAGACGATATCGGCAAAAAATTAATTTTTGTCTGTCTGTCTATATGTCTGTCTCTCTTTCTGTTTGTATGTCTATCCGTCTTTCTATCTGTCTGTCCGTCTGTCTGTCTGTTTGCCTGAGATTCACGCAAAAACATCTAAACATATTTTAACTATATTTGGTATGATGACAGAGTAGACAGATTTTGTTGTCCGTAGCAATTTTTTTCGTGAATCAGTTTTTTCTAGTGCGTTCTAAAAATGAGTGACATTCATTTCGAGCAAAAGTGTGCTATCAGGTTTTGTTTCATACTTGGGCATAGTGCAATGAAAACTTTTGCAAAATTTCAACAGGCCTACGAAGACAGTGTTTTGTCAAGGACCCAGATTTTTTGGTGGTTTAAGGCTGCATGTCTGTCTCTCTTTCTGTCTGTATGTCTATCCGTCTTTCTGTTTGTCTGTCTGTTTTTCCGAAATTCACACAGAAACAACTAGACATATTTTAACTAAATTTGATATGATGACAGAGTCTATATAACAAAAATTGTTTATAATAAAAACACAAGTCTTTTTTATTCTGTGCATTTTTTCAATTAAATTAATATTTAAGAAGTGACGGGGGGGCTAAAACTAATTTTTTCAAATATCTCCAGTAATGTTGACTTAAGAGCAAAAACGTGTATGGCAAAAATGGTTTATAATAAAAAAACAAGTCTTATTTATTATGTGTATTTTTTCAATAAAATGAATATTTTGGTAGTTACTGGATGTTTTCTCAATGAAATGAATATTTGAGAAGTTACGGGGGGGTCACACTAAAACTAATCTTTTGAAATATCTCCTTTATTGTCGACTTAACAGCAGAAACGTGTATGGCAAAAATTATTTATAATAAGAAAACAAATCGTTCCTGTTATATGCAGTTCTATCCAGTTGAAAAATTTGGAGGAATATTTGGGAAGTTACAGGGGGACTCCGCAAAACTAAAATCTTGAAATATTTCACTTATTATTCACTTCACATCAAAAATGCATCCGGGATCTTGTGCGTTCAGATCGTCGGTTGACAATCAGAATGATCGGGGAAGAGTTGAATTTGACTCACACTACCGTTCATCAGATTTTGATCAATGAATTGGGGATGAGAAAAATCCCGACAATGCGCCTTGTCACACAATTGATATATATATATATATATATTATATATATGGGGGGGGGGGCAAGGGAGGGATCTCAAGGTGTATCAAGATAGAGGAAACACGATTTTTCTCGAAAAGACGATGTCTGAGAAAGTTGGGAAAAAAATTTGGTGACCAGAGTTTACCCAAATAATTGGATGGTAGTATTTAAATTTTCGGAATAAACCGGAAGTACAGGATATCAAGGACAACTTCTATTTTTCATATAGGAACGTATGGCGTCTTGGGTATAATTGGATAAAACTTTTGAAAAAAAAACAACCTTTACATAAACATGTTTTTAATATCTGTTACGATTACCTATAATGGCTTGCAGTATTTTTATTTACAAGTGTTCCATTGTTCCAAGTTGCTTTCCATTTTGAACACTTTCGCATCCTTACTCTTTAGTAGTTCGGAGCATAACAAAAAATATTGCAAGTTCAAGTCGTACCTACTTGAAAGTACTTGAAGTAACTCCAACGCGAACCGTTTTAATTAGTTTAAATTAGTTGTCAAAATAAGTATAATTTATTTTATTTAAGTTTAAAAGGTATATTTTAATGAATATAAATGTCATATATTTATGAATATATCTTGCAAAATTGTTCGTTTCTCTATTATAATTTCATGCTTCGATTTTATATGATTCCCGGCCCCCCGACGAAGCTTTCACGACCCCCAGGGGGCCGCGGCCCCCCGTTTGAGAAACGCTGATCTACTGTATGGTTGTTTAAAAACAATGAAAAGTATTTCTTAAAATAAAAATCAAGATCTAGAGCCATTAATTTAATGGTTGACTTTGAAAAAGTGTGTGTGTGTATATGTTAATTAAGAAGGCATATGTTACAGTAGCTTCGGGTGATTTAGAGCAAAATAGGCATTTTATCATCTGACTCACCCTCGTTTCATATCTATAATTAGTTCTAAATTGAAACGAATAATTTATTTCTGTCTACTTGATTTATGAGTCATCTTGAATATTGTCGTTCCACTGAATGTTAAAATTTTTCTTAAATGGGTTCAAAGGTCTATATAATGTTAGTTGTGTATAATACAGGAAACATCTTATATAATAATACCCTATGTCTGTTGTTTTACTTGTAACTTTCTTGTATATTTGGAACTCTTCGTATATACAATACTACGTGTACCCTGATAAGAGAAGCGTATGGTGCGAGAGATAGCCAGTGACTTATGCAGTTATTTGAAATAAGAAAATAAATATTTTTTTCTTATGCATTTTTATTTTATTTTTTAATTATTTACGAGAGGACACCCTAAAACTAAAATCTACATATATCTCTCTTATTATTGACTTTGTTTATAATAAGATAACAAATATTTTTTGTTCTATGTACCCTAACTGTAGGGTAACCATCCGTCCCGGTTTTCCGGGATTGTCCCGGTTTTCCGGGATTGTCCCGGTTTTCGGTCAATTGTCCCGGTGTCCCGAAGACTGTCCTCGGGACGCCCGATTGTCCCGGTTTTTGAATCTCTTTGCTCTTTACTTTGAATTTGGGGAGGTGAGGACCTTTTTTTTTTTTTTGCTCTTCACTTTGAATTTGGATAGGTGAGGACCTTGTTTTTTTTTTTTGCTCTTCACTTTGAATTTGGGGAGGTGAGGACCTTTTTTTTTTGGTCTTCACTTTGAATTTGAGAGGTGAGGACCTTTTTTTTTTGCTCTTCACTTGGATCTGGGAGGAAACAAAGACCTTCTTTTTTTTCCTGTGTCCCGGTTTCCCTTCACTGAAATCTGGTCACCCTATCTAACTGGCAATATATATGTGGATACATGTGGAATTTTAAAGAAACAAATTTGACGATATTTTAGACGATCTGTCTTTAATAGTTGTTAGAAATGTATCTTTGGTTTCGGTTCATCTTGTAAGACCCAAATAGTGGATTGTTGCTTAGTTTCCGGCTCACATGAATAAATCCAAGTTTCGTCACCTGTAACGATGTTGTATACGAATTTTGCAGTGCCTAGGTTGAATTTTTTAAGCATTCCGTTACACCAATCAATATGAGCCTTTTTTGAGTTTCGGTCAAATTATGCGGAATCCATCCGGAACAGATCTTTTTCACAGCTAACTGTTCATGCAAAATCGAAATTATTGCAGTCTGCGATATACCAAAGGATGCCTCTGTCTCACGGTCACATGCCGATCTTCTTCAATCATTTTGCTCACAGCATCGATGTTTTATTTTAATCTCAACCGATTTTGGTAGACCTTTACGTGATTCATCACTGACGGACGCACGACCGCGACGAAATTCTGCAAACCAATTGTAAATAGTCTTTTGCTGATGGTGCTTCATTACCAAAAGTTGAACGAAGTGAATTTATGCATTGTTGTTGAGTTAGACCTTTACTAAAATCGTAAAAAATCATCCAAAGAAAACCTTTACGAGTAATATCCATTTTTACACTTTCAGCAAACTACTCGGTTAATTTATAAGCTGCCACTGATTTCACAATAACAAATATCAAATTTTATGAATATAGTAATGACACATATCAATGTTGCCATCTCGTATATCACTGTTTCTGTGAAAAACATATTTTGATTAATGTGTTTTTTGCTGGGAGTCATTACCGATTTGCAGGGAAAAATTACCAACTTCGACTCCGACTCCCGACTCCTTTCACTCGTAAACCGTAAAGTCTATTTCAAATATTCAAACGAAACTGAATAGAATTTTTATTTTCTTATGTTATCACTAGTAGTTAATACAAGTTGTATTAACTGGAAAGCGTGAAGGAAATCGGGTAAAACTGGTATTGAATATTTTTAATTTCCTTTTCGTTCATGAACGAATAAAATGTCGTTCCTGTTTCCGAACTTTACAAATTTCTGGTAGTATGGTATTTTGCTTTCGTTTTCGGTTTGTTCTCATCCTTGATACAAATTTAATAAAAGAGTCGTGAGTCGTTGCTGAATCCCAACTCCTCCAATAAACTTCGACTCCTCGGCTTCCTTCTCCCGGCTCCGACTCCGACTCTGACTCCCAATCCCTGCTAGCAGCTATCCTGTTTACTAGCATGTAAACCCGGCATTATACAGACCTGTTTCCTTTCTAAATTAGCACAAATTTTAGGCTTTCATTTTCAAATCTCAAAATTTTATCAAAATGAATGATCAATAATATATAACTTACATTAGTTAGTATTGCTTAATGTTATTTATCTCTTTCAATATCCATCTTATTATCATAATGACCATCCAAATTGGATTTGTGTTTGGTGAAATTTCATCAGATATGCCTGTATTTTTGGTTAAGACGTCTAGTCTGACACAAGAATTAAATTAAGTGCCAAATATTTCAAGTGGTCAATTCGTATTTTTACATGTCAGTATAATTGGAGGTTCTTCGAACTGATAAGTTATGCCAATAAAACGAACAACAGACCACTCGATAACACAGACATCTTGATTTGCACGCGCACATGTAGAGAGATGAGAACCGACGGTATATTATGTCCAGATATTTGTTGGGCCATTTGTCTTCTTTACCAATCTGTCACTGATTATTTCTTTTTATATACTCGAATAAAAACAATGGTTATGATAAAATCTTCAACATTTACTAAAATAAATGTATTGGATCAGAATTCGTACAAAAAATAATGAAAATAAACTGTGAGCAGATTGTTTAAGACAATATCGGATGGAAGTTTGAAGATCTATCGAATTCATTTATGCTCCATAGTTGCGCCACCTTAGATTCTAGCAGGACGACGTAATAAAAAATTTATGTGAAGTGTGAATTTTCACACATGTCAGGATTTTGTAGACATTTAATAAATGTAAGAAGCAAGGTACTTACCCGGGTGGGGGGACTTAGCGATTTGATCCCCTCAAGAGCTCCAAAAAAAACACGTGGTTTTTATCAAAATATTAGGTTGTGTAATAAATTCCCGCGTTTTATGTATTTTATCTTTTTCCCGCAATTTTGTGTTTTGTTAGGTTAAGTTTATATATGCATTCTTAAGTGTTTTTCGTGCTCTACAAACTTATCTGCTTTAATTTTCGATATTAATTAATTTTAATTGAATTTGAGGCTTTTGAAATGGAAATTCTAGCAGCTAAAAAAAGTCATTTTCGTCATCTGCACTATTTTGCCTTTCGTCGTGGTCAAAAAGCTACGGAAGCAGCTTGCGACATTTGTGACGTATATGGAGTAGATGTTATAGCTCCGAGGATCGCGCAAGATTGGTCTTCCAAGTTTAAAAATAGCAATTTTGACCTTGGTGATGCACCTCGCTCCGGCCGACCTCCCGACTTCGACGATGATCGTCCCAAGATGTTTTTGAAGGAAGATGGTCGTCAAAGAACACGAGAGTTGGCCGAAAAGATGGAATGTACCTTTACGACCATCGCTAGCCATCTTTACTCCATGGGCTTTACTCAAAAACTTGGGAATTGGGTGCCACATAACTTGAGCGATGGCCACAAGATCTCAATGACCTCAAATGGGAGGTTCTATCGCATCCGTCATACACTCCGGACCTTGCGCCAACGGATTATCACTTTTTCCGCTCCATGTCGAACCAAATGAGGGACGTACACTTCGCTAACGATGAAGACCTCAAAACCTGGCTCACAAATTCAAACACAAAATCAAAAGATTTTTGAGAGACGGCATCAAAAAGTTAGTCGATAGGTGGGAATAGGTTGTAAATAATGATGGAGAATATATTATTGATTAATTTTTTACTATAATTATTGTTTTCTTCAAAAAATCTTATAAACCAAAAAAAAAACGCGGGAATTTATTACAAAACCCAATACAAGTCATGACGTTTTGTTTATTAGGTCATTATTTTTATTTTGGAAGTGAGGACCTATGTTGTTTTCAGGTCATTACTTGCATTTTGAAAGTGCTGACTTTTTTATACGTCATTACTTTTATTTTAGAAGTGGGGACTTTTTAGTACTGTATATGAGACGTGTAACACACATTTGTCTGTGTTACATATTTTAACCGAATGTGTTCAGTTCGAGGATGTCAGGGAGAGGTTAGGCCTGTGCTATGACCTGTCAGTTGCTTTAGGTGCCAACAGAGTACTCATGGACAGGCTGATACTCTTCCTGAGAGAACCGAACTCACTGTTTTATTTATTAAAGTCCAACAAGGTTAGATCTAGCTGATATATTTTAACACTTTTCGATATATTGAATATCAAACTTAGGGCCGCTTTTACAATCGTTGGACAAAGCTCGGATAACGCTATTCCCGGTATAAAGTCAAAAAATCGCTTTTACAATGCTTGGATAAAGCTCGGATACGATAAACATCGAAATAAACACCAGAATATCTTATCTGGCCAACGCCACTTCAGATAAAGGGTAGTATAAATTATTCCCTTGCTCTGATTGGCGAATAAGTATTTGTTACCCGGCAACGATAAAAAAAATAATTTGACATATGATAAATGTCACATTATAACGTTTCATTTGAATTTGTATTACAGTTATATAATTGTGGATGCAGCAGCGTAGTGGTTAGCTCACTTGCTTTGAAAGTGTGGAATCATGAGATCCACTTAGTATGGGCAAAAAGATTAAAAAAAAAAAACCTTGGCTGTTGCAACCTTAAACTCATATTCTTTACAATGAGTGCCTGTATCTCAGAATTAATTTTCAGAAATATGGGACATGTTTCACAGGGCACGTTGGTCTCAGCTACTGTAAAAAGTAATCGTTAGGTCATTTCAGAGGAGGCTAGTCGCGACCCTAAAATCTCTAAAACCTAGACATTGCCATACGAAATAATAATAGTACGTAATCCCTCGTTATCTATGTATTTGTTCAGCAGTTTTGATTTATTTTATTTATTTTTTAAAAGCGTAGCAATGAACACTAGCAGCCGATTACCGCTAGAATATGCTCCTAGCACTTTGAGCGCTACGAATCTAACTGGCCACTGTCATCCCTTCCACACTATGTACACATAATGCCAGTTTTTGTATATGTTGCAGTATTGGGCTGGAGCCAGTTCGAATGAACCGGTTGTTATTTATTTATAGGATTTTCAAAACATGAACTGGTTCTTAATGTTGTTAAACACTGAAAAAAAAAATCCTTTTATTAATCAGTGAAATTTTCCTCTTGAAAGAACTTGTTACAATATTGGCAGTCCACAACTGTACATAATATTGGTTGAAATATGAATTATTATAATAAGAATTCTACTAGTAGAGGGTGACCTTATGAAAATTTACACATGGGCAGTATTTGGGCTCGATTCTATTAGAGGGCGGTTTTATGAATATTTGCACACGAGAGGCTGACACTAACACGGTAGATATAGCACAATAAAAGAATTATCTGAATCGAATACTTCGACATCTCCCAATATTTTCATAAACATGCTCAAATGAGTTGTTAATAGTAATTCTTCTTCTTTTTATTTGGGCATTATCAGTCAAGTTGACTTTTGGCCTCACTCACATAAGCCCTTCATCTCGATCTATTCATTGTTAACAGTAATGTCAATTTAAAATATGACATTTCTAATATGTCAGTTTATGTGTCAAACGATACCAACTTATTTTATTTACAATAAAACCATGGATAACTATCCGAGAATAAAAAATGCATTGTAAAAGCGAACGTTGGAATAAACATCGGAATAAACTTATACCTTAGATAGTTATACCGCTACGTATCCAAGGTTTGTAAAAGCGGCCCTTAATAGAATTATAATGTTATCAAAGAACAAATAAAGTTTTTTACTGGCAGCTGCAAGTCGTTATAGGCTGATTGATAGACATCTAATGCTAGGGGAGGCGTCTGAAGTAGATGCTGTCTTTTTAAGTTGTCGATTGCATCGAAATACGATGCTATAAAATTCCTCAATGCCTTAAAAACGAACAGCGCTTTCTGCAGTACAAATATAGGTCATAGAATATCCATCCCAATAAATTCAACTGAAAATTTTTCAAAGATTAAAATCCCTGAAAATGAGTTTGGAAAATGAAAATTCAGTGCCAAATTATTATTAAGTAGACAAGGACGGATGACGGAGAAAATTTTGAGATTACATTTGGTGAATTTATTTCTTACTTATTTGTAAGAACAGTATTTGAAGAAGTATACATACTTATACAAGGGTCACAAAAAGTAGCACTATCATTTTATACAGTTACTTATACAGATCAATTCTGTAAAAAGTTACTGTGTAATAACGTTACTACAACATAAAATATTATAAAAAAATACAATGACTTTCATTCATGATAATAACTGACCTTGCGCATAGTGACGAATTTAGTAACTATTATCATAGTAACAGAGTTACAGAATAGGGGATAGGCATGATTTTTTTTTTATTTTTTATTATATTCCTCTTGTTGCATATAAACATAAAAAACAGTTTTTATTTTATTTTTTTTGTAATTTGAAGGCTTAAAAAATCATAAATGTATGAAGCGCGCGAAAACGACGTGTGACGTCATACCCCTTCTAACTGACGTATGACACTACTAGCTTACCGGCGCACATAGTCTGTTGTGAACTTATTTGTTTGTATAACTTTCATAGGTTATGTAAAGTTAGAGTGATTTTAGTTAAAATAAAGTTTAATTCTATAAAAACAATTTATACATGTTTACCGAATTTTATATTAAAATACATAACTTATATTGCAATATTTCAATTATGCCTCTAACGTTTTGTAACTTCATGTAAACAATGTAGTAAAATTCTGACATCTAAATTACATAAATATTTACATTTTACAGAGTTGCAGCGTTTGTTTACATAAAGTTATAGAATATAAAATAAAAATTACTTTGACACCAAGTATTTCCTCAGCACTATAGCATTCATTATTTTTCATATATTCCATGAGCATAAATGCATCAATGTTGGGTAAATTATCACTCTGAGCCCTAACAAAATCTTTATCTGCCATTTTAATAATAAATGCGTGAAAAATTGCTTAAAAACAAATACAAAACTCTCGAACAATACAATACACACACGTGTAAAGATTATGTTGTAGCTGTATCTGTGATGTGAAACCCCTATCGTTTGACGTCATACTCAGTCGTTTTACTCGGCAACCTTCGCTCCGTGGTCGGCTTATTTCAAATTTACAATATTTTAATTCACAAATTTGGCTATAATATTAATTAAAATATAATTTTTGTTTTGTTAGGTGACATAACTAACATTAACATATCAAAATAATGTAGTTTTAAGGAAATACAAATTTTATGCGTATCCCCTCTTGGTCTGAATGTCTGCTTCACGGTTGCAGTAGCATACTGGTCATACCACTCGCTCTGTAAGTGTGGAATCGTGAGTTCGATCCCCAATAGGGGCAAAAGATTTTTCAAAAAAAAAAAAAAATACTTGACCGTAGCAACCGTAGGCCCACTCAGTTTTCACTTAAATATGTAAGTACCTGTGTCACTGAATTAATATTGGGAATATGGGCGTGCGTCAGAGAGCACGTAAAGCCGGTGGTCTCGGCTACAGTAAAAAGTAGTAATTATGCTATACCAGCGAGCGCTAGATTACACATAGGCACCTAACACCTAGGTATTATGCCATACGAAATAATAATAATAGTCTGCTTCTTTGGTGTAAGCGGAACTAAATGGGAGTTTCGTTCTTTTAGAATGTCAAGAGAAAGAAATTTGCTTAGATTATTACATGTTTCAAGTTGGCATGTGAAAATATAAAATTTCAGCTGTGAAATCATGGAAACGAGTTACATTTATCAAGAAAAATATAATATGATATATAGCCTACTTCTTTTATTTAAGCGGAACTAGATTTCGAAAAGAAGTAACTTTTAAGGTTTAACCCCTTAGCCCTCACGCTCGAGTTAATTCGAGCGCGCTAACTGGGCTAAAATGGTCACACTTGATTTAATTCGAGCGGCGTCCGTAATTTATGCTATTGTAATTTTCATACTCGAATATATTTGAGAATTAATAATAAAGTCAAAGCAAGGTTCTAAAATATGTTTTCTTAAAAAAAAAAATGATTTTTTTTACATGATTTAAAAAAAAAATTACGGTTGTTTTCAAAAAAAATGAGCGTTAAGGGGTTAAATGAGGCTTTTGATCATTTTGTTTAGCAAGAGCCCAATTCAACAGTTAAACAGACAGATTTTGACAACATACAAAAATAAAAATAATATTAAGGTAGGTTTTTATAATAAAAATACCCTGAGAAGTAAATTAGTTAATAACAAAATAAGTCAGAAAGAAAATACTTCCTATTCCGGTATCTACAAAATCCAATGTAATTATTGTAACGCGTATTACATAGGGCAAACTAAACGTAATTTTAAAGTCAGATTTCAAGAACACTTGAGGGCATGGAAATATAATAAATCCGAATCATCTAATTTAACCAAACTTCTAATAGAAAACGGTCACCATTGCAATGAAAAAAATTTAGATATTTTACATTTAGAAAATAAAACTGGAAAACCTATGTACTTCTTAGAGGCATTTGAGATTAAATATGCACAGCGAGAAGGGCATAATCTCATCAATGAAAAATTGGATCTATTGGAATCTCTCACTGTCAGGACAATGGTCAATGGTATTTCCTAATCCCTTCCCACACCTATTTGTTCGTAATAGTTAACCTGTATATTTCGGTAATATTGTCAGCATTTCTTGTACTTTCATTCTTCTGAAGATGATCTAACAAGTCATTCCGATTTTCATTTTTTATTTTACTTTTAAAACTGAATCAGAACGTTACTTCATGAATGTTCATATATGCCACATACACAGCAATGGATCCTGCAGTATCTCAAGTAATGGGCTGCAATAGATTTGAGGATATCAAGCGAAATTTGCACTTCAACGATAACTCTGAATTTATTGAGAAAGGACAACTAGAAGATACGACCTTTTCTTTCAAAAATTCGAGGGCGACTGCTTTTAATCCCTAATGAAGAACACCTAGAAATTGACGAGCAAATAATACGGAATCATTTTCTCTTATAAAATAATGTAGAATCACAATGTTCCATGTATGGCACAAACCCTAAATTATTATTTTAATTATTATTTTTTCATAAAAATAATAATTAATATTTCAAATATATTGTTTAATTAATTTTTCTATCAATAAGTAACAATTCCTAATGCTCATGAATTATTTCAGCCAAAAATAAAAATTCATGCAGTAAAAGGGTAATAAAATATTTTGTGGAATATAACCAATTATTTACTATTTAAAAGTTTAGTTTTTACGGTCATCGTTAACTTTAAGTTAACAAACTTTGCCGCTTGTAAGATATTTATGTGCTTGTAATTTAGGTTTGTAATTCTTTTGTGTCAAGTCTTACATATACACCATCTCAGTGAAGAGTTACAAACAACCTTTTCCTTCTTGTGATAGTCTCTATGTTCCTTAAAACAGCCCAAAAGCCTGCGTGATGCGCACTCACTCTACGCCCAGAGACTTTTGACTTAACTTTTGCACTTTGCACTATGAGTGGAACAATAGGGGATACGCATAAAATTTGTATTTCCTTAAAACTACATTATTTTGATATGTTAATGTTAGTTATGTCACCTAACAAAACAAAAATTACATTTTAATTAATATTATAGCCAAATTTTTGAATTAAAATATTGTAAATTTGAAATAAGCCAACCACGGAGCGAAGGTTGCCGAGTAAAAACGACTGAGTATGACGTCAAACGATAGGGGTTTCACGTCACAGATACAGCTACAACATAATCTTTACACGTGTGTATATTGTATTGTTCGAGAGTTTTGTATTTGTTTTTAAACAATTTTTCATGCATTTATTATTAAAATGGCAGATAAAGATTTTGTTAGGGCTCAGAGTGATAATTTACCCAACATTGATGCATTTATGCTCATGGAATATATGAAAAATAATGAATGCTACAGTGCTGAAGAAATACGTGGTGTCCAAGCAGACCTGTAAGTAATTTTTATTTTAAATTCTATAACTTTATGTAAACAAACGGTGCAACTCTGTAAAATGTAAATATTTATGTAATTTAGATGTCAGAATTTTACTACATTGTTTACATGAAGTTACAAAACGTTAGAGGCATAGTTGAAATACTGCAATATAAGTTATCTATTTTAATATAAAATTTAATTCGGTAAACATGTATAAATTGTTTTTATAGAATTAAACTTTATTTTAATTAAAATCACTCTAACTTTACATAACCTATAAAAGTTATACAAACAAATAAGTTCACAACAGACTATGTACGCCGGTAAGCTAGTAGTGTCATGCGTCAGTTAGAAGGGGTATGATGTCACACGTCGTTTTCGCGCGCTACATACATTTATGATTTTTTTAAGCCTTCAAATTACAAAAAAAAAAATCAAAAACTGTTTTTTATGTTTATACGCAACAAGGGGAATATACAAAAAAAAAAATTAAAAATCATGCCTATCCCCTATTAGCATAAAACCGGCTTTAGACAAATATTATAAGTGTTTTAATTCTAAAATTTCTTCCAAGGCATTTGGGCAAATATATATGACTCGTTTTGAATAAACACCGTTTTTTATTCCATTTACCTTCTTGAATAACCAATATTATTCATACTTTAAGAATGTCCCCGTCTAGACGTCCGTTTATGATATTATGAATAATGAAATATGCTTTCAAAGTTAAGAAGTAAAATTAAGCTCGAGAGCTTTAGTTTGTAATAGTGAATAAGCCAAAGGGTGTATTCCCAGAAGCAGTTAAGGTCAGGGCTACCACCGGATGGTAAAATACAGCTTCTGTTGAGAAGGGTCAGCTCAACATATTTTATGACGGTTTTATTATAAAAGTTTTTTATGAACTTTAAAAAAACCAGATGTTTATTATGGACCTTATTACAAAATTTTAATTCAAAAAATTATATATGAGTTGATTGTTCTCTCCGAGGAATGACAGTAATAAGAAAGTATTGACATGACGATGTACATAAGGTCAGTGGTTCCTAACTTGTGTTCTGCAGAACCCTCTGGTATATATATAGCGAGTGGTTTACGGCTGGCGCCGTTTCACTTTTCGTTTTCGCCAGGCGACTCTGTCCATCCAGTCGCCATCTTGGAGACCTCTTGCCTCCATCGCCTTCCACACATCCTGAGCCCAGGTCCTTGCTGGTCACCCTGGTCTTCGTCTGCGCGCAGGAATCCACTCCCAAATCTTCTTGGGCCATCGGTCATCAGGCATACGTTGGAGCTGCCCATACCATAAGAGTAGTTTGTTTTCTATCGATTCTATGATGGAGTTTACAACGTTCATAGTTGCTCTTATGGTATCATTTCGAACGTGCTCGAGTTTGGAGATACTGCAAATCCTTCTCCAAAAGTCCATTTCCACGGCGCTCAGTCGGGCTTTATTTCTTTGAGGGCCAGATTTTATAAGCTCGATGTATAAATTGCCTGGACCAGGAGATTTGCCGTTCTTCATGGAAGTCGGGAACTGTGTCTTGGGAGCTAAGATAGTTATTATTTTCGGTGTGATTATTATCCAAAAATTCCTTCCTGCTTTCGGTTAATAACTGCTTGTAGTAGGTGCACCATGTATCTGAGGTTAATACTGCTCTTGTCCTGATTTTGTGTTCTAAGAGTTTTTAATATACTCCAGGCTTTATTGGCTCTAGTATTACCTGTGCATTTATTAATTTTTGTGCCAATATTCTGCCATTGCTCATTTTTGGCTTTGTTCACAGCTATTTGGGCATCTTTCCTACATTTGCAGTATAAAGCTCGATCCACTGTGTTTTTTGATGATAGCCATTTCATGTACAATTCTTTTTTAAGCTCGATTTTAAGCGCTATATCTTTAGTTCACCATCTTGGCAAGCGTCTCCTAGAGGGGGATTTTTCGATTTCAACCCTCTGGTACCGCAGTAAAAATTTAGCGCACCGCAATAAAATGAGTTTTTGAGCTCCAATAATAAGTTAAGGATATGTTTGAACAAGTTATTTAGAAGTGTTTAAACAATATTAATATTTCATAGGGATCGACCACAGTTCAAATTTTCTCATAAAAACAAATTCTTGAAAAATGTAGGGAACATAACACCAACCTCATAATATTTGATTGATTTCAGGAAAACCTATGACAGCATTATACGTGACAAAGTTTGGGACATCATGGACGAATTTGGCATCCTTAGTAAACTTATCAAGATGACTATGGTGTGTGAGTCGGTATCCATAGGCAGAGTGAAAGTAGGAAAGCTTTCATCACAGCCTTTTGAAATTAATACGGGAGTAAAACAAGGAGACGCCACCACACCTTTGCTGCTTAACCTCGTGCTGGAGATGGTGTTACGAAAAGCCCAAGATACTAACCACAGCCAGGGACGTAGCCGGGGGGGGGGGGGGCATAGGGGGCTTTTATCCCCCCAGGATAGTTTAAATCCTGGTTAGTTTACCTTATATAAAATATAATTTAGGTTGTTAGAAGTTTTCTTCACCGGAGGTCTCATTTCGGTCTCATTTCGGTCTCTTTCTTCGTGTCTCATTTCGGTCTCCGCTTCATCTAAGTTCTTAGTCCGTCTTTAAGCAGAGGTAGAATTAGTCTTGTTCTACATCTTTTCGTTCACTCAGCTTTGTTGTCGTGAATGCATTTTACGAATGCATTCACATTCTTGTGTGTTAGTACATTTCGAGAATATACGGTGTGGACTTGTGAAATCGATCGTGGCTTTGTGTCCAAACTCTCCATTCCAGACCTGGTGAATTACGAAGGCTACAGCATTTCAACCATAAGGTAAGTCCATCAACCTGTATATATCAAATACAATCTCAAGCATTCTACAATCGCGTGAGATTGCGCCCAATAAAGTCCATTCGCTTTATTTCGCGTTATTCAGCCAGATCGTGAGTCCTGCCTTACGATCGTCGCGAACGGTTCCTCAGAGCAGGAACCTGGTCAATGTCTCCATCTGGGAACATCGCAGAGCTCCGCATTAAACACATAGTATTCATGCGCGTGCGCTTATTCAAATTAAATTTCGACTCAATGGCCCAAGCAATCTACGTTGTCTATATATTTTTAGTTAGGACCCAAATAGAAAATAGAGACAAATATAGTGAAGAATTTTTGACAGAACAAGGTTTAAGACAAGGATGCCCGTTAAGCCCAACTCTGTTCTCCATATACATGGCGAATTTAGAAGAAGCGTTACAAAGAGAACAAACAGGTGGACTGGTAGTAGGACACACAAAATTTATCTCTCTGTCCTATACGGACGATATTGCTATTGTAGCTAAAACTGAAGAGGAAATGAGGAAACTCCTTAAATTCCTACAAAAGAAAAAGCTAAAGCTAAACGCAGCTAAGTCAAAAATAATGTTGTTCAAAAAAGGAGGAGGCAGACAGGCACAAAACAAATGGAATTGGGGAGAAGAAGACATAGAACAAACGAAGGAATACAAATACCTGGGATACATGTTTAAAAGCAACGGGGGCCCAGAAGCACATATTCGGACTCTATCAAGGAAAGCAATGTTAGCCCTGCCACAAGTGTGGGGAATAAGCGAGAGGAAATTTAAAGGAGACATCAAAATAATGATGCTTATGTTCAACTCCAAAATCAAGAGCATAATGATGTATAGCTCTGAAATATGGGGTGGGAAGACCAGGATAAATTAGAGGTGATGCATAATAAATACATTAAATGGATGTTGGGCCTCGACAAATGAACACCCGAATATATTTTATTAGAAGAATTGAAATTGGACGACATTAGAATAGAAGCTACCAAAAGAGCTATTAAATTCGAAGAGAGGATAATAAAACACCCAGAAAAAAACTTGCTGTACCAATGCTGGACAGAAGTAGAGAGGAAAAAGATACAAGAAAAGATGCAATCCAGAAGGGAAGCAAAAAGAAGGAAACGATTTGAGCATAATGGTTAGGAAATATCAAGAAAGAGGTTGGAAGGACAAGATGTGACACCAGAAATTACAGATAGAATGAGGGATATCCAAGGACAAGAAAGAAGTGAGATGTTAAAAAATTCGAGGTACAATAGTAAATATAAGAAAACTTGGACGACGCAAATACCCGAGTACCTCAAGAGCCAAAGTAATGGATTAAAAAATAAGGTAATAGCAAGATTTAGGTGCGGAAATGAAGAAAGAGAAAATGAGTACTGGAGAACGGATGAACAAAGAATGTGCAGGATGTGTGGAGAGGAAAGAGAGACCTTGGAGCATATAATGAAGAATTGTGGAGAAATGAAATTTAAAGAAGGAACAAGAGAAGGCGCCTTGTGTGAATCAGGGCAAGGATGGAAATGGATGGAAGACGTCTTAGAGAGAAGAGAAGATTTGAGACGAAGATTTAACAATAACTAGAATAAGTATTTGAAAATAAATGAAATTAGTATGTAAATAATATGTAGATTTTAACCGAAATGTACAAATAAAATAATTATCTATCTATTTTTAGTTTTTGAAGAATTCTTCGTTAAAGTTGGCGATTAAATCATTATTATTGTAAGTAAAAATGTGAAACTTTAAAATCCGAATTTACATATTCAGTAATGTTCGTGAACTTTTTTTGTTGTTATTAAAGGAATTTCGTTGTAGTGGATGACAGTGGAAGTTGACAGTGTCGCCCCCAAGTGACCTCGGTACGAACTGCCCGCAAGGGAAATCCATTTAAAACAATTTGGTTTTTGTCAGCGTTCCTCTACCACGTGGAACACTGAAACAATTCCTCCTATTAAATATTCATGAGTTAGATCCGGGTAGAGAACAGACATTGTTAAATTTAGATATTCAATTCTTCGGACAACTTACACCACAGTGAATTACCGAATACTATCTTGACAACACTAGATGTTTATCTATACTGAATTTACACTCAAAAATTTAGTAACACCATAAAAGTGCAAAATATACAAAGATTCAACTAAATGTAACAGAAAAAAATATAGAAAACAGTATTTCAACCATTTGTTAAATATACATTATATATAAGCGAATTTGTTACGGCTGGCACCACATTTTGCATCCTCTTCACCTAGCGTCTCTATTTCTCCAGTCGTCTTCGTGGAAACATCTGTTTCTAATTGATTCATACACATCTATCTCCCAGGATCTTAAAAATCTACCAGGTCTTCTGCGGCTTTCTGGCAACCAATTTCACAGTTTTTTGGGCCATAGCGTATCCGGTATTCTTTGCCTATGTCCGAACCAGGAAAGTCTCTTCTTTACATTGGTGTCGATTATGTTTTCTTCAACATTCATCTAAGCTCTCATCGTCCAATCAAGCTTCGAGATACCACAACTACTTCTCTAGAAATCCGTTTTTACAGCAGAATGTCCAGTAACATAGGTCATTTTCTACATAAGGGCCGTTTGCGCATCCTATCCACGTGTTCCCCGTAGTCGTGTTACCAACTAATGCCTTCTCTGATCATTTGCCAACATTGTTAGTCAGTCCGAAGTTGCTAGCGGAGTTAGACGATATTGTGCGGCAATTTAATATCAGCTATGTCCATTACTAATCCCGCCGATTGCGAAAAACGCGCTGTGATTCAGTTTTTAAATGCAAAAAACACTTGTCCTGCCGAAATCCATCGGCAAGTCGTTGAAGTGTATAGAAAATGTGTGATGAATGGAGAGAATGTGCGAAAGTGGTGTCATTTATTTAATGGTAGAAGAATAATGCTCAACCGCATACTGCTGCCACTACGCAAGCTTTGCTAGAGAGGTTTAAATGGGAATGGCGCAGCAAAGGGGGGCCCGATGCCTCCCCCCCAAGGGCCCCCGGGCCAGCAAAATTGGCACAATTTTCATACAATACTAGCAGATTACACGGCGCTGCTCGGGGAGTTGAAGATAACATTTGTTAACCACAACAGTAATTAATTTTTAAATTACTTCATTGTAAATAATTTTTTTTTCACTACAAATAAACATTTTTTTAAGAATGCCTACTCTTGATAAAGCGACATAATTATTGTTCACGTGAAAATTCATCACTTTCCAAATATGCTCCAGCGAATTATATGAAGGGGAGCGTTGATCCTTTTCCCCCCGATACATCGACTAAAATATTCGCCCAGTCAAATGATAAAACTGTTTTAAACAACTAATTACTCGATTCAGATAAGTTAAAATGGAAATCTGGCTTCGTCATAACCTTCAGAATGTAATTTAAAACGACACCTCAAACCTGTAATAGAGTAGAAATAGTAGAAATATAATAAAAAGAGTAGTTTTGGAGACAATCGTGCTCCAAAAATTGGTAATTAATTTTATTTTGGAAATAAATGTGATATCAATATCTTCGTAGGTATTTTTGAAATTATGATATTTCACACAAGGACAAAGGATAAGTTGTACTGAACAACAGTAGCAACATTCAGGGGGGGGGGGGCACTGAGGGCATATTCCCCCCTTAAGGTCCAAGAAATTAAAATTTAACAAATTTAACATAATCGTACAGCAAAATAATTTATGCATTTTATAATATACTAGCTGAGTACCCGTGCTTCGCTACGGTTTATTGACGGTTTGCCATCATCGTGCAATTATTGTAAGTCATGATTCTTTATAGATCACATTGCTGACTCTCTCCTCAGGTGTAGATTCACCCCGTTAGAGGTACATTTGTGTAAAATTCGTAGTATGTTTCTAAACATGTGCACGGGTAACTTTCAAGTTATAAAATGAATGTTATAACTTAATAAACACAGGAAATACGACGGGTTGTATAATTCACCCCGATTATAGAAATACCCCTTTAGGGGTTGATTAGGAAAGAATCCAGAAATAAAATTTTCGACATTTGCATGGTTAATCTTTATAAGCAAAAGCCAAGTCGATGTCTTATTGGTACTAAGAGATATTAAGGAATCCTTGATATCACATTTCAGCCCTTAGGGGTTGAATTTCGAAAAAGACCGTCTTAGTGGGAACTTACGTCATACAGGGAATATACTTTACGAATTTCATGTATCTTGTCCAGAGGACGTTGTATCGAGTAAAAAATACCCATTTACCCCTTTAGGGGTGAAACTTTAAAAACTGTCAAAACCATTTCGAGATATTTTAAAAAGACACCGATATGCCAAAAAAGGATTGTTATAACTCAATAAACACAGGAAATACGAAGGGTTGTATAATTCACCCCGACTGTAGACCCCTATAGGGGTTGATTCGGCCAACATCCTGAAATAAGTTTTTCGTATGGGTAATCTTTGTAAGCAAAATCCAAGACGATATCTTATTGGTCGTAAGAGGTATTGAGGAATCTTTGAAATCACATTTCACCCCTTTTCACTTCTTAGGGGTGGAATTTCGAAAAATCCCGTCTAAGTGGCTGCTTACGTCATGGAGGGAATATACTTCACGAATTTTATTTATTTATGTCCAAAGGATGTTCAATCGAATACAAAATTCCCATTTACCCCTTAAGGGTGAAATTTTAAAAACTGGCAATACCATTTCAAGATATTTTGAAGACACCTATATGCCAAAAGAAATTTTATAACTCAACAAAGACAGGGAATATGATGTGTTGTATAATTAACCCTGTTCGGAAATTCACCACTTTAGGGGTGGGTTAGAACAAAATCCTTAAATAAGTTTTTCAACATTTATATGGGTAATCTTTGTAAGAAAAACCAAGACGATATCTTATTGGTCTGTAGAGATATTTAAGAATCCTTGAAATTATATTTTACCCTTTAGGGGTTGAATTTCGAAAAATCCCGTCTTAGTGTATGCTTACCTCATGGAGGGAATATACTTTGCGAACATCATGTATCTATTTCCAAGGGATGTTTTATCAAATAAAAAATATCCTTTTACCTCTTTAGGGGTGAAATTTTGAAAAACTGTCAAAACCATCGAGATATTTTAAAAAGACATCTATATGCCAAATAGGAATTTAATAACTCAACAAACAAAGGAAATACGTCGGGTTCTATAATTCTCCCTGATTGTAGATTCACCCTTTTAGGGGATGAATAGGACAAAATCCTGAAATAAGTTTTTCAACATTTATATGGATAATATTTAGAAGCAAATATGAAGGCGATATATTATTGGACCTGTGAGATATTGAGGAATCCGTGAAAACACATTTTACCCCATTTCACCCCTTAGGGGTTGAATTTCCAAAAATAATTTCTTAGGGGGTTGTTAAGTCATAAAAAGGATATACTCCCCGAATTTTATGTTTCTCTGTCTAGACGACATTCTATCGAATATAAAATACCAAATTACCCGTTTAGGGGTGAAATTTAAAAAAAAAGGTCAATACACTTAAATATTTTAAAAAGACACCTATATGCCTAAAAGAAATGTTATAACACAACAAACACAGAAGATGCGAAGGGTTCCATAATTCACCCTGATTGTAGATTCACCCCTTTAGGGGTTGATTAATACAAAATCCTAAAAAATAAGTTTTTCAACATTTATGTGGGTAGTCTTTGTAAGCAAAAGCAAGGCGATATATTCTTGACCTAAAAGATACTGAGGAATCCGTGAAAACACATTTCACCCCGTTAACCTCTGAGAGGCCGAATTTCATAAAATTATTTCTTAGGAGTTCTTAAGTCATAAAAGGAATATACTCCCCGAATTTTATGTTTCTTTATCTAGACGAAATTCTATCGAATAAAAAATACCAATTTACCCCTTTAGGGGTGAAATTTAAAAAAACGGTCAAAACACTTTCTAAATTTTCTAAAAAGATACCTATATGTCAAAAAGGAATGTTATAACACAAAAAACACAGAAGATGCGAAAGGTTCTATAATTCACCCTGATTGTAGATTCACCCCTTTAGGGGTCAATTAGAACAAAATCCTGAAATAAGTTTTTTAATATTTACATGAGTAATCTTTGTAAGCAAAAACCAAGACGATATCTTATTGGACCTAAGAGATATTAAGGAAACCGTGAAGCCACATTTTACCCCTTTTAACCCCCTTTTCACCCACTTAGAGGATGCTTACTTAGAAGAAAAATCCGTTCTTAGTGGGTGCTTACGTCATGGAGGGAATATACTCGCCGAATTTCATGATTGTAGGTTCAGTGGTTTGGGCTGGGCGTTGATTATGAGTAGGTAGCTTAGTTACGATTTTATATATATAGATAACTATATTTTATTATGATTAGTGTTGAAATTAACAGAAAATGCAAATTGCCATGTTATGGTTTTCGTAGGTATAATCAAGAAATACTTATTCCGTCACATGAGTCTGTTCGTTCGGTAGAAATTGTGGCCAAGCAGCTGATTTAGAGAACTGAACTTAAGTACGAGAGATATTCAGATCAATTCTGTAAAAAGTTACTGTATAATAACGTTACTACAACATAAAATATTATAAAAAGTACAATGCCTTTCATTCATGATAGTAACTGACCTTGCTCATAGTGACGAATTTAGTTACAATTATCATAGTAACAGAGTTACAGAATTGGTCTGATTGATACTTCAAAAATATATCCCGCGAAAAATATAAAGAAATATGTATTTATCAAAGAAAAAGTTTTGTAAAATTTTTAGGGATATCAAATGAAAGTTTCTGATACATGGATTAACAATTACTTTTTCTTATCAACAAATAATGGAATTATTATTTGATATAAACATCAATATCCAACAGCAGTGGTGTTGAACTGATTTGGGTCGCGGTCTATTTTTCATACAAAATGATAAGCAGTGACGGTTCAAATATCCCGAAGGGTTTTTTGAAAAAAACTAAAAAGCGGAAGACAGCATATTTTACATTTTTAAATATATTTTTCCCCTAAATATGCTCATGTGTTTTTTCAATGTTTGTGATTTTTTCAACTTTGGTAATATGTGACTTGGTCACTTTTCGAAGCAAACCTACGCACGTTGTTAGAAATAATCTCACAAATTATTAAACGCTGAGTAGAAATATTTTAAAATGAGTGATTCTCGGTTATATAAGAGGAAAAAGAAAATGTTTTCAAGTACTTCAGTATATATCTGGCAAAAAAACCTCGATTTACCGTATTTGGCGTATTTATGTTTAGTCTTTACACATATCATGTAAACCTTATAAGCAATTACTTGAGATGTCATTGTCTTCATAAAAAAATCCGACTGTAGTTCAATACTATAGTGTAGTGTTTAGTGTTTTTTATCGACAGTGCCATGGAACATTCTTGGTACAAGTTTTCTATATTTTTCACTAAATTGTTGCG
Organism: Liopterus haemorrhoidalis; assembly: GCA_963971575.1. NCBI lineage: Eukaryota > Metazoa > Arthropoda > Insecta > Coleoptera > Dytiscidae > Liopterus > Liopterus haemorrhoidalis. Next base: position 45,606,805 of record OZ020620.1, on the reverse strand, counting down.
AAATAAAGTCTAAACTATCAGACAAAATCTCAAGTTTTTCCATTCTATTACTTTGAGCATTCCATCTAAATCAATTTCTGTAGAATCTCTTATATAAAGTTTCCATTATTCACTAAACTTTAAACAAATCAATCCAGGTTAAATCTTTAGAAATCCCTTCCGATTTAGTATTGAGTGCATTGGTAGAGTAAAGCTACAATTTCGCTAGGCCAGCAGTATTGGCTCGCTCGTATCCACGGCATTTAAAAAACCATCTGTAAAATCGACGATCGCGTGCCTTTAACTACTTTGTTGAAATCGTGCACTGAAATCTCAATTACAGGCGAGCAACGTGCGCCACGGCGATAGTACTGCCACATGTGGCGACAACCACAACTGTGCATTTGCAGTTTTGGTTAAGACAGATTGAGATGCATTGTCGAGATGAGACTTTTTTTGTTTTAAGCATGATAAATCACGAGAAGAGAATGATGATTTTTGATGTGAAGTGTGGATTTCACTTATATTTTTTTTCATGACGAGCCGAGGAATTATATTCAGACCGGTTTTAAACATTTTAGCTCTTTCTGCAGAAATATATGGATATTAAGTTTGTTTGTAGAGTAATTTCCAACGGTTTAGTTTAGAGTTTGTAGGAGTGCGGTAAAATTACTCTGCAATTGTGTCTGATGATAATAAGCCTTTGGAAATAACTTTACGAACAGATCTATTATGTAAATCAAAATATATATTTTTTTTTATTCAGGGAAAATCTTTTATAGACACCAATCTGGTAGTGTCGGAATCTCCTTCACTTGGCCTACCGACTAAAAACCCTGCTTGCCTCTTTTTTCCCACCAAGGAACTATCTGAAGTGATTTTCGTCTTGGAGGGAACAGGCTAGTTCTACCTATCCTCACATTCTCCGATTCTGCCTTTCTCGCTCGTCTGTCTCCTTTCTCTTCATGATGGCTGACAGCATCTGTCGCACCGTTTCCCAGTTTTCCCTGGAGTGCCGCATAACCTGGACCATGTTGTGTCAGGGTTGTGTCAGGGTTTCTCCTGTTGTCGTGTATGCTCGCAGTCTTTCTGCTGTCCATCTCCCGCATATAAATAATGTATGTTCGGCTGTGTCGACTGCGCCGCAGTAGGTACAGTTGTCGTCCTGGTCCTTCCCAATCCTCAGGGTGAAGGACTTAAAAGACCCATGGGCTGTCAGGGCTTGCGTGACATAGTAATTTATGTTCCTGAACTTGCAAGCCAGCCACTCTGTTATGTTGGGGATGAGCCTTTTTGTCCACTGCCCTTTGTCTTGATTCCTGGACCACTCCTCTTGCCATTTCTCCACCGAATGTGTTCTGGCAGCGTTTCTCACCTCAGCTCCCCCTCCTGCCTCGTATATCTGTCGCCTTTTCTCTGCAAGGAGTCGTAAAGGGAGGGTTCCTGTCACTACTTGAAGGGCCGCAGTCGACACAGTGCGGTAAGCCGAGGCTACCCCTATTAAAGCCTGGCATTGAGCTTTCTCATAAACCTTGTTGTACTTTTCATATCCCAGCATTCCGCACCAAACAGAGGTTCCGTACAGCAAAGTTGAGTGAACTGTACCTAGCAAAACTTTCCTTTTTCCCCAGTTGGGGCCTCCAACGTTCGGCATCAATCGTCGTAGCATACCAGCTCTTTCTTCCGCCTTGTTTGCCGCCGTCTTAAGATGTTCCGCGAATGAATCGTTTGCGCCAAAAATGTTTCCTAGATATTTAATGTGGGGCTTGGGAACTATTATTTTGTCCGCCAGTCTAAAATGGATGTGGTCCCTCTTACGCTTACCTCTCAAGATGACGGCTTCAGTCTTATCGGGAGCTAGCTGCAGCTTGTGCTCTTCTATCCACGCGCTGATTTTCCTGAGGTTTACATTTACATTGTACATCAGGTCCTCCTCGTTTTTTTGCCTTGGCTGTTAAGGCCAGATCGTCCGCGAATCCTATGCATGTTGAGTCGCCAAAATATCTAAAATGTCCATAAAATGGCACGAACACACAGTGCTGGTTAAAAAGACTTGCCGACCGGACGACTTAAGGGTGCCAAACTTAAGGGAGCGAAAAAACTAGGGCTGAGACTAGGGCCTTAGGGTCCGCGCTTCGAATAAATAATGACGCCTGTCTGAAATAAGATTACCTCTCTGAAATAATGATGTCCTATTTAAAAAAGGGTTCCATTGGAAAAAAATAACGTATCTTTAAAAAAGAAATCACCTATGAAAAAAATAGTACCTTTTAAAAAAATCCCATTAACAGGATACAAATTGAACTCAAAAAAGTTTTATAGCACTGTATTATTTCTTACCAAAAAAATTATAGTTCTTATTTCGTTATATGGTATTTAGCACCGTAGCAATGAGGTAGCGTCGGGGCATTTGCTAGGGGCGCGAGGTTTGATAAGGGCGCGGGGTTTCATGAGGGGCGCAATTGTGGGTGAAAACCTTTTGTTTTTTTGCTCTTCACTTGAATTTGGGAGGTGAGGACCTTTTTGTTTTGCTCTTCATTTGCTTTTGGGGAAGTAAATTTTATCACTTTACATTTGCCATGGGCGCTGAAAACATTGCCACGGCTTCTGATGGTATTTCGAATTTATTTACAAAATATCAAAATTGATATAATACAAATTCAAGTTCTTTCAATACAGAAAAAATTGTTTAACCATAATTTAACCTTGAATTAAAAAAATAATTAATTTTTCAAAAACAAAAAAACTGCCATATTTTTCAAAAAAACGACCTGATCAAAAATTCCTCTTCAAAAATAATAATAAAACTAAAAAAGTTAATTAATTTTTAATTGGTAAAATGACATGAAAAGTGTGTGAAAAGAAGAAAAACTGAAATTATTAAATTAAGGAAAAGTTACTCAATGCTTTGAAAGTAGATTTTTATAAACAATTAATTCAAAAACTTTTTAATATCTCTTCATAAATTAAAAATCTTAGCTCCTTAATTACAAACATCTTACGTCAAATTAATTCAATTTTTTTTGTAAAATAATTTTCATTTTCTCGGAAATATCGAAGAACGGTAAAAAAACTGAATAAATTTCATCGTAAAATTTCAATTTCTGGTAAAAAAATTATATGATAAATTGAAATGAATATTAATGTAGTAATCTAAAAGCAATTCCATTCGTACAACCGGCGTCGCCTTAATCATTTTTAACTGCCGTCGGAATTGGTGGGAGTCATTTTTAAAATTTTCTCACTCTGATGCAACGCAGGATAGTTAAACTAAAAATTCCCTCGGATAGTTTTCATACAGAGATGGACTAGGTACATAGAAAAATGCGTTTTTCCGGATTAGTTCGAAGTTTACACATTACTTATAAATTCAATTCGCTGCTGGATTATTTCATGGGTTTACCAGTGTTTAACAATAAATCTTATTGCTTCAAAAATGCTTCAAATATCATCTACCGTAAACAGTATGCACATACTCAGTAGAAATATTTAGTATTTACAAAGTCATTGAAGAAATAGAAAATAACACTACCAAACAAAATAGTATATTGTGTAACAAGCGCAGAAAGTATACATTTGTCGATTGAGAAAGATGTTGGCAATCTTTCTAAATCGACAAATGTACTTTCTGCGCGTGTCACACATACCATTTTTTCTACGAACACATTTTAAAAAATTCAAAAATAAGATGTAGAAATCATTATGTATGTTAGATTTATATACATGCATGTAATTTATATTTATATACTGCAACATAATAGGTGACTTGTCGTTGCTAAACGAATGTCAAAATAATTATTTTAAAATACATTTTAATTTAATTTAATTTGTTTATTTATATCCATGGTACAATAAAATAAATTAGATTTTTTACAAATAATAGACATAATATCAGTTTGTACATTGGATAAAGGCCCATGATCAGCCATTGTAAGAATACAAAGACTGTTCTTTCTCATGAGCCCTTAAAAGGTTTAAAAAATATAAATATAGCACATTAACATAAATAACCAGGGTTCTTTGCTATTGACAATACCACAGTTGTTATAGCCAACGTTGAAGCATGTAAATATGTAACATTCCCTAACTTGGGCAAAATTAAGGCTGAAAAGAACATTGAAAAAGACATGAAATTAAAAGGGCAAGATGAACATATTAGTAGATTTGACTTTGTTAACACTTTTTAAACTTTAATAAATTATTATACATTTTTATAAACATTTATAAACTTTTATAAACTTTTATCCCAGATGAGCTTCTTTATTTGTGTTTTAAAAGAGATTAAGCTAAAAGATTTAAGGTTTTCGGGAATAATATTGTATTTAGCGCAACTGTCAAAAGAGAAGCTATGTTTAAATGTTGCATTTTTGTAAGAAGGTGGAGAAAGAGTACCCTTAAATCTTATATTAACATTATGTACGTCAGATCTGAAGGTGATTTTGTTGTACAAATAAGGGGGAGTTTTGAGAATCAACACTTTATGATAAAATACAAGAGATTGCGAATGTCTTCTTTGTTTCATGTTAAGCCATGTAGACAAGTGAAGGTAAGAGGAGATATGCGAGCGCCTTGGTACACCATAGATAAAACGCAAACATGAATTTTGGACCTTCTGATTTTTTTTTTTATCTCAGCTGCAAGCAGACAGGGTCCGTAAACTACACTACCATAAGTAAACAGACTCAATACAAGGGAGTCGCATAGTTTTATCATAATTGCCTGGTTCAGGTATTGTCTGTTACAATAGAGGGTCTTTAACTTAATGTAGGCTGTTCTTACTATGAAACTGATATGCTTAGAGAACTTTAATTTATCATCAAAAATCAATCCCAAATTCTTCGCACTGTCGGATATTGTCAGAGCAGACCCGTTAAGAATCAGTTTGCAAGCTGGCTTAATTAAATTCTGATCGTTCTTTGGACCAAAGATTAAAACTTTTGATTTTGTAGGGTTAATAATTAGATTATGGTCCGTAGATGCGTTATGCAATGACTGCAGGTCTTCGTTAATATTTGAAATAGCAGCTAAGTGGTTATTAAGAGGAAACGAATAAAAGATTTGGATATCATCAGCAAAATAGTGAACTTGGCAATGTTTAATATACTGTGAGAGATTAATGGTATAAATTATGTAAAGTAAGGGTCCCAAAATATTACCTTGAGGTACACCAAGGTGGAGGAATAGTTTCTTAGAGCTTACATTATTAATTACTACAACTTGACTTCTGTTCGAAAGGTAACTGGAAAAAAAATTAATCACATCTTTACCAAGACTAATGAAATTTAATATTGACAAGAGGATTTCATGATTGATGCTATCAAAGGCTTTGGAATAGTCAAGCAGGATTAATACCGTTAATAGTCCTGAGTCAGTAGCACGTAGAATTTCGTCAGTAATATGCGCAAGTGCAGTTGTACAGCTAAAATTAGGTCTAAAACCCGACTGAAAAGGTGGTAGTAAGTTGTTGTTATTTAAGTAATTACGTAGTTGATTGTCGATAATTTTTTCTAAAACTTTAGATAAGGTAGGTAAAATGCTTATCGGTCGTAGATCCTTATGGGATATGAGCTTATTTAATTTAGGTATAGGTTTAACACAGGCCATTTTCTATGCTGCAGGGAAAACGTTATGCAATATGCAAAAGTTGATAATATGGGTAATAAAGGGTATTAGATATGGACAACAGAGGTTAACCATAATAATATTAATTTTATCACAACCACTACCCAAAGATTTAATTGAATTTAAAAAATAAGACACTTCATTGGTACATTGGTATTTGTACGTTTGTTAAATAATAATGTATGAAGATGAAGTAAGCAGCGAGGCTGACGAGGAGATAGAGGAAGCTGCAAAGAAAATAGTGTTAGAACCGCAAAAGTCAACAGAAAGGTAATAATATGTATATTATTATTGTATATTGTGTAACAGCCAACTTTTGGTTCGAAGGAGGAATTAATTTTAATACTTTAAATAATTTTCAAATAACAATTAATTACAAGAAATAAACTTAAATGTGTAATATTATTTAATTTATATAGACCAATCGGAAAATAGCAGTGACCTAATTCGGGCTGGGAGCGGTGATAAATTTATGATTTGATCCTTTTTTTAATGAGAATTTTGTCATAAGAACAAATACAAATATCTATGACCTGCGCAGGATTTGAAGCCGGGACCCTTAACGCGAAAAGCAGGGTCGCTACCACTGCAATACCTTGGACTCCATGAAAAAAATACAAACACCATATTGGGACCAATTAAAAACAACCTAACAAAATGGCCAAAAAGTGAAGATTGAAGAGAACTAGTAGTACTCACAAGAATCAGAATAAAAAAAATCGTTCACCTTTAATTAGCCCAACTTGTTTAAGGAATATGAACATAAATACAAGTAAAATATTATTTTGTCTGAATTATCAACTTTCTATGTGTAACATCGTATTTAAAACATTGAAGCTTGTCCATTAGACCTGTCTTCAAGTCGTATAGTTTACAGTGTTAAATCAATATGTACTTAGGAATTAATTGGGGCAGTAAATTAATTAATTTGGTTATGTTCAATTGGTAGAACATGTTCAATACCACAGATAGAACTAGGTAAGTGTCCTTCGATTAATAAGCAGTTTATTGATTACCGCTAAGTAGTATATTATGGGGTAAACACTGAAGCAATATGGAATTACTTTATATATCACAAGAAGGATTTTTTAAATCAAGTTATGTTTTGTTAATTAGTATTTGCTATACATAATAGGATTTCGTTTTCCGGGTACTATTTCAAACTTGAGAATATGAACTGAATAAAGAGAAATTGAGATATACGTACTAGAGAAAGAAAGTATTAATAAAAGGTACAAGAAGGCGGTTGAAACGACTGAAGTGCTGCAGCCCCTCTAAAATTAAACGAATTTATTATTTGTCAAATATCTCAAGCCAGGGCTCATTCCACCACAGCAAACATTTTTATACGGGCCAGTACTGTTGAAGCACATACTTCCCGGCATTGAAAGTATTGGGCCAGTACTCCGGTGTCCCCGTGGTCGTTAGCTGGCACATTGATGTATCAATTGCAGCGGTAAAGTGCAAAATAATCGCATTAGTTGCAAGATTTATTTCTGACAGACCAGTTCTTATATTATACCCACTCTCTAGTATTTCAAATGTGACATATATATATATATATTTACCTTATACTTATCCAGTATTTAAATAAATTAATGGTTACGTGCAAAATAAATACTCATTTGGCCATACCATCGTTGAATGAATTTATTTAACAAATAAAGTTGACAATATCGCATCGGTTTTAAAGTATTAGTGAAGAAATTAACATTGCTGTCAATAGAATGAAGCGATATTGTCAACTTTATTCGTTGAATAAATTTATTCAACGATGGTGAAACAAAAGTAATATGTAATATATTAACAAAAATAAGGAGTGCTCATAAAATGCTGGTACTTCGGATAGGAGGAGTGCGAAATACAAATGTGAAGTATATTATTAATACTGGCGTTGCACAAATTTTACTGCCAGCAATTTATCAACAAAAAAAGCAGTTTGCCGGCATTCGGCCGATGGTTGAATGTTTGCTGGGCTGTTTTTAGGTTGTGCATAGAGAAAACACTATGATAAACAGTGACAAATACAGAGAACAATCAAAGATACAAGTATCAGTTCACATTATAACATTTTTACATTTTATCAGCTGCTTGCTTTAGTATGAGAAATCTACTTGGCGATAATTTTATCTATTTGTTCATTAGCCAGAGTTCCTGCGTCTTTTTCCAGACTCATACTGTTTTTATACTTCACACACGTCCAATATGTCTCTGCCACGTGTTCGTGAAATTTTCTCAGGCAAATTGATCTCCCGGAGTGGTGACATAAATTGGCCTCCACGCAGCCCAGATTTAACCCCTATGGACTTTTTCCTATGGGGCTATCTTAAATCTAAAGTTTGCGCCAATAAACCGACTTCACTGGCGCATTTGAAAGAAAATATCCGTCACGAAATGGCAGCCATCCCTGAGTCCACCTGCCGAGACGTCATAAGTAATTTTACTGTTCGATTAAATGAGTGCCGAGAACGCGAGGGTCTACATTTAGACGATATTATTTTTAAGAAATAAATCCCCAAAAAGTGTATTTTAATAATTAATAAACATTTTTTCTATATACGGCTTACTTTTTTTTTAATCGATCCACTAAATATAAAATTTCTTTTGAGACACCTTGTATATATTTATTTATTTAAAAGTGCTTATCGTTTTCTCTTGATCCCATTAAAATTACAATTTAATATCTCTTTTATTATAGAACTTTACTAAGGTGTTTTAAGATTTGTCGCCTTCTTTTGACCTGTAGTATTACCCATTAAAAAATAAATAAGAAGACCGTAAACACCCCATTTCTACAGCACGAGCCGCCACTGCTAAGTGCTAAAATCCTTCGCATACTGCCTTAAAATATTTTCACATTTTGCTTTCAAGTTCAACACATTTAATAATATATTCAAAAATGCAAATCCAAATCTCTTATATTCCAACAAAACCTTTCACATGTTTCAGTCCATCAAGCTGCACATTAAGATGCAAATATAAAACTCGGAACTCTTTCTTAAAGGGCTGATCACGAGAACAGCTCCATCTCTTGAACGAGAGATGAACAAGATGAAGTGGTCCAGCTTTTTATAACACGTCACGCCTAGTGCATTATGGGTAATGGTTCCGTGACTGTTTTTACTCAGGAATGAACAGGATGACGTGGAAAAAATAAAAAAAAAGTTGGAAGGAGATTAAAGAAAATTTATTGTCATTTATTGTTTAGCTACAAATTGATGTGGTTGAATAGAGGACTGTATAGAATCAAAAGGTACTTAAATAATAAAAGGGATTAAAATATCAAAGGAATTAAAAGGGAGATGGATATTTTTGAAGTTTCATATAGTCTTTTGAAACATTTATCTTGTCACAATATAGCGCATTCTATCTGTTATTATTGTTATTATTTACTTTATTTTAAAGACCCACAGTTCCAGTTGCTAATAAACTGTCTAATAAATTTATAAACGAAAGAATTTTTTTGCGAAATGTACTCCTCAATTGTTATTTAACCCATTTAAACCTACCGTCCTTTTAAAAGGATTTAAAAAAATCGCGCTAAATTAATTAGTAAACACAAATAATTTGAGATGGCGTAATATGTTATGATCACTGTGTTTATGAAACATCATTTATAGCAAGTTTAAAACAATTGTGTTCATTTTTGTAAATTTCATTGGGGTTTCAATCGCTTACGTTTTATGAGCATTGACAATGGCTAATTCTAGGAAAGTTATTTTATTATTATCCTTAAATTTTAAAATTATAAAATACATTTTATGTTAGACTGTATATTTTTATATAATCATAACCTCAAAAACTTAAATTTTGTTGAAACCGGCAAAGGATATTCAATGAATAAAGCCACCGTCCTTTTAAAAGGACGGTAGGATTATGTCCTACCATATTTTATTTATGAAGTTTTTGATACATTAGTGAAATTTATGTTATTTAACTTTATTTACTCAAAATAACTGAAGAATAAAACAACTTAATATCTTAACACGGCCGTCCTGCTCCTGCCACGTCCTCACGGCATCTTCAGAATTTAATAACTGCAAAATAAAACAGAGTATAAGAAAACATAATGTTAGTTTTGTCCGTCTCCTTGAGGTTCCTGACCATCCAGAGTTTCACTGAACTCTTTGAGGTCCTTGAACATTCAGCGTCGAACAAAACAAACACATATCCTTGAGGTCCCTCACCATCCAGAGTTCTTCTGAACTCCTTGAGGTCCCTGACCATCCAGAGTCAACAAAACAAACACGACCATTTTAGGTCCAACAACTCCTTGAGGTCCCTGACCATCCAGAGTTGTTGAATATATAATTTTTTAACGCGGACCACTAATAATAATTGTAGGTTAATTTTTTGCAAGAAAACAAATATATTTAATGTGCTACTAAATACATTTATTTTATTTGTAGAAATTCACAGACAGTTTACAGAAAATAAACAAAATATAAATTATTTACATAAAAAATGTGTGTAAAAAATAACAAAAAACTGCAAAAAACACATACATTAATTTTCGCGGACCACTAAAATTTTTCTGCGGACCACCTGTTGAGCAACACTGATCTAGAAGTCTTTGGGTACATTCGATTTGACGCTCCGAGTGCTCCGAGCACGTTCTATACACTCAAACTTGTTCGATTTGACGGTCAGAGTATACTCAATTGCAATTGCGGTCGAGGGTGTATTTAGAGTGCGTTCTATGTGTCCTGGGTTTTAATATGTGTCCGAGTATGACGGGAACGGCGGAAAAAGTACTACAATTTTTTTTTTGTATTTGTTACGTTTCTATTAACCTTTACCGCAACATATCAATAAAATAAACTGGTTCAGATTTTAATTTCCTTCGTTTTCTCGTGATTTTGTTAGTGAGAAGTTCAGATTTATTACATTTTATAATTCTACGAATTGTTGATTCCGAAATTTTTAAGGCAGCTGCTACACTTTGACGGACATAAAATTGAGAAATAAGTGGCCCATTGTTCTCTTTTTCGGAATTAAAATATTCTAGTAGATTTAAAATTAATAATTGTAAGAAGTTTCTAAATTTAATAATTGGCCGCAAGATCTATTAATTAATATTATTAACAGACACTGACAGCTAAGACAAATAACAAAAAACATTTTTAAAATCGCTGAAAATGGAATCTTGATTATTATATAAATGCACTACTTGATACATACATGTAACAGTCACCTAACAGCAATCCGACTATACTTTTAAATTGATTGAAACTCGAAACCTTAAATTTCACATTATAAAAAAAAAAAAAATGGACTTGCTCCACTTTCAAAATAAATGGCTCATGTATTAATCGTTTTACTCGAAATTATAGGCATATTATTGCCTATAAATGTTTGTCCGCCCCTGATACAAAATACAACATACATGAAATCACCAAAAGAAAGAGATAAAATTTCGGCGGATTTGTACGTGGCATCTCCATTGTCAATCTGCATGCATGAAGGGAAGAGGTCGGGTCTGGAATATTGTGATCAGATAACCTCAGAGACAGTCTCAGAGGCAGGATCTAGATGGTCGTGTCACGAACTGTGACGTCACCAACAGACATTACCAGAAAAGGAGAACGATTTCACCTCTGTACAACAAAATACACGACTTTGAACTGACGAACAATGTTGTTACTGCATCGCGAACTATTGTTGCCTATAGACATGTTATGGTAAATAGTACAACGATGTATAGCTCGCCGTTTTATGCATCTGCATCATGCATTTTACACATGGAATTTTATTTGAATAGTTTACTTTATTTGAAGTTTGAAATCTATTTTTATCGTTACAAATTCTGTTCTGTATTTGAATTTCATTCTGATTAAATGTGTGTTGGATTAGGAGGAAATTTACAGTAACAGTATAACAAATATTTTTAAGAGTCTTTTCTTTTTTAACTTATAAATTGTTGTTGCTACACCAATATAATTCAATATTCATTTAGTCAATAATCGGGATTTATGAAAATGATTTAAAAAATAGTTTTGTTTCTCTAGTTATAGCCGATAGTGTATGCATGTATGTGTTTCTATATTGTCCATAGAAGCACATTCTACATAACAATGACTTACATTATAAAATTAACAAAAATTTCTACAAATACCTTTCCAGTCGCTCCAATATTGGTCTGCATGGAGTCCAAACACTAAGGTCCACACTATAACACACTATTTCAAGTATTTTCTGCACTTTTATCACTTAAAAATCACTAAAAACGTCAGAAAAAAATGAAGACGCCACTTGCAAAAATCACGTATCACTACATATCAAGATGGTTAATCATGATAAAGCTCATTAGGGAATATAGTCATTAACAATTAATACATAAGGAACAGAATTGCTTAAAATAATTCTTTATGAGAATAAACACATATATTAATATTTTATCAATAGTATACAGGTGGTTGAAATTGAACTACCGGGCCCAATACACTATTTTTTTATTATTGAAGATGAGGTATAAAGTTAAATTTGGAAGTTGCTTGGTACTACATGATCTAAAATAGTTTATATTTTGTTACTTTGTATCTTTATATAAATAGTTATACATTTTGATTGAGGGTTTATTAAAATTTCAGGGCTATAGCATTGGAGAACGGCCTATATGGTAAAATGGGAGGACAGAGGTGACAATAAAATGACTTTTGGGCTATCAATGATAATTCTGAGATCTCAGAAAGGGATGAAAATTACTATTGGAAGTATAATGGAGTTATCTCTCGAGAATTTTATACAGGTTAATTTTTGTATTTACAGGTTCATTTGGAGGGCATTATGACCTTAAGGCCCGGTCTTTCCACCTTCATTTAAACCACTAGGTAACTATCCGACAGATAATGTTATCTTCTGAATAAATGTCATTACCAATCAGTGAATTGAATACATCAGTCTCATTATCCGTTAGATAACTATCCGATAGATACATTTTTATTGAAAGACGGGATGACATTTATTCAGCACAAAAAGTATCATATTTACCTTATCTGTCAGATAGTTACCTGGAGCAGTGTTTCCCAACCGCCGGTCCTGTAGATATATATATAGGGGGGAGCGAGGGAGGGATCTCAAGGTGTATCAAGATAGAGGAAACACGATTTTTCTCGAAAAGACGATGTGTGAGCAAGTTGGGAAAAAAATTTGGTGACCAGAGTTTACCCAAATAATTGGATGGTAGTATTTAAATTTTCGGAATAAACCGGAAGGATATTTTTTATAACGGAACGTATAGTTGGTTATAATTTGATAAAACTTTTGAAAAAAAACAACTTTTACATAAACATGTTTTTAATATCTGGTACGATTACCTATAATGGCTTGCAAGTATTTTTATTTACAAGTGTTCCATTGTTCCAAGTTGCTTTCCATTTTGAACACTTTCGCATCCTTACTCTTTAGCTAACAGTAGCTCGGAGCATAACAAAAAATATTGCAAGTTCAAAAGTCGTACCTACTTGAAAGTACTTGAAGTACCTCCAACGCGAACCGTTTTATTTAGTTGCTTATTCTTCGGACCGCCATTGATCCTACTCTAATTATTATTGATAATATTATTTTTAATTTTAAAAATCTTTGCTATTTTGCCAATATTCATAAATATATATTTCTATGCCAATATTTTACGAAACTAAAGTCGTTAGAAACTTTTTATGGGCAAACTCATCATAGTAGAAAATTTGATGTACACTAAAATGTTCATAAAACATGAATCCGCTTTTGCAAGCGTATCACATTAACATAAGTACATCTAATTCACATTCTTACAACAGTAAATCTCACAGTTTTTATTACTATACATGGTCGTTAAACTCAAATAGATGGAAACGTTATCACCCTTAAAGAATACCGACATGTGGCGCAATGCAGGCAAAAGTGGGAAGAATATTGTTATGTCTTATATCACTCCTTAAATAATACCAAGCATCTTGTAAAAGTCAGAAGTTAATATCTTACTGAACAATTTTGTTCATTAAAATTGTTAATGAACTAGGGATGGGAAAAAAACATCGATGTATCGAAAACATCGATGTTTGTTTTAAAAACATCGATGTATCGAAAACATCGATGTTTGTTTTAAAAACATCGATGTTTTTACCATCGATGGTCAGCTGGCGATAGTATCGATAAAACATCGATGTCTACTACCGATGTCGATGTTAAAACTTTGAAATTCAGAAACTACTGCTAGAGGCGCTGGAATCTTAAAAATTTAATTTTTATTAAAATTAGTACACAAAATATAAGCGCTATCTATTGTGATATAACAATACTAATAGTGTTAGTTCTTATTCTTCTTTGCAGTTAGCAGAATACAAAAAAATAAGAAGAAACTTCTAATTTTTGCAAACAATGCGAACGACCAACGACGCCAACACACTTTTTCTTTTTGAGTCTTGTTGACACTTTCCCAGTTGTTATTCCTCCAATCCCTGGATTTTTGTAAGTTGTCATTAGCTATTTTTTTATATATTGAAGTTGGATTTTCCTGAACAAAATGATCAAAAGCTTCAATTAATCGGTAAAAGTATCTAGAATTGAAAATCTAGTTCCACCTAAACAGACTTTATTTCAACTTAAAAAAGTATAAAAATAATTGTGTATGACAGTGTTATTTTTATGTTAAATAATATAAAATTAACATTAAGATTACTATATTAGTATTGTAATAAAATCCAATATATCATTTTAGAAATGTAAAAATAGTAAGGTCTTTTCCTTTGGTTTAGGCGGAACTAGATTTTCAATTCTAGTTAGTTTTACCGATTGATTGAAGCTTTTGATCATTTTGTTCAGGAAAATTCAACTTCAATATATAAAAAAATATCTAATGACAAATTACAAAAATGAAAATTGCGGTTAGTTCCGCCTAATCGTTTCGAATAGACTGTAGGTACAAATTAGGATTATTATATTGGGTATAATATATTAATATATAATAATAATAATCCCCCTAAAAATATAAACAAATAAGCTCATTGAAAAAAAAATATATTTTTTTCTAATTCTGAGTAGGGTATCAAATGAAAGCCCTTGGTACGTGGATTAACAACCAAATTTTTATTTTTGCAAAATAAATTATTTTGAAGTAATAATAATATTATTACTATTAATAATAATATATTATTCATAATAATAATAGTATGATGTCACAAGTAATCTTAATCATATTTTTGAAACGCTGTCTATAATATTCCAATAAAAATTCGATAGGCGAAAGATTAGAGAACTTTGCTGACCCTAGAAGAATGGTGACATCGGTCTCACGAAGTATTCTTGCAGTAAGATGTACAGTATAGGGTTTGGCATTATCTTTGACAAGTTCTAAGGCTTTGGGGATGAAGCACTGGACATTCATTTCTCCTCCTAGGAATACTAGAAGGGATCTAAGGAGGGCTAAATTTTAAGCTAAGCCACTGGTTGCAGCACTTCTATTAATAGACCGGGAGCTCATGACAGTTTTTGGTCTCCGATTTCATACAGCATGCCTTTTGGAGGACAGAATATTTTCCCTGTGACAACAAAAAAGAGATGGTACTAAACCCCTGCACGCTTTCCGGTCATAGGGAAAATTGCATTTCCACTTAAACACAAAATTTTTGTGCTTTTCTCTGATTTAATATTGCTTGCCCTTTTGTCAAAAGAAAGTTATAACAAATTTAAAGTCTTTTAAATATATGCATGCGATTCGGAGGGTTCCAAAGAGCTCAAACGGTCATGTGATCTTATAATAAAAAAATATGATTTTCCGCGTTTTCATACAGCATGCCTATAATTAAAAGACTTTAAATTTGTTATAACTTTCTTTTGACAAAAGGGCAAGCAATATTAAATCAGAGAAAAACACAAAAATTTTGTGCAAGTGAAAATGCAATTTTCCCTATGACCGGAAAGCGTGCAGGGGTTTAGGTCCATCCCTTTTTTGTTGTCACAGGATAAATATTCTATCCTCCAAAAGGCATGCTGTATGAAATCGGAGACCAAAAATGTCATAAGCTCCCGGTCTATAAACATTTCCACGAGCCGCATTTGCTTTGATTTTTCATTTTCGTTCAGTAAATATATCTTCAACATAGTAACGATCTTATTTAGATTAACCCTTTACTACATGAATTTTTATTTTTGGCTGAAATAATTCGTGAGCATTAGGAATTGGTTCTTATTGATAGAAAAATTAATTTAAAAAATATATTTAAAATATTAATTATTATTTTTATGAAAAAATAATAATTAAAATAATAATTTAGGGTTCGTGCCATACATGGAACATTATGATTCTACATTATGTTACAAAAGAAAATGATTCCGTATTATTTGCTCGTCAATTGCTAGGCGTTCTTTATTAGGGATTAAAAGCAGTCGCCCTCGAATTTTTGAAAGAAAAGGTCGTATGTTCTAGTTGTCCTTTCTCAATAAATTCAGAGTTAACGTTCAAGTGCAAATTCCGCTTGATATCCTCAAATCTATTGCGGCCCTTTACTTGAGATACTGCAGGATCCATTGCTGTGTATGTGGCATATATTAACATGCATGAAGTAACGTTCTGATTCAGTTTTAAAAGTAAAATAAAAAATAAAATCGGAATGTGCCATATATGGCACACTATGCGGTAAAGGGTTAAGATTATTGTAACTGAAAGTTATAGTGTAAGTTAAATATTAGATCATACTAAGTTAGGATAAATCTAAAATATGTATTCTGTTATTCAGTAAAATTTCCTGGCAGTTGTAGTTAAATGGTCGAATAAACTTAAATTACGAAACAAGAGATTTATAAGGGTCATTGTTTTTGTTTCAGTTTTTATCGTGTTCTCCATGTCCTTTTGACACAATGTCTTACACTTTCTGTTAGTTTTTTTAATAATTTTTTGTTCTAATTTTCCAAAGGTTAAACTTAACTGAGGACCTTTGTAAAAACCGGTTGAAAGGTAACGAAATATAAGTAAGAAACTGTTGTGGAATATAAAACAAATTCACTGCGATGTCTTAGGGGAAACTGAAATCTAATAGATCCTGGTTGCTCAGAATAGGACTGTATTAATATTTAACCAACAAAATCAAAGGGATGTTCTTAAAATATTTATTTCAATATTGACCGAAATGGATTTAACCAAAAATAGAAAAACAGACACAAGATTGCTGATGTATAAACCAGTTCTATGTCTC
The DNA here is from genome assembly GCA_963971575.1 of Liopterus haemorrhoidalis. Lineage (NCBI taxonomy): Eukaryota > Metazoa > Arthropoda > Insecta > Coleoptera > Dytiscidae > Liopterus > Liopterus haemorrhoidalis. The sequence continues at coordinate 45,590,033 of OZ020620.1, read as the reverse complement.
CGTATCAGTTCTTTCTGCTTCTTATTATTTAACATCTACTCTGCGATCACTTTCAGAGAAGTCCAGGAAGATTGAGGAAAAGGTATAAAAGTTAAGGGGGTCTGTATCAACAATATCCTATATACAGATTATTCTATCCTGTGGGCTGATAACAGAAATGACTTAATAATAATCATAATAATAATAATAATAATATAAGTTTATTGACCATATTACAGTACAAATTTGTTTCTAGTCAGTCATAAACATTTAAACATTTTAAGTAAAATAAAAATATACTATTTAATAAAAATATAAATCACAGCTACTAATTAACTAGAAAGCTTATCACATATGAAATTGAATTGAAACGGAGGTACATATATAATAGTTTCATTCAATATGGATATAAAAAAACTCATCAATTGAATAGATAGGATTTGAAACTAATATATCTCTTACAGAGCTCTTGAAACTCCGTACAGGTAGACTTTTGAGATTCTCTGGTAGTTTATTAAAACATAGAGCAGAATAGTAATTTAGGCTATTTTTTGTTTTATTGATACGGCAAATATTTGGGAATTAGATTATTTTTGTGTCTGGTGTCGTGATTATGATATACAGAATGGGAAGCGAATTTGTCTTTATTATTGTAGGTATAGAGGATACATAGGTAAATGAATAGGCTAGGGAGGGTCATGATCTTTAGAGTTATAAAAGAGCGTCTACAATCCTCTCTGTACGATTTACCATCAATAACTCTTATAGCTCTACGTTGAAAGGAAAAGATTCTTCCAGCAGCTGAAGAGTGACCCCAAGCTAGAAGAGCATATGAGATGTGCGACTGGAAGAGTGAAAAGTATACTGTTTTTAATATTTCTAGATTAACGGAGCCCACAAGGTTCCGCAAGAGATATATAGTTTTGCTTAATTTAATACTGAGTTGATCTACATGTTGTTCCCAAGTTAATTTAGGATCAACATATACACCCAGGAACTTCGCAGAAGCTGGATTATTGAAAGTATTTTTTCTCTCTTTTTTTCTCTCTTTTTTTCTCTCTTTTTTTTCTTCTTCTTAATGTAAAAAGAAGTCGTTCAGTCAAAAGGGTTCGGAAATCGGCAACCCGTGGGACTAATGAAGCCCGCCAAGTGATGTGATGCGGATGGTCAATAAGAAAATATAATCTATACTTTATTTATCCAGTGTAGGCAACATATTGGAAGCTGGTGAATACTGTGTTGGTACCTTCTTAGATCTCAGCAAAGTATTTGACTGCATCTCGCATAACATTTTATTAAATAAGCTATATCTTTATGGTTTTGATGAAAACAGCTGCTCCTTGCTTAGATCATATCTATCGGATAGGAAACAATTTACTCAGCTTGACAACAATAACTCTAAAACTCTTCCGTTACAGTTTGGTGTTGCACAAGGTTCCATACTTGATCCGTTACTCTTTTTAATATATGTTAATGACCTACCCCTTTTTATGACTTCTAAAACAGTTCTCTACGCAGACGACACAACATTATTAACTAGAAACTCCAATCTAAGTGCTCTCTTTTCCGAGAATCCTTGACAGCTGAAGCAAATTCTTGGTTTAACACCAATAAATTATGCTTAAACACGGACAAATCCGAGACCCTCCTGTTTACTACTAGGAAACAAAATTTTGAAAACCCTCAGTACGTCAAGTTTCTTAGAATCCACGTAGATCCTCATTTACGTTGGGACCAACACACGGAATTTCTTAGTAGAAAGCTTAGGTCCACAATTTACCTGATATACGAAGGTTGAAATACGAAGTATGTAAAGAGGTCGTATTGAAAGCCTATTTTTCATTATTTCAGTCCCACCTAAATTATGGGATAATTTCTCTCTAAAAAGTTAATCAACAATTATTTATAGAAAAATATTCAAGTGAAAAGACCATACATATAAACAAAATTTAATATTCCCTTTCAAAATAATTAATAAGAGACAAAAACCATCATTTGAGCGCGGCTATTAAGAGCTTTCGGCATTTTTATTACAATAATATTTGATTTAATAAAAAATAAAGTTTAACCTCACTTAAATGTCAAACGACTGAACAGTAACAATCTAAACCTGGCAACGTGCAAAAACGTTACCAACATTCAGTAAATAAATGTACCAACTGAGTAATGGTTTGATGTTGGTTAAATCACATGATGACATTGGTACTTAAATTAATCAAGTGTGACATCATCTCATATTTATTTTGAATGGAGTTTATAAGCCTATCTAGGCTTTGGGAACCTATTATTTTTGTTTATTTTATTTTTTTTATTTTTACTCTTGTATAGTCTTTTGAAAATGACCTAACAGCTGAAATACATATATATTTTATATTATATTAATTGGAAATTACACCAAATGTATTTATTTTAATTTCAAATTCCAATTAATTCCAATAACAGTTACTGTTGTCCAATGGTCATACATTGTGTAACACTATATTGATTTTTATTATTGAAACTATTTTTAAATTATTAACACTTAATAAATAGACTACTTCCGTCACATCTTTTTTATCTTTGGAAATAAAAATGACTCTTAACGATTAGATCTCTATAAAATATAAAATTTATGTAACCTTTATTGATTTGTAGGACAAATAACTAACGATTTTATAACATATGAAGGATACTAAAATTTCTATTATTTTTTTAATGCTCTATTTCAGCGTTTCCCAAACTTTTTTCCCGTGACCCAGTAATTTTCACACTTTTTCGTCGTGACCCACTAATTTTTCCGCTTATAATAGCTCATAGGTAAGCTAAAACATATGGATGTCGATACAGTTTTCATTTATTCACTAATAATTATAATAAAAAATTTATGTGAAGTGTGAATTTTCACACATTTCAGGGTTTCGCAGGTATTTAGTAAGTGAATAATGATTATTTGGAATGCCAAAACAAATTTTATGTTAAAATATATATTTTTTTTTGTTAATTTTAATTCGAATGCCTAATACCATTATGTAAGTTTCTAAATATGTGCAGTATTTTTTTTTATATAGCAAGGTTCAATAAAATTTTGAAAAAATTCCTCTTAGATAGATATATAATCTAAAAATATTAAGTGAAGGCGGAATGCTGAGTGTGTAGGACATATTTTGCTTTGTAGTATTCACTGTAAAATGAACAATATTTTAAAAATAATTTATCATCTCTTAATCTAAGAGCTTTAAAAACAAATTATATGTTAAAATATTTTTATGTTAATTTCAATTCGAGTGCCTAATACCATTATTTAGGTTTCTTAATATGTGCAGTATTTTTTTTTATATATATCAAGGTTCATTAAGATTTTGAAAATTGCGCCTATGGCTTCATTGGTTGTTTCTAGTCATATCTCCTCCCTTTGATTTCGTGTACATTCAAACAGAATTAAATTATTATTTCAACAATTTCCACTGGTTATTAAATTTACGTTGCTTTTAAAAATTAAATGCAACATTTGCCAAAATATAACTAGAATTTTGAAAAAATAATTTAAATAAAATAAAAATGCAAAAAAAAAATAAATAATAATATTGTCTCTTCTCGTGGGATTCGAACTCATTTTCTTGGGCAGAACGCTAGTACCGTAACCAAGATGCACGTTACAGTTTAGTGTGTTATATAACTATAAGTTTTCAACATTATTAGCAAAAAAACACAAAAAACGCTTTTTTTTCCAAAAACATAATCTGATCAAAAATTCCTGTTGTACTATTCCGGTTCATACCAATGTACATTACTTAGAATTTTTTCAGATTTTTAGTTTAAACCATCTGGGCTACAGGGTGTGGGACAAAATTTTTTTTGCACAATTTTGGCAAAAATCGCTTCAAAATAATTTATTTTGCAAAAATAAAAATTTTATCGTTAAACCACGTACCAAGGGCTTTCATTTGATACCCTACTCAGAATTTAAAAAAAAATAATTTTTTTTCGATGAGCACATAATTTGTTTATATTTTTAGGGGGATATGTTTTTTAGATGTTTTAGTATTTTTCCTATGTGCGGGTCAAAGAGTTGTATAAGCATGCCAAATTTCAACTCTCTAGCTTTAGCCGTTTGGCTACAATTTTTACCGAACAGACAGACAGACAGACAGACAGACAGAAAGACGACAAAATGACGGTATAAGGGTTTTTTGGTCATACCTACAAAACCCTAAAAAGCATTAACCGTTACAAAAATTTGTAGAAATTAAACAAAAATTATTAATGAGAACCAATAAATTATTAATGAGAAGTGTGCTGTTTATTTTTTACTAATAATTTCAGATTAGGAAAAAACGATGATAGCTTTATCCTTAGATCCGGTTCTACTTCCAATCGGTTTCGGTACTTATATTTAAAGAAGACTAACCTAACCTAACCTAACCTGCTTCGCACTTATAGATCGTGTCGAAAGGCATTAGAAATTTTATTGGTTTTTCCGCTATAACTGGGTATTCCTGACGACAATTTATCCAAAAATCTATCAATGATATTCTGTCGAAGACGGCTTTGAGTGCTGTATCACACGACAGTTCAATTATAAAATCGATATCTGAATCCTCAATCAATATGTTTGTCGGTCCGCTCGCCGCTACGCTAGTATTATTCAGTAGTCCGGATTCAATGATATTTAATCGTATTCTAGTGTTTCTTGAAAAAAACACCTAGGTTTCGCGAGTTTTCATGCGACCCAGCATTTCGCTTACCACGACCCAGTACTGGATCGCGACCCACCATTTGGGAAACCCTGCTCTATTTTTTTCCATCGCATTAGAAGGGATACTGTATCTTTCTTTCCTATGTGGAGATGATCATTAAAATGTCAATAAATATTTAGACAAATTAGAGTTATAGATTGAGTGTTTATTGGTTTTAGTGACAACACATATATTATAACTAACTAATAATGTTAATAAAATTGTCATTATTTATAATATTTTTTATTAATATATGAAGTCTTAAATTATCACTTGGTAAGAAAACTATTTTATTAACATATTTAAGTGTATAAATTTACGTTGATTCTTTTTGAAATATGAGATAAAAGACTTAAGATTGCAATGGATGACATTTGGTAAAGAAGATTGGTCAAAAAATGAATATGGTACAGAAAAAAATATATGTACACATAAGTTAAATATAATCAATTGTCTACACAGTGTTTTTTAAATAATTGTAGTGAACAGGAAAAAATGTCCAGATCCGTGTTGACTCTGTTAAAAGAAGATGATATTCTAGCAATTGGTGAATTTATTCCCAGATTACTGTTGTAGCGGTGATTGTGTAACAGCATACGATTTATCAAAATATATGAATTACAATTAAATCCAAAGTAAGGAATTAAGTTGATAGAATGGGCAGAGGCAAAGCTATTGATGAAAAAATTCAATTAATCATTGTGAACTTAGCAAAAACAGGAAAAACCAATTCCGAAATCGGAAAATTATTAGGTTTGTTAAGATACAGTATTAGAAATATTGTAAAATTATACAAAACAAGTGGTTCAGTTGCCCCAAAGCCCCAGTACGTGAAGAAAACTACACTGACGGACAATGCCAAACGTGCAATGAAAAGAATTATTAAGGATAACAGACGTGCTAACTACAGTCAATTGAGTGTACTGTGGATCGATGTTATTGGAAGACGTGTTTCAAGGTCTACATGTCATAAGGAAGCAAAACAATTAGGATTTGGAACCTATAAGCTAATATTTTTTTAATCGGACTCTTAAATGTATATTTACAGAAATTCATAGAACTCTCTTAGGCCAAAAACCATTGTTGACGTCTAGGCAAAAGAAAAACAGGTTGAAATGGGCAAGAGAACATATAATATGGAATTGTGAAAAGTGGAACAGCGATGAGTCTAGGTTTGAAGTCTGTGTATGGGACAACCGGAGCAAAGTTGTTCGTCAGAAACATAAAGCATATCATCCCGATTGCTTGAAAAGGAAGGTGAAATTTCCAGTATCTGTCATGGTGTGGGATTCAATGTCTGCAAGAAGTGTAGGAAAACTTCACTTTATCGATGGCATTGTTAACACAGCCAAATATTTATATATTTTAGAGGAGTCTCTGTTGCCAACTATGGAACATGCATTAATCTCTGGGGAGGATTTTATTTTTCAACAAGATGGAGCCGCTTGCCATACGTCAAAAAAATCTTTGAAATGGTTCCGTGATCATTCCATTCCACTTTTAGAGTGGGTTTCAAGTAGCCAAGACTTATCCCCCATCGAGACACTTTGGCACGAAATGAAAAAACGATTGTGTATAACACCGGCTAGAACAATTCCAGAATTAAGACTAAAGCTTCAAGAAATATGGGATAATTTTACTCCTCGACAATGCCAAGACCTTGTAGATACTATGCCTAGAAGAATTAATGCCGTTATTAAAATGAAAGGTGACGTTACCCAGTGGTAACTTCTGAAATAGGTTTCCAAGTTAATGGCTTTCCAATTGAAATATTATTTTTTTCTTATTAATTTACTTAAATAGTTGTAAATATTAATCGTAAAACCTCTAAAATTTTTAATTGCAAATAAAATATTACCTAGATTTCATAAGCTATTCGCATTCTGATAATTGAATACCAATAAGTAAAAATTTCGTAGCTGGGCCAACTGATAATGGACAGAGCTCGTAGAAATATTTTAATTCAAAAGGATATAATCACAAAAAGTCGGATAAGTGCAGGAACTTTTAAACAATGTCAAAGCTGCAATATTCAAAGAAACTTTACCTAAAATTGAAGTAGAGATCGTTACATTCAACATTGGTGAAGTAAAATCAAGCAACAGGATCAAAGTGTAATAGAAATCTACATTCAAGAATTAAACTGATCTCCAAAGAAGTCAAACTATCAAAGATTTCAGAAGCAATTTACTTGAAAGAGACAATTGAATACAACCCTCTTTATCTGTACGACAATAAACGTGAATGCGAAATGCAATAACAATGATAAAATCATTTATTTTTAGGTTAGGTGACGACAGAGCCGTTTTGTGAAGTCGTGTGAAAAACCAGAACTAAAGAGTGATCATTGTTATTGATACTGTACTCAATGTCTTTACAGAAGAAGTAAACTCTTTGTTTTTGCATTTACGATTTTATTTTGTGGAGTGTAAGAAAGATAAAAATTAAGTGATTAATAAGAATGACAATATTTTTTATGATTGGAAATATTAAAACAAATGAGAAAATGATTAAGTTGACTTTTAGAGTAATGCAAAGGCCAACTTTCAAAACAAAATAATTATTGCATTTAATTTGCACGCAAAACAAAAAAAAATCAGCTGTGGCCACCACAGGACCGACCGCTATCACAAAATACTTGTATAAAATACATTCTAGCAGCAGAGTGGAAATAACTTAATATTTTCTAACAGAGATATTTATTATAACCACGGAAACGTTACATATAATTATGAAAAAATTGATGTGAAGTGTGAATTTTCACACATTTCTGGGTTTTGCAGGTATTTAGTAACTGAACAATGATTATTTGGGATGCCAAAACAAATTTTATGTCAAAATATTTTTTTATGAATTTTAATTCGAATGCCTAATACCATTATTTAAGTTTCTAAATATATGCAAATTTATATAGCAAAGTTCATTAAGATTTTGAAAATTGCACCTATGGCTTCCATTGGTTGCTTACATCATAAGTCCCGCCCTTTGATTTCGTCAAACATAGAATTAAATTATAATTTCAACACTTTCCACTGGTTATTAAATTTACGCTTTTAAAAATTAAATGCAACATTTACCAAATATAACTAGATTTTTAACAAAATAATTTAAACAAAATAAAAATGCAAAAAAAAACAAAAAATAAAATCAACAGGATTCGAACCCTAGTTCGCAAGTTAAGTTATATTATTAAGCGTACGACAAATCCAACCACGCCACGAGAGCTACTGATCTGGTATGTTACACAACGTATTAAATAGTTAACATATTTTAGTTAAAAACACAAAAAATGCGTTATTTTCCGAAAACATAATCTAATCAAAAATTCCTGTTGTACTATTCCGGTTCACACAAATATACATTACTTAAAATTTTTTCAGATTTTTAGTTTAAACCATCTCGGCTACAGGGTGTGGGACAAAAATTTTTTTGCACAATTTTGGCAAAAATCGCATCAAAATAATTTATTTTGCAAAAATAATTTTTTTATCGGTAATCCACGTACTAAGGGCTTTCATTTGATACCCTAATCAGAATTTAAAAAAAATATTTTTTTTTTCGTTGAGCACATATTTGTTTATATTTTTAGAGGGATATGTTTTTTAGATGTTTTAGTATTTTTCCTATGTGCGGGTCAAAGAGTTGTATAAGCATGCCAAATTTCAACTCTCTAGGTTTAGCCGTTTGGCTACAATTTTTACCGAACAGACAGACAGACGACAAAATGACGGTATAAGGGTTTTTTGGTCATACCTACAAAACCCTAAAAATAGAACTGTCATCCATAACTACCTCCGATCAAATTTTTGATTGACAGTTCTGTACTTTTCAGTCGTACCAACACCAACTTTTTAGTTTTGTTTACAACTTAACTTTTAGTAGTTTATTAAGTTGATAAGAAGTTTATTTAGATCATATAATTAAATATAAACTTAGCACAATTAAACAATATTTATAAATTGGTTTAGTATAACCAAATTGTTGTCTGCCATCTGAACCTGAAAATTTTTACGTTGGCAATAAAAAGTAATAAGAGATGGAAGGTATAAAATTTATCACTGTCTCTTATTTTTTTCCCCCACTATATTCTGTAGTATCAAAAGTTGAAATGACGTCAGAGTTGGATAGTATTGAAAAAAGTATTGAAAAAAGTATAATGTATAATGGACTTTAAGCTTGTAGTCCTGATAGTTGGTGTTTTGGGTGATATTAAAGCCTCCTATCGAAGGGAAATCGAATCCATTCCCGCCTGCAGATCTTCTGCCACCTCTTTGATCTGCAGGATGCAGAAAGCAGTGCTGCTCGGCTCATTCCACATTGTGCGGGCACTGGATCTGGCGTAATTTCCGCGGCTGCATATCGCCAGGGTTTGGGATGCAGTCGTGTGTATTTAGCTCCACTAGTCTCTAGTATGACGCGGCTCAAAAGGTTGTTGAAGTTTGCGATTAGTGGACGCTTGTCAAGACCTGATAAACCCCATAATAATATTATTCTTGAAGGTTTACCACCTATTAATGTTAAAATAACTCGAGGGAAAGTTCTAGGGACATATTCTGAGTATTATCCGGGTTCTAGCTGAACGTGACACTTATCTAGATACCACAAAAATTCATTTTGTTTTTAAAAGTGTCTTTTTATATCGTTAACAAAATTGTGAATATTATATTCAACACTTTAATCTTTATAAGAACTTCGTAGAAAGTTACATCCTATCTAGTAATCCTTGTTGTCATTCCGGAATTTATTTTTATGTTGTCATCCCCTTTTTATTCTGTCAATCTCTGTGTATGCAAATTTCATCATCTTTTCTCACCGGTGTGATAGGTAGAAGGGAGATGTCACCTTGACAACCTACTGTGAATAACTGAGCTCTATATTATTCAACTCCATGGGTAAATTTTAACATTTTAAAAATTAAAAGTTTTAAAAAAATTTAAATCAGTGATAAATTTAGACAACTTCTAAAAATTTTTGAGAGTATTATGACAAAAAATAAAGGAAGACGAAGAGATGGCAAAATAGAGGAAGACAGATCGAAATGATAACAAGATATGGATGGGTATTTAATAAACGTAAGACGCCAACAGAACGCTGGAAGCCTAGGTCTATATATCTTCTTTAATCCCATCAAAATCATCAGTTTTTACCGACCGCCAACATATATATATATATATAAGGGAGGTATTGTGATCAGACATTTCGAGATTTCGATGGATCTCCACGAATTGAGGTCCCTACATAACGTTTTGACTATTTTTAGCATGATGTCTGTCTGTCTGTCCGTCTGTCTGTCCGTCTGTCTGTCCGTCTGTCTGTCCGTCTGTCTGTCCGTCTGTCTGTCCGTCTGTCTGTCCGTCTGTCCGTCTGTCTGTCTGTCTGTCCGTCTGTCCGTCTGTCTGTCTGTCTGTCCGTCTGTGTACACGTGCAGACCAAATTCGGCTGAAAAGATTTTTATGAAACTTCATATTTAAGCTTATGCCATCAATGGCACGAGTTGATCAACTTTTGGTAAAAATCGGTTGACTAAAAATGGGAGTTTACTCGTGTCGATTTTAAGATTTTTATGAATATTTCAGAACAGAAAAATATTTCGAAAAAATTTATTGAACAAAAGTTGCTATAAAAGCAATAATTAATAACTTTTATTTGAGACGTTTTTTGATAAAACGAAAAATTTCGAATAATTTTTGTAAAATTTTTCGAAATTTTTTTTAAGTCTCAATTTTTTCATACTTATATGTAACGTTTCCATGGTCATGATAAATAATATCTCTGTTAGAAAATATTAGGCCAAGTTTTTTTTTTTTTTTTTATTTATTGGCTTTTGATGCTGTGGCAATTAGCCAGGATAATTTTTATTTGAGAAAATTTCCATGCCTGAACGGGATTCAATCCCGAGACCTTTGCAACGCAGAGCACATTTGTTACCACTACGCTACGCCGGTCGGCATTAGGATAAGTTATTTCTACTCTGCTGCTAGAATGTATTACTTTATGAAGTACTTTATGATGGCGGTCGGTCCTGTGGTGGCCACAGCTGATTTTTTAGTAATAATTTTTATTCATTTATTGTAATGTTGCGAAAGTCTTTTGGTGCGTTGAGTATGAATGAACGATCGATTTACAAAATTTATAAACGCTTTCAAAATGGTATACAGGGTGTTTGTTTGAAACGGGGCACCCCGAAAATCTCCTTTATTTGTAAAGATACAAAAAATCTTCAGAACAAAAGTTAAGCTGGACAAAAAGGCCCATCTAAAGGTTACTATAAGAATTCTGAGGCAATTCTGGTTTCACCGGAAATGATGTCAACTTTTGATCTAGCATAGGGAATCGATAATTTTATATTTTTTTGCTAAAAGTACATTAAATTAGCTTTACAATGACACCAAAAAATCATATTTTTATGTTAACCATTTCAAAATGGCAACCATTTATTTACAAAATAATAATCAATATAAGTTTTACAAAGTTGAACGTAGCAAGCTTTGAAAACAATAAAAAAAGAAACAACATTATATATACAGGATATAAAATAAGCATATTAAACATGAAAATGAACACCTGAAAACCTGAAGAATTCTGGTATACGTAGTGTATACCCAGCCATCACTGCCTTAAAATAGCCTATACAAGAAAATTTTTAGCGGGTTTTAGCAACAGATTTTTTTTGAAAAATATTAAGAAAAAAATCTGTTCCCAGGGATGGGCCACGTGGAGGCACCCGCAGGACACAATATTGCAAAATTAAGTAATTAAAGTGGGTTCTTAACGACTAGGTGACTCATAAGGGTAGAAAAAGCTATCTGTTTGCTTTCAAATATACAGGCTCTTGAAATGGGCTTAACTTGAAATGTTTGCAATATTTTGCCCCCCAACCCCATCTGAAAAAAAGCAAAACAAAACAAGCAAAAATAATAAAATATAAAAACAACAATAACAAAAATGCAGTAAAACAGAAAAAATGGCAATAGAATACAAAGAGAAAAAATGGCAATAAAACACAAAAGATTGCCATAAAACAGCAATAGCAGCAATAGCAGCAATCAGCAACATCTGCAATACATACAAAATAAGCAATACAAGTGAAGCATACATAGAAATGGGGCAATGCATATAAATGGGGGCAAAACATACAGAAATGTGACAAATACACATAAAATTGGGGATAGAATACAAACACAAAAAATGACAATAAAACACAAAAAATTGCAATAAAACAGCAATAGCAGCAATCAGCAACATCTGCAATACATACAACATAAGCAATACAAATGAAGCATACATATAAATGGGGCAATGCATATAAATGGGGGCAAAACATACAGAAATGTGAGAAATACACATAAAATTGGGGGCAATACACACAAAATTGGGGGCAATACACACAAAATTGGGGACAATGCATAAAAAACGGGGGCAATGCATACAAAACGGGGGCAATGCATACAAGGCGGGGGCAATGCATATAAAACGGGGGCAATGCATACAAGGCGGGGGCAATGCATACAAGGCGGGGGCAATGCATACAAGGCGGGGGCAATGCATACAAGGCGGGGGCAATGCATACAAGGCGGGGGCAATGCATACAAGGCGGGGGAAATGCATACAAGGCGGGGGCAATACACACAAAATTGGGGGCAATACACATAAAATGGGGGGCAATACACATAAAATTGGGGGCAATACACATAAAATGGGGGCAATACACACAAAATTGGGGGCAATATACATAAAATTGGGGGGCAATATACATAAAATTGGGGCAATGCACATAAAATTGGGGGCAATACACATAAAATTGGGGGCAATACACATAAAATTGGGGGCAATACACACAAAATTGGGGGCAATACATACAAAATAAGCATATTAAACATGAAAACGAATACCTGAAAACCTGGAGAATACTGGTATACGAAGTGTAATCTGAAACAGACAACATGAAAGAAAACAACAAGAAAACGTGAAAACATTTTTATAAAACGAAACCTAAAACCATAAGTATACAAACTCTGGGCGATTTGTAGATAACAGGCATTTGAGCTGGGTCTCGCCGTCAAGATATCTAGCAGCCGATAAGCACAGTCTCAGCCATTACTGCAAATTAGCACCCCAAGTTCTGAAACATTTAGATTAGTCTTATATCTAAGGGAGGGTGCCACTCAGGTGGCAAGATGTTTAGAGGAAAACCTCACTTTAGGTCAAAGGGAGAGCTCAGTTTTATTGCTAAAGCGTTAAGAGACGATCTTAACGCCTGGAGGAGAGCTCTGTTTTTAAATTGAGGAGTTAATAAGAAACCAATCTTTTAAACCTCGCTGGGGACTAAAATCACTTAAGATTATTAATTTACTACCTTTTTACCATTGAAATAACCAAATTCTGGACCTTCACTGTTGGGGGATAACCAAATTCTGGACCTTCACTATTGGGGGATAACCAAATTCTGGACCTTCACTATTGGGGGATAACCAAATTCTGGACCTTCACTGTTGGGGGATAACCAAATTCTGGACCTTCACTCTTGGGGAATAACCAAATTCTGGACCTTCACTGTTGGGGAATAACCAAATTCTGGACCTTCACTGTTGGGGAATAACCAAATTCTGGACCTTCACTGTTGGGGAATAACCAAATTCTGGACCTTCACTGTTGGGGGAAAACCAAATTCTGGACCTTCACTGTTGGGGGAAAACCAAATTCTGGACCTTCACTGTTGGGGGATAAACAAATTCTGGACCTTCTCTGGGGGAGAATTACCAAATTCTGAAACTCAATTTTCTGTATTTAAAACAAAATTATATGATAATTTAATTTAAAATTATTAGAAACTTCATTTCAACAATCTCTGCTTTCTTCTTAAGGCCTCTTAGTGCATTTCGAACAGATTCAAAGTTAAAAAAGCAGATTTTTATAAATCTAATCTTAAAATTTTGAAAACTTATTTCAAATTTTCTGTATTTAAACCAAAATTATATGCTAATTTATTTTAAATTATCAGAAACTTCTTTTCAGCAAATTCTTTCTTCTTAAGGCCTCTTGCTGCATATCGAGTAGAATCAAAATAAAAAAACAGATTTTTATAAATCTAATCTTAAAATTTTGAAAACTTATTTCAAATTTTCTGTATTTAAACCAAAATTATGTAATTTATTTTAAATTATCAGAAACTTCTTTTCAGCAAATTCTTTCTTCTTAAGGCCTCTTGCTGCATATCGAGTAGAATCAAAATAAAAAAGCAGGTTTTTAAATCGATTTTTTTATAAAAAATTTTAAAACTTATTTAATATTTGCTATATTTAAAATAAAATTATAGCTATTCATCGAGTAGATGTATAAGTTTCTAGACCTCTGATACTATATTAAAGTCACGTGGTTTGCATGACGTTTCTACCGCTTTTATTTCTGAATACACTCAAAACACAAACTTTTCTAAAATTTTAAATTGGTGACGAATAGGGTATACTAGGTTCTCAATTTCTAGACCTCCGGCACTATAAAGTCACATGGGTAACGTGACGTTTCGATCACATAAAACTAATTTTATTAAACGTATCTATATTATTTAAAATAATTATGGGTTCTTATCGCCTAAGTGGCGAACAGGGCATAGTAGACCGGCACTATAAGTCACAGGGCTGTGACATATCGATTATTTAAAAAAAATTAATAATTAAATAATCGGTTTCTTTTTTAAATAATGAATAGGGCAAAATAGGTTCTCAATTTCTAGACCTCCGGTACTGTAATAAAGTTACATGGGTAGCGTGACGATTGCTGTATGAAAAAGTATTTAAAATTAATCGAGATTGACTCGAATCTCATGATTGTATATCGAAAAATTAAATGAATATCATGGGACTGAAAATTTGTATGAACTATAATTATTGGTTCCAATCACTTAAGTGGGAAATAGGGTGAGTATATTCTCTGTATTTATATAAAAAACACATGGGCTGTGTGACTTTTCGTTTTACTAATATATAAACAGGTTTAATTAATGGAAAGTGAGTCGACACCTGAAATGACTGCATATCGAAAAACCAAAAGTGGATTCCAGCCCGTAAACCTGGTTTTAGGTTACGTTGGTAATTATCTTACCATGGAGTTATAATTTGAGGTTTTAAATTTTTTGAAAAAAACTAATATTATTTTTGGAAAATTTTTTGAAATATTATTTTTGAAGAACTAGGTTTGCTAAATTTAAATCTGAAAAATGACTGGTTTTGTCCCTATAGAATGAAGTTTAACTATTAGTCTATACTGAGTCGACCCCTAAGCTGATCTTTGATTAATGAAAATTATTTTCGAAAAATATTTTTGAAAAAAAAAAAAATATTATTAATTATGTTTTTGATGACTTTATGAGATTATGACAAAATTAAAACAAAAACTTTGAGAAAAATATTTTTTAGAAGAATTTTGAAAACGTTTTAAAAACAAAAAACAAATTACTAAATTGTTTTAAAAACAAAAAACAAATTAATAAATTATTTTGATAAAAAAAATTGAAAATAATGATATTACCTCGAACATTGTGAATTTTTTTATTTAAAAACAGAAAATAACTGGACTTATTAACTCTATGCCGTTTTTTTTTTCTAAAGTTATTAGTTGACCCCTGAGCTGATACAATTTCTCAAATATTATTGAAATATTAAAAAAGTAAAAAATTTAAAAAATAACGAAAAAAAATTGGGATTTTTTTGAGAACAAATTAAAAAAAAACAATAATAGTTAAAATTAACTGGTCATATATACAGTAATTTTTAAGTATTACTCTACTACTATTAATATACAAATTTTGAAAAATAATTAAATACTGGTTATATCTCTAAATAATCATTTTTAAGTATTACTTGATCATGCGTCAACCCCTCTGCTGATTGCATAAAACCTTAAACATTATTAAAATAATAACAAAATAAAAAATTTTAAAACTATTTTAAAAAATAAATTTTGAAAAATAATGTAATAACTCAAAATGACTGGTCATATCTCGGTATAGTAATATTTAAGTATTACTCGACGCTGAGTCAACCCCTCTGTTGACTACACACTCTTAAATATAATTTAAATATTTTTTAAAAAAATGTAAAAAAAAAAAATTAAATAATATCGAATGCTATTTTTAAAAAACTATTTTAAAAATAATGTTCATTCTTGAAAATACTAAAAATGTCTATATTTTATTTAAATTAGTCTGCTGAGTCGGCTCTTAGCCGATCTGCATATCACAATAAAAATTCAATGGTCTGAATTTAAACCATTTTCTTGTGCTCTGTAGCCAAATCAAAACCACGAAACCACACAACTAAAAAATAATTTAATATTAACAAAAAAATTGATTAATAAAAATAATGTACTATATACTAACAGCCATTATAATACTTCTAATGGCAATAAAAGAAAAAAAAAAAAAACTCTAAAATACGTTTTAAAAATGGTTCAAACTAATTTTAATTTACGGCTTTAGGGTTAGCCAGTTAGTGCTATATCAAAGGATATAACATTGAAATGTCCTCTTTTTGAAAGAGGACACCAAAAAATCCCCCAAAGGATTATAGTCTTACACACAAAATCACAAAAAATAAATAAAGGTATTTATTATTAATTAATTTAAAAACATCTTTCTGGTCGGAATATGTTTGACTTAACCTAAAATTTTCCATTCATTTCAAGCGCTAAATAGCCTCATCCAGAAGTACCTAAAGGCAACACCTATCCCTAGGTTCGCCAACCAATTTGGTTAGGCTCCCCTTGGGGGTCCCAGGATTACCTAAAAAGTCAACCAGGATCACCGGCAAAATATATTCATATTGGAGAAATTGTCAAAAAAGGATAATTTATGTTGTTTAACGTCATCCAGCCTCTTCCATACCAAAGGATATGGCCTTGTCAGCCTTCGGTCAGACGGAAGGGCGCCGGGAACCGAGGGCGCAAATAATTTTGTACAAAGGGAATAAAAAAAAATAATTAAATTCCAACCAATTTTCTTCAATCATCAACTTAAAAATAAAACGCTTGATGAATGAATTTCCAATGAATCCATCCAAGTCAAACGTTGGAAACACTCCACCACATACTTCAAGGATCTTAAGAAAACCTCCCCTGTATCCTAAAAATACAGGAACGATAATCCTCCCCATGGAAAATTCATACAGTCCATCCTGCCTTAGTGAGAGGCCAAACGTTTCCCAGCTATGGAGAACGGACTTCCCAAACACTCTGAAGAGGGACGTAGGGTACCCTAGGTCCAGCCAGTAACTTCTGGAGAGTACACCAGTGGACCCATGACCCTGAGACCCAAATACAAATACAAAGAAAAATTTAATGTTCGCAAGATGACTTATATTTTTTTGAGCAAAATTTTGATAAAATTTATAAAGGTCAACCAGCGTTAGGCTACTATCGCCAGGTATAAGTTCAAATTGACAAACATTTTACAATTACATATTGACCAGAAAAATTTAATTTTAATTAATTAATTTTATTTTTAACGTTATGTTCCAACTTTGAGAACAATATAGGATTGTTCTGAAGTATTGTCCGGGGTTTGAGCCCTGTTTTGTGCTGTGTAAGCAAATGTGTAACCACGTACTACAATTTGTAAAAGATAAAAATATTAATAAAACCAAAAAACGATTTGAAATCCACGAGTTGACAATTTTGGCAATTTTCCAAAACGCGCCATTTCGGATTTGATCCAAATTTGAACCCAATGGACTACAAATACAGCAAAACTAAATGGAGCCGATTTTGGACTCCAAACTGTCATGAGACAGCTAAGTAAAAAAAATGAACTCTGAATTTGGAAAACTAAATATTGAAAAATAAATTTGGAAAAATTGTATATTTATTTTATTTGGAACAATTGGATATTTATTTTATTTAAAAAAATTGCCATTTGAAGTATTTTTAATAATAATTTATCAATGCCTAAGTGGCGTATTGATTATAAAATATTTCTTTTTTTGTAGACCTCCGGTACTATGTCAAAATCACGTGAAATTGACATTTTGTCCGTTTAAATGGTTTAAATTTAGTTTTGTAAGTTTTGCTAAAGCTGAGTCAGCCCCTTGGTTGACTGCAGAGTATCAAATTTGGAATACGAAAATTCCGTGGTGTACGGGTCTTGAACCCGTCTCCCAGGGTTTCATAAGTTAAGTTTTTTACCACAGAGAACGTAATTTTTAATACTAAAAATTATTTTAAAAAATTAAAATTGTTAAGAAAATTTATTAAAATTATTTTAAAAGAACATTATTTTTAAAACTAGTTTTGAAAAAAAAATAGGAAAAAAATTAATTTAAAAAAACTATTTTTGAAAATTATTTTTTGTAATTATTGTTGCTAAATAAATTTTGAAAAATTTAATTTACAAACAGAAACTGACCGGTCATTTTAAGTATTACTACTTGGCAGAGTCGATCCAATTGCCAATCTGCACAGTAACGGAAAATTAAATTTCGTGACATCGGGGTTTGAACCCGAGTCCCTGTGCCCCAGATTACGGAGCATATATATATATATATATATATATATATATATATATATATATATACATATAATATATATCTGACTAAAATTTTGAAAATAATATATCGAACAAATATTTTGGAAATATTTTAAAAACTTAATTTTGAAAACTATTTTTGGAAAATTTATTTAAAAATTAAATTGACCAGCTATTATCTGTTTTTAAACAGTATTTTCCCAGCATCTTCTATGTATTTTTCAGTATTATACAATGCTGAGTCAACCCCAGAGCTGATAAACAGCAATCCAAACTCCACGGCATTCCGTAGTTTGGATTTTGAAATAACTATTTTTGAACACCAAACTTTGGAAATGAAACGTTCTAAATCGAAAAAAAAATCTGTTGTTGAAAACTTTAAAATCTACTTTTTAATACAACTTTACCTGAAATCTAATTTTGAAAAAAAGAATTACCTACTAGTCAAAAAAATATATTGAAACTATTTTGAAAAAATACGTAAATAACGTTTTTAAAACCAAGATTGAAGAAAGACTATTTTCTTTTTTGTTTGTTTGTTGGCTTTAGCAACTTTAGCTAACTAGCCAAAAAAATTATTTTTAAAATCAAAAATTAAACGATTTAAAAAACCTGCTTTTTAATTATTTTCTCCTGAAATAAACTCCTGAAGTATCCTAAACAAAAAACAGAATTAGCACAAAATAAATCATAAAAACTAAACTTAAAACTAATTTTCAAATAACTTAAAAATTAAAACTTTCAAGCACCTGTTGAACAGGATTTAAATTTTACCAACACAAACCAATTAATTTACTAGAAGTTGCATTTTGCAAAATCCAATAAAGAAAACTGGTCCTCAACATGTCGGATTTAAAGCACCTACAGACATGTCCCATTTTCGGACCAAAATCAGCCCAATAATATGAACAAATCTTGTAGGATTTATAAGGTTGGCAACACTACATCTGGTTATGAGTAAAAAATTCGTTCACTCGAAAAAAATACCCACTTCCAGAAAGCATTACCGGGTATTAGCACCCACATAAAATTCGACCAATATGTAAAATAACATGTGGCTGTAATACCCAAGAAAAATTGTTTTAATTTAAAAATCTGGAAGTCTTGATTTGTTGGAAACTGCTTCTGTTGAATCTCGAGAAGATGCAACCATACCTAATTGCCTCTCCTGCGAGTGTTAGTAGGTCGAGCTGAAAGAGGAGGTGATCTTTCCTAACGGCGAACGTAATTCTTTCCGGGGAAGGCGCAAGGACAAAGGACAAAGCGAGTTACCCCCCACCCACAAAAAACCCAAACGTGGAAAGAAATAACGTTCAACCGTATTGTATTCACACAACAGAGCTGGTTCCTCCACGTCTATAGAAGAGTCCGTGGAGGGCTCTATTGTAAGCCATCGCCGCCCGATCCGATGCACATGGAAAGGGCTTGGGCTCCACCGGAGGAATCGCGAGGGCAACGAACAACCTAGAGGAAAGAGGATGCTTGCCCAGAACAAACTTGTGCCCGCATTAAAGGAATCCGAGTTTGCACAAGTATCAAGGTAACCTGAAATGTTTACTTCTGACCTCAGGAATTTTAAACTAATATTAAAACAACAAAAAATGGCGTGAGTGTTTAAAACAACTCACTAAAAGAAATAATAGTGAAGTTTATTGTAACTTCAAGAGTTAAATTTTTTGAAGGCTCGTTCCTTCACTCGGTCGATCAGTTTATCTATCGAAAGATTCTTTACCGACCGGCTTCCAAAAGTTAACTTTTACTGAATTTATTGTTTTACGAGCGCTACCCATACGTTGGGTAGTTGGCCCCGTGATCAGGCGGTGTCAAACATCCCTTACCCTTGGCTATGCCTTGGGGGGAAACGTCAGATCGTCCCGACCAGTAAAAAGACTCTACCAAAAGAAACAAAACTCATTCGTGACATCTTTGGTCACCTTCAGTCAACTAGTATCTCTCGTCTCCCTCGGCTAGGCCGTTAAGGTAGGGAAAAACTCGGAAGAGACTTGGTCAACCGGCACCTACAATCCCTGAGACAGAAATAAACCATGTGTATCATGAAAAGCGCAGTGTATTTAGTGTTGTGTGTGTTTTGGTGAGATTTAACTACCAACTGAATAACCAAAAAGTTACCAGTTGTTAGAACTCACCAGTCCTCTGAATTATCTGTCAGAATCAACTAGAATCTTTCTAGATAAAAGTCCAAATCTAAATCGACCCTAGTTAATAACAACAGACGCATCAAAGGGGGTGTAGTACCTGTAGTTTATTTTTTGCAAAACCCAACAGAAACATACGCAGATGATCTGTGAGTGCCACAAGAAATAAACACACTTTCACACAAAGGTACCATGTGTGGAAGGATATTTAATTGGTCTACAAGCAAACCTTGCAGCATACAAAACAGACACACGATTGTTAGTTTGATTTATCCATCTCTAACATACCTTTACTTCGGCTGATGTACAATTTGATAAACTTTTTTAGGGTGACAAAGAAACAAATTCACCCTAAAAATGATTACAGACTGTACAGAGAGAATCAACTTGGATATAAGAGGCTTTTGATATTTGATAAAATTATTACTTTCCCCCCGTTACTCACGGAGGAAAAATATTTCAACATTTAAAATTTATTTACCTACCTAAACTAAAATTTCTTTATATTTCTTTCAATTTGTGTTAAATTTTCTTTATTAAACATGCATTACTTTACTTTTTTCAATCAAAAAATCAAAACACTTGCATTTTATCAATAAAAAAATCATTTCTTTCTTTCTTAATCATTGCTGTTTTGCAAATTTGTAGGTCCTAAGCGACCTGTGTGTGGTACAAAGGGGTAGTTTTAAGGGGCAGCACTAGCTAGCCCCCCAAAACAATAAATACGCCCCCAAAGTACGCGTGTGCTTGTACCTAAGTACTGTTTGTGTTTGTGTTACCAGGGACGTGCCCTAGATGGCAGCACTAGCTAACCAAACAGGGCACAAATTGGCTGTCCTCATGGTAAGCGTGTGTGATTTTATTTTTTAATATTATCATGCACATTTTTATATGTATGTGTATTTGTCTGTGTGTACGAGTGTGTGTTACTCGGAGTATGCCCTAAGGGGTAGCACTAGCTTCCCCCCCAGGACAATTAAAGACCACTCCGAAGTAAGCGTGTGGGAATTTAATTTTGCTTTAGTTGGGGTGTGTTTTAAGCGGTAGCTTTAAGCTTCCCACCCAAGACACGATACAGGCTACCCCAAGGAAAAGCGAAATTCAAATTTAAAAACTCAAAAATATTTAAAAAAAATTTTAATTGATTTTAATTTTAATACAAAAATGAAATATCTTAAAAGTGTGTCTATAAATTTGACAATAAAAGAGTCTCTACAAGTTCTAAAGGAGAATCTAAAAATTGAAATCTAAATTTAACTAAATTTGACTAATTAAAAATTTGACTAAAAATTTGAAGCTTAAGATACTAATCAAAAAAATTATCTCAAAACATTGACTAAAAAATGTACTCAAAAATCGGTCTAAAAAACTAATTATAAAATATTGACTTAAAAGTTTAACTATTTAAATTGACTCTAAAAATTTCCTAACACATAAGAAAACAATTTAAAAAATTTGTGTGTGTGTGTATGCATTTATATAAAAAAGGTACAAAAAAAATATTTCTCTTAAAAAAACTGATTCTAAAATATTGACTTTAGGTCAATAAAGTCAATATTTTACGTGATGACCTAAAAATAAAAAACTGCTCAAATTCGAGCCGACAATATTAAAAAATATTGTCCCTTATCTGTTTCTTTCTTAAATCTAGCATGCAAAATTACTGTGTGCCTTTTTAGTGTGTCATGAAAATGCCTCAAATATATCCAGTCAGCCTTAGTAAATTAACGTCCAGTTCAAATAAGAATGCAATAGTTAACGCTGCAAAACGAAAACGATTTACAGCAAATACTATATATATAAAATGAATTATTTGAAAATTTAAATAAATAATACGATAACAATTAGGTTATCGACTCAAATTCCATACAAAGGATATTTTGAATTTGAAATATTAATTTTTAAAAATTATATAAAATATTTAAAAATGGTTTAAAACCCCAAACAGAATCATTATTTCACCAGAATTAATGTCTGTAATAAATAATGTAACGATTATTTTGACAAGTTTTGTTAATTGTAAGAGATGATGCATTCTTAATTGGAATAAACTACAGAAACATTTCTACTTAACGGTTTTACACGGCTGTTTTAGATCTCCAATGTCCTTTTGGATCTGGTCCCGTTTCGTCCTCGTCCTGGTTGGTTCTGATGTCCTTTTGGATCTGGTCCCGTTTCGTCCTCGTCCTGGTTGGTTCCTTATCCTGCTTGGCTCCTGTCCTAATTGGTTCCTTATTCCAGTTGGTCCTTATCCAAGTCCTTAGGGATCTACAAATAATTAAAATTCATTAAAATTAAATAAATAAAAATAATAGGTTCCAAACCCCTAGTAGTGGCGTATAAGGGGCAGAGAAGGTAAGCTCTCAGTTTCTAGACCGTCGGCCATAGATATGAAAGTCAAATAAAAAAATTAATTGTAAAACTATAGTCAGTTTTTTTGGTTTAAGCGGAACTAGATTATGAATTCTAGTAACTTTTACCGTTTAAGTGAGTCTTTTGATCATTTTGTTTAGCAAAAGCCCTCTTTAAACCTAAAAAGAAGAACTCATAACAACTTAAAAAAATAAAAATTCCAGTTAGTTCCGCTTAAACGTTTTGGAATAACCTATATAATAAAAAAAAAAATCAGCTGTGGCCACTACAGGACCGACCGCCATCATAAAGTACTTATATAAATTACATTCTAGCAGCAGAGTAGAAATAACTTGACCTAATATTTTCTAACAGAGATATTATTTATCATGACCATGGAAACGTTACATATAATTATGAAAAAATTGAGATATTTTACAGAAATTATTCGAAATATTTCGTTTTATCAAAAAACGTCTCAAATAAAAGTTATTAGTTATTGCTTTTATAGCAACTTTTGTTCAATAAATTTTTTCGAGATATTTTTCTGTTGTGAAATATTCGCAAAAATCTTAAAATCGACACGAGTAACCGAATTTGCTCTACACGTGTACACAGACAGACAAACAGACGGAAGGACGGACAGACAGACATCATGCTAAAAATAGTCAAAACGTTATGTGGGGACCTCAATTCGTGGAGATCCATCGAAATCTCGAAACGTCAAAATTGGTATAATCACAATACCTCCCTTATATATGTCGGCGGTAAAAATTGATGTGAATTTTCACAAATTGAAAGTCGAGTCCAAATTATCGAGCTGATCCTGTAATGTACCGCGTAACTTAATGCTCTGTTGAAATGTTTGTCGCGAACGAATTGCAAACTTCCTCTGGGCGAGGTGACGTAAGGCAGTGTGTCCAATAAACTGTAAGGCCCGGTCTTTCCACCTTGAGGTGAACCTCTAGCCGACCGTCTGACAGTTGAGGTTATGTGATACTTTCTGTGCTGAACAGATATCATCCCGTTTCTCAATACAAATTTATCTGACGGATAATGAGACTGACGTATTGAATTCACAGATTGGTAATAACATTAATGCAGCAGATGAAGTTCCAGATAACCTTATCTGTCAGACAGTTACCTAGAGGTTTACCTGAAGGTGGAGAGACCGGGCTTCAATAAATTATTATTTTGAAAGTATCTTACCGAAGACTGCTGGTCCATCCAGGTCAATCGTAGGTCTCCACAGCTCCCAATCAGTGTCGTGTAGCATTTTTGAGTACTAGTGCCTTCAGGAGATACCTAAAAAATAAAAATAAATTACAAAATTTTGTCAGCTTGAACTTACAATTTGATTTAAAAAATGTCGTATAAAAAAATGTATAAAAAATTGATTTGAAAATGCATACTAAAAATTTAAGTTCAGAAAAACCGATTTTAATGTAAAATAAAAACCTTAAATATTTAAAAAATTACATACTACAAAACATTTTAGATTAAAAAACTGACTAAAAAGTAACAAAAATTTTAATTCAAAATATTGACCCGATAATTATATTAAATTCGAGTTTCAAAAATTACTATTATGTCTCATTTTGTAATACGTAACTAACAGGGAAAGTTCATTTTTTATGTTGTATATTGACAATACATTTATAATATTATCATAGTATTGGTTCACACGGATACGCCAAAGTCTGTTTACACCACAACAGTCACCAAAGTAACCAGATCTAGTTTCGTATTACAAAATGAGACAGATTATATATTAATAAATAAAAAAAAAAAAAACACTCACCATAAGCACAATATCTCCTAGCAACCCTCCACCAACCCACTTCTTAGAAGTCCAATCTAAATTTTTCAAATTGAACACCAAGTCTGAAGTTTATCAACGAACCAGCTTAAATCTAAAAAAAAATAAATAACATAAAATTCCAAAAATCCAAACTCAATTTTCTTTTACAAAAATCGATCAATTGAGGAAATATTGCGCTTCTAAAATTATTAACAAAAATATTTAAAAATACATTTTAAAAATACTATTAAAGACCGACTCACATATATCTTAACCGCAATCGAACGTTCATTTGCTGACATTAGACCTAACACCACTATCAACAATAATTTTTTTTAACAAATTCAAACACTAGCCCGACTGTTACAGAATTTTCCGGCTTCAGACCGATCACTAGCGGATAAAATTCCAAGCTACCGGTCAACATATATTATTCTAAAAATACAGATAAAATATAAAATATTATGCAACTATATCAATCCCGTATTAAATTTATTAGTTAAACAAATTTAATTAAAAATCCCTATTTAGTTCGAACTTGTTAAAAATGGTTAAGTCTTATCAAAATATCAGACATAGCACTCATTAAGAACTCATTAATATCCGAAAATATTTTAATCCCTTATAAATTCAAGGTGAATATTATATAACTGATATTGCGTTTTAAAATTTACATAAAATACGTAAAAATAATTGAAAAAAATGCATAGAAATGCCTATTTTTTAAAAAAATATATAATTCCTACCTTTCTCAAAATTTTTGGTAGCAACCACAGGATGCAGGATAATTTTAAATGTCCTTTCAGCAACTTCCAGACATTCATTTGGCTTTTTCCAAACATCCAGGCACTAAATTTTATTTTGTTTTAAATCAAAACTTTATAAAACAATTTTTTTAAATATTAAAACGTTGTGAAACGTTTTTTTTTGCACACAAATTTTAAAAAAATATAATTTGTTATAATATTCTTTTAAACTAATAAAAATATAATTTAATTTTGTTTTAAAACTATTAATTTTGTTGTTTAAACAAATTAATTAACTTAAAAATATTTTTTAATACTTTTTTAAAGTTTTAGCACACGTAAATCACACAAAACGTTGATGAGACGACACTGATCAGAATTCACCCACACCACAAATCACCCAGAGGTAACTAGCTTGATAACGTATCTAAGCACAGCGCTTTAGAGGGAGTGAGATACGCTTGCGCAGTCGGGCCTGCTCAGTAGTTTTATATTTGTGAAATGATATTTTTAGGGTTTTGT
Source organism: Liopterus haemorrhoidalis (assembly GCA_963971575.1). Classification (NCBI taxonomy): domain Eukaryota; kingdom Metazoa; phylum Arthropoda; class Insecta; order Coleoptera; family Dytiscidae; genus Liopterus; species Liopterus haemorrhoidalis. Next base: position 45,564,246 of record OZ020620.1, on the reverse strand, counting down.
AGGTATGACCAAAAAACCCTTATACCGTCATTTTGTCGTCTGTATGTCTGTCTGTTCGGTAAAAATTGTAGCCAAACGACTAAACCTAGAGAGTTGAAATTTGGCATGCTTATACAACTCTTTAACCCGCACATAGGAAAAATACTAAAACATCTAAAAAACATATCCCCCTAAAAATATAAACAAATACGTGCTCATCGAAAAAAAAATAATTTTTTTTTAAATTCTAATAGGGTATCAAATGAAAGCCCTTAGTACGTGGATTAACGATCAAAATTTTATTTTTGCAAAATAAATTATTTTGACGCGATTTTTGCCAAAATTGTGCAAAAATTTTTTTGTCCCACACCCTGTAGCCCATATGGTTTAAACTAAAATTCTGAAAAAATTATAAGTAATGTACATTTGTGTGAACCGGAATAGTACAACAGGAATTTTTGATCAGATTGTTTTCGGAAAATTACGCATTTTTTGTGTTTTTTGCTTGACCATGTAAAATATTTAATAACTTATGTAACACAGTAAACCAGCCTTCTTTGATAGTGTAATGGTTAGCATGCTCGCGTTCTAATTTGCAAACTAAGGTTCGATCCGATCTCGAGATAATTTTATTTTTTCTGTTTTTTTTTTGCATTTTTATTTTGTTTTAATTATTTTTTCAAAATTCTAGTTTATTTGGGCAAATATTGCATTTAATTTTTAAAAGCGTAAATTTAATAACCAGTGGAAATTGTTGAAATTGAATACACGAAATCAGAGGGGCGGAGTTATGACTTAAAACAACCAATGGCAGCCATAGGTGCAATTTTCAAAATCTTAATGAACCTTGCTAAAAAAATAAAAATACTGCACATATTTACAGTCTGTTCCAAACGGTTAAGCGGAACTAAATGGGAATTTAGTTCTTTTAGGTTGTCACGAGAAGGGACCTTGCTTGGGTTATTTCATTTTTCATGTTGGGATGTCAAAATTTAAAATTCCAACAATGAAACCATGGAAACGAATGACTTATGTCAATATTAAATTTTTTTTTTATAGATATTTTAATGACAAAAAAATAAATAAATGGGAAATTTGTATTAAGAATGACACAAAAAATCAAAATATAAAGAAAATGACATTTTAAAATGATATTAACCTTAACCAAAAAATGTTTATTTTAAGTATGATTTACAAAGCTTAAACAAAACGGCCGAAAGGCACGATTTAAACGATGAAAGTAACTAGATTGCAAAATCTAGTTCCGCTTAACCGTTTGGAACAGACTGTAGAAATTTAAATAATGGTGTAAGCAGTTCACTTTTGTAAGAACAAACTAACAGGAAATTTTGTTTTCAATAGTTTGCACCTTTGAAGCTGTATGTCATGTTGGTATTAAAAAATGTCACTTTTTTAAAATGTCGATCCATTTGACATATGTCATAATGAAAAATTATATCTTAATTACAATGATCATAACCTTATCAACCTAAAGTCGGTTTTACAGCGTAAAGAATATTTTTAATTGACATTTTAAGTCAGTAATACATTATAAAAGTAACCAAAATAACCAGATTTATGGTCTATTTCAAAGTAGAAAAAAGTAGATAGCGCTGCGAACCGAGTACGATTTACACTGATCAAATACAGTATAGCGGGAAATTTAAAATAAGTTACAACTAGGGCATGGGCGTAGCAACTGGGTTAGCAAGTGATTTTTTTTTAAATATAAAAAAGGTTAATAAGATATTGAACAAAAAAAGGTAAAGTCTGTTCCAAATGGTTAGGCGAAACTAGATTTTGCAGTCTAGTTACTTTCATCGTTTAAATCGTGCTTTTCGGCCGTTTTGTTTAAGCTTTGTAAATCATACTTACAATAAACATTTTTTTGTTAAGGTTAATATCATTTTAAAATGTCATTTTCTTTATATTTTGATTTTTTCTGTCTTTCTTAATACAAATTTCCCATTTATTTATTTATTTTTTTATTAAAATATATAAAAAAATAATTTAATGTCATTCGTTTCCATGGTTTCATTGTTGGAATTTTAAATTTTGACATTCCAACGTAAAAAATGAAATTACCCAAGCAAAGTCCCTTCTCGTGACAACCTAAAAGAACGAAATTCCCATTTAGTTCCGCCTAACCGTTTGAAACAGACTGTAGATAATTTATACGAGGTTATTTATACGACATAAATTTAGTTTAATGGGAAATTAGAAAAAGTTAAAAAAATATTAATTTTAAAAATTATGTACTATATATAAAAAGAGAGATTTGGCTAAAATAATTTAAACAAAGCAATAAAACAAACAATATATCTTCAGAGCTAAAGTTTCTTATTTAAATAATTATTGTAAATAAAATTAAAAATATATGTATATATGAAGGTCTAAAAATTATATCAATAACTTCTTCTCTGGGCACAATCAGCTGGGCTGTCTTTTGGCCTCACATTAGTCCTCTTTCTTGATCTGTTAATAGTCAACTGTCAAAAAATATTTATATGTCAGATAACCTAAAAAATATATAACTGCGTAAAAACAAATTACATGGAGAATTTTCTCCATAAAATCTACACCAAGAATATAAATAAAAGTCTAAATATGTAAATAATAACAAAATATATGAGAAAAAATAAATAATATATATTTCCAACGTACGACACTGAATATCTGTCAACTTGGACTAAAAACAATATTTTTACAGTGTAATAGGGATGACGATTTAAACCAATCCGAAGCAAGGACAAACAGCTCCTACCTTCTTACACACATTTTTCTACTTTGAAATAGACCATAGTTTGTTCTTACAAAAGTGAACAGCTTATATTAGGCATTCGAATTAAAAGTAACAAAAAAAAAATATTTTGAACATAAAATTTGTTTTGGCATCCCAAATAATCATCATTCACTTACTAAATACCTGCGAAACCCTGAAATATGTGAAAATTCACACTTCACATCAATTTTTAGGGTTTTGTAGGTATGACCAAAAAACCCTTATACCGTCATTTTGTCGTCTGTCTGTCTGTCTGTCTGTCTGTCTGTCTGTCTGTTCGGTAAAAATTGTAGCCAAACGGCTAAACCTAGAGAGTTGAAAATTGGCATGCTTCTACAACTTTTTGACCCGCACATAGGAAAAATACTAAAACATCTAAAAAACATATCCCCCTAAAAATATAAACAAATATGTGCTCATCGAAAAAAAAATATATTTTTTTAAAATTCTGAGTAGGGTATCAAATGAAAGCCCTTAGTACGTGGATTAACGATCAAACTTTAATTTTTGCAAAATAAATATTTTTGATGCGATTTTTGCCAAAATTGTGCATAAAAAATTTTGTCCCACACCCTGTAGCCCAGAGGGTTTAAACTAAAAATCTAAAAAAATTCTAAGTAATGTATATTGGTGTGAACCGAAATAGTACAACAGGAATTTTTGATCAGATTGTGTTTTCGGAAAATAACGCATTTTTTGTATTTTTTTTGTTCACAAAGTACAAAAGTTATATCAATGTAAGACACTCACATGCAAGGCGTGCGATGGCGTAATGGGTTAGAGCACTGGTATGTGAAACGAAGGGGGGCGAGTTCAAGTACGGAGTGAATTTTATTTTTTCTTTGCATTTTTACTTGCCCGACCTTAATATATAAGGGGCAAGTATTGTAATCGCGAAAATTTTCGATGTCGAGATTTTGACGGATGACCACGTTTCATGGTCCAGGGAATCCAAAAAACCTATTTTCGAAGTGCCGTCCGTATGTGTGTGTGTGTGTGTGTGTGTGTGTGTGTGTGTGTGTGTCTGTCTGTCTGTCTGTGTGTATACACGATAACTCAAAAATGGTTTAACTTAAAGAGTTTGTTCTGGTACTAAAAAATTCTCCTATTAAATAGGAAGAACCCTATTGTTTTTTATGAAAATCGGTTGACTAGAAATGGGAGTTTACTCGTGTCGATTTTAATATTTTTGCGAATATTTAGCAACAGAAAAATATTTCGAAAAAATTTATTCAACAAAAGTTACTATAAATGCAATAACTAATAACTTTTATTTGAGACGTTTTTTGATAAAACGAAAAATTTCGAAAATTTTTTGTAAAATTATTTTAAATTTTTCCAAGTATCAATGTTTTCATACTTATATGTAACGTTTCCATGGTCATGATAATTAATTCGTAACTAGTAAAGCAAGCCTTGGACAAAAATTTGTATAGAACATAATTTGATGTATTTTTAAAGATTTATCTAAATATTTAAATTTTTTTTTTTTTTTTTAAATATTTTTTTATGGGAGGGCAAGTCTAGCGGAGGTTTCCTTTCGCCACTGGTTATTGTTGAAATTATTTTGTCAAAATTCTAGTTATATTTTGACAAATGATGCATTTAATTTTTAAGAGCGTAAATTTAATAACCAGTCTTATTATATGATTAACAGACGATAAATTATTTTAAAAATATCGCTCATTTTGCCGTGATTACTACAAAGTAAAATTTGTCCTACACACTCAGCATACCGCCTTCACTTATTATATACCTGCGAAATCCTGAAATGTGTGAATATTCACACTTCACATCAATTTTTTCAATTATAAATTAATGTAAATTAAAAGTCTACTTTGTAATTTTGAAATAACATTTTAGAGGTAGTAATTTGCTAAGGTAGTACCAATTTTGGTTCAAGTTTTCTGAGATTAATCCGTTGTTGAGTGCTTTTGTGTTCTTATGTCCTGCTCATCTGTCGTAGCGAGTGTCTAAAGCTGTCGGATCGTTAAAGTGGCGGTGACTGGGTGATTATACCCGGCTTGTGTATGAACTAGACTTGACAGAAGACGTGATCAGAGTTCAAATCCAACCAAACATGCTGACTATTACAGATTAGGCTGTACTGATCTGTGCCTCTACAATTATTCTTCCAAAAGTTATCAGAATTGTGATTGGAATTGCTAGAAATTATAACGGGTGTTTTTTTTAGAGGTATAGAACTTTAAATTGCAATAAAACAACGATGGATTATTCGATTGACATGAATTTTTTTTTATTCGAAAGATAATCTTGTGGCATTACATTAAATCATACCAACAAGACGGCGCAACATGTCACACAGCTCGTGCCACAATCGATTTATTGAAAGACACGTTTGGTGACCGCCTAATTTCACGTTTTGGACCTGTGAATTGGCCTCCAAGATCTTGTGATTTAACACCGCTGGACTACTTTCTGTGGGGCTATGTAAAGTCATTGGTCTATGCGGATAAGCCACAAACGCTTGACCATTTGGAAGACAACATTCGCCGTGTTATTGCCGATATACGGCCACAAATGTTGGAAAAAGTCATCGAAAATTGGACGTCCAGATTGGACTACATCTGAGCCAGCCGTGGCGGTCATATGCCACAAATCATATTTAAAATGTAATGCCACAAGATTATCTTTCGAATAAAAAAAAATTCATGTCAATCGAATAATCCATCGTTGTTTTATTGCAATTTAAAGTTCTATACCTCTAAAAAAAACACCCATTATATTCGATTCTGTTATAAACTATATTTTATTTATAAGAATATTCACAAGTATCCTTCAGATTACTTTAGAATAGTGATTCCCAGTTTCGGTTTCCCGGAAAATTGCAAGGATTCTTTATAATAATTTGTTTTGTTTAATTTAAATTAAAGATTACTGTTGATCCATGGGACGCTAGCGACCCGTCAAACATTTTTTTGGACCCCCGACTCCTAAAGGAAAGGTTCAAAATGAAGATTGTTTTTTATCTTGATTAGATGAGTTACGTCCGTAAGTTAGTAATTATAGTTGAAGGTAATGGGATTCGGACCAGTCTGAAAATAAAAACAAATTTATTAACTTCGCTAACGTTTCGATTTTAATTTAAATCTTCATCAGAGCTACAAAGATATATAGAAAAATAGAATTATTAAATTAGTAAGTTTACATGTATAAAATTATGATAGTGTTCAAATTTAACAAGTCAAGTAGTTAAAATAAGCATTACAAAATTGTCGGAATTTAAAATATAACATAAAATAATTATTAAATAATAAAAACATATCAAATATGAGTTAAAGAATAAAAAACAATGTTAAATTAGTTAATAGTCACGATATAAAATAACAATTTTAAAATTAATAACGAACACATCATATTGTCCGGTTATTGAACTCAGAGATAAGCAATGAATAAGCCACGTATGAATTTGTAATGCTTATTTTAACTACTTGACTTGTTAAATTTGAACACTATCATAATTTTATACATGTAAACTTACTAATTTAATAATTCTATTTTTCTATATATCTTTGTAGCTCTGATGAAGATTTAAATTAAAATCGAAACGTTAGCGATGTTAATAAATTTGTTTTTATTTTCTGACTGGTCCGAATCCCATTACCTTCAACTATAATTGTTTTTTATAATAAAACAGAAATACGTATTTATTAAATTCTTTTATTTGGTTTGAGCCTTAGTAGGAAGGTATATTTAACATAGGTTTTAATTATTTCTAGATGCTACATTGCTGATAGTACCATATTTATTGTACTATCAGCAATGACAAATTTCCAAAATAAAGGTATCTACAATATTTACTGACTGACTTTATCTGACTGACTGGAAACTGGATAGCTATAGCTAGCTTGATGCGAGCGCAACTCAAGTACGGTTATAGATCTCTAGATAGAAGCACGTGATTAATTCATTCAAATCAAAAGGACGCGGGTTCAAATCCCCCATCTCCTTCGGATTTTTATCTTCCGACATTGTGCAGTCAGCTTTGGCACCGACTCAGCCTCAAGTAGACCGGGAGCTCATGACAGTTTTTGGTCTCCGATTTCATACAGCATGCCTTTTGGAGGAGAGAATATTTACCCTGTGACAACAAAAAAGGGATGGTACTAAACCCCTGCACGCTTTCCGGTCATAGGGAAAATTGCATTTCCACTTAAACACCAAATTTTTGTGCTTTTCTCTGATTTAATATTGCTTGCCCTTTTGTCAAAAGAAAGTTATAACAAATTTAAAGTCTTTTAAATATATGCATGCGATTCGGAGGGTCCCAAAGGGCTCAAACGGTCATGTGATCTTGTAATAAAAAATATGATTTTCCGCGTTTTCATACAGCATGCCTATAATTAAAAGACTTTAAATTTGTTATAACTTTCTTTTGACAAAAGGGCAAGCAATATTAAATCAGAGAAAAACAAAAAAATTTTGTGCTAGTGGAAATGCAATTTTCCCTATGACCGGAAAGCGTGCAGGGGTTTAGTACCATCCCTTTTTTGTTGTCACAGGGTAAATATTCTCTCCTCCAAAAGGCATGCTGTATGAAATCGGAGACCAAAAATGTCATAAGCTCCCGGTCTAAAGTATTCAATACTTAAAATGGGTACCTATTTACACAGAGATAATAGGACCGAACGAAACGTCACACTGACCACGTGGCTTTTTTACTTATTTAACCGTATATGCCTATCTGGGCGTTGGGAATCTATTATTTATTTATTTTAATTTTATTTACACTTTTCTAAATGTTCTAAGGTTGTTTGAATCTAATTAATTTCGCCTATGAATCTGCTTTAAGAAAATTTAAATAACCATCTTACAAAGTTAAGCCTATAATTCGAAATCCTTCCTTCGGCTAAACTGACAAAGTCCAATATTTACTAATTGTCGTCGTAAGAAGGGTTAGTTAATTAAAACTCAATTAAACACAAATTATGTGTTTAAATTTCATTTTACAAAAGAGCAACTTGTTATTCAAAGTTTTGTAATTTTGTTAAGTTACCATCACCGTCATTTACAGGTATTATCGTTAATTTTGGAACAGCAATTTTTGGTATTTTATTATACATTTAAACTTTATGAACAGTTTAAAGTTATGACTTGTTTAAAGAATTTCTGAAATAGGAATTAAAGTGGACTGCTTTAAGCTACGTTCAGATAACTTAGAATTCAATTGGACATATACGAGGTGTGTAAATTAAGCAACCGAACTGGCCACATAGCGTTTGATCTGGCAACATTTGGGACACGGGACTTGGAGGGGTTGCAGGTGAACATGTGATTCGCCTTCAGTACCAGTATAAGCTCGCTAGAGTAATTTTGTTGTCCGTAGCGATTTTTTCGTGAAACAGGATTTTCTAGTGTGTTCTAAAAATGAGTGACATTCATTTCGAGCAACAATGTGCTATCAGGTTTTGCTTTAGACTTGGGCACAGTTGGAAACTTTTGCATAACTTCAACAGGCCTACGCAGACAGTGTTTTGTTAAGGACACAGGTTTTTTGGTGGTTTAAGGCATTTTCAGATGGAAGATAGTTGATTGAAGATGAATCACGCAGCGGAAGACCTTCATCTTCAAGAACCGATGAAAATGTCGACAGAATCCGGGATCTTGTGCGTTCAGATTGTCGGTTGACAGTCAGAATGATCGGGGAAGAATTGGATTTGACTTACACTACCGTTCATCAGATTTTGACCAATGAATTGGGGGTGAGAAAAATCCGTGAAAGCAAAATACTGCACATATTTAGAAACCTACATAAAGGTATTAGGCATTCGAATAAAAATTAATAAAAAAAATATTTTAATATAAAATTTGTTTTGGCATCCCAAATAATCATTATTCACTTACTAGATACCTGCAAAAACCCTGAAATGTGTGAAATTTCACACTTCACGTCAATTTTTTCTGTATTGCTCTCCATAGACATCCGTGAAGAGTTCAGAATATGTGAACCATTGGCGCTCACGAAACGCTTTGTTCACTTTTTCGACAATGTCATCTGTTGCTACGGACTTCCTTCCCTGACCACCTTTATCATGGACATCAGTTCGTCCTTCCCGAAAATGCCTACACCATTTTCGCACTGCACTATCACTCAACATATTTTCCACATACACAATACACAATTCTCGATGAATTTCTGCCGTATTGTTGCTTTTTGCTTGTAGAAAACGAATCACAGAGCGAATATTACGTGCAGCGGGATCTTCGATTGTAGTAACAATGATAAAACAACGCACACATCAAAACTACGGCACGTAATGGCCGAAACGATTGGGAGGTACTGACAGATACAATGCTAAACACTACTGCGCAAGCGCCGATTAACAATGGTAACTGAGTTTCCATTGCCAACCTTGAGCTTTCTTTTCGTTAAATTCTGGTATGGCACATTGTAAATAAGACGCATTTTAAAAGACTTTTCTTGAGCTAAAAACGTATTTTTATAGAAAAGATAAATATTTAATTTTTATTTCAAAATAAAACAAAATTAGTCTAATTTAAAAATTATATACATATATAACTTAATATACAGTTTTAAAAGTAATAAAATTAAGTTTTTATTTAGTCTCGCCTTCATAAAAACATTACTAAATTTAGTCGCCAATTTAATATAGAGTTTTAAAAACTTCATTCAAAAGAAATAAATAATATTAATTATGTCGAGAGTACGGCAAAGAAAGAAACCTTTCGACGGAGATAAATGGATGTTACGCCAAGTGGTTGGCAACCCGTACTACAAACAAGTTAAAAGAGTTGCCTATATAAAAACTGTTTAATGTCGAAACGAAAGATAAACGTAATATAGATTTGTAAATTGAAATATAAAGTTGCACAGTGAAATTATAAATGACTTTATTTTGAGTAATTATTTTTAATACAAAAATAAAATTAAATATTTGCTCTGGACTTACCAAATTATATTCACATTTTAGAATTATAATAAAGAATTATATTTGTACTTAGGAGAGCATTCAAACATACCAAATTTTGTAATACATCAGTGGCGTAGCCAAGGGGGGGGGCGACGGGCCTGGGCTCCTCCCAGGACCTGCAGATTACACGGCGCTGCTCGGAGAGTTGAAGATAAAATTTGTTAACCACAACAGTAGTTAATTTTTAAATTACTTCATTGTTAACAATATTGGTATTTTTTTTTTTCGTTTAAATAAACATTTTTTTAAGATTACCTGCTCTTGATAAAGTGACATAATTATTGTTCAAGTGAAAATACATCACTTTCCAAATATGCTCCAACGAATTATATGAAGGGAAGCGTTGATCCTTTTTCCCCCCGACACATGGAGTAAAACATTCACCCAGTCAAATGATAAAACTGTTTTAAAAACTTAACTGGCCCAAGAAAATTGCGATATCTTTTCATTTTTATATATTAACGGTTACCGGGTAACTAACGGGTAAATGGTAATTATTATCGGATAGCTGGTAATTATCTGGTAGCGGGTAATTAGTAGGTAACGAGTAATTAACGGGTAGTGAGTAATTAATGCGTAGTGGGTAATATCCGGATAGTTATTGACTTTGTGCAAAATCAATAATAAGAAAAGCAATAAGAAAATAAATCTTTTATTTTTGTGCATTTTTTCATTAAGATGAATATTTGGAGAGCAACGGGGGACGGGAGGTATCCGAGAACTGTACTCAAGGCCGAGTATCACACAAGAACTGAGAGGCAGACACGTTATGAGGATGAGGGAGGACAGAATGGTTAGGAAGATATGTGAAGATAGATTGAATACCCGTCAACCAGTGGGAAGACCTCGCATGAGATCAGCTAACTGAAGATCGAACAAGTATTGGTACACAGAGTACTTGGCAAGACCTGACAATGAATAGATCAAGATGGAGGACTTATGTGAGTGAGGCCAAAAGTCAACCAGATAGTGCCCAAATGAGAAGAAGAATAAATTTGGAAGCCAAAACTCAGATCTTTTTAGATTGTACCTAGTAGGGACATAAATACTGTTACAATAATGAACGCACCCAATAAAAATAATACAAATGAACGCACCCAAATTTAGACAGTTGATAATCGTGAGTTAACCTATAAATTACTTTACTGTGGAAAGAATTTGATTTTGTGTTGTGTGTTATCAAGGAATTGTCAGACAAAGAAAACCGAATTGCAGTTATTGCGCTTTATAAATGTAAGATGGAAAAATAAAACATTTTTAAGACTCTACGTCCGCTCGGCATTACTCGAATGTTTGTGTATCGGTGCATTAAATTGTTTGAGGAAACTGGGGACATAAAAGACCGAAAAAGATCCGGGCGCCCGAGAACAGTACGCACGCCACAAGCTATCAAAGCTGTTAAGGCCAGAATAGCAAGAATTCCGTTGCGAAAACAAAAAATTATGTCCCGCGAAATGAAAATTTGGCGAAAATCAATGGCGCGCATTTTGAAAAAAGACTTCGGTCTTGGGGCCTTCAAACGCCGCACTGGACAATTACTAACTGTGCCTCTTTAAAAAAATAGGGTTGAAAAATCGAAATACTTGTTAATCAAGTACGCAGACGACAAGCACAAGACAATCCTTTTTACCGACGAGAAAATTTTTACTATACAGGAAAAATTTAACAAACAAAATGACAGGGTTTATGCCAGGTCATCTACTGAAGCCTCGGAAGTAGTTCCAAGGATAGAAAAAGGTCACCACCCAGCTTCAGTGATGGTTTGGTGGGGCGTTCCTATGATGGAGTAACTGACCTTCATTTTTGTGAAAAAGGGGTGAAAACATCAGCTAGAGTCTACCAACAAACAGTCCTGGAAGATGTTGTGAAAACCCCCAATTATACTCTCTTTCAAGATCAGTCATGGACATACCAGATTCTGTTCCAGGCCATAAGGCTAAAATAACCCAAACGTGGCTTTTAATCAATGATCCTGATTTTATCGGCGTAGAAGGATGGCCCGCTGCAAGTCCAGATTTGAATCCTTTAGATTACAAGCTATGGACCGTTTTAGAGGACATGGTTTGCCACAAAAGATATCCAAATATTGAATCTCTGAAACAGGCTTTAGCTCGAGCTGTAGCCAATTTTCCCATGGAAGTCGTACGTGCGGCTATCGATGATTGGACTGTACGACTTAAGGCCTGCATTAAAGCCAAAGGTGGTTATTTTGAATAATTATACCAATTATGAATAACTTATGTATAAGTACAAATGTCTATAAAATTTGATGAAAAACTTAATTGTAGTTTTCATTTTATTTCATAAAATATTTGTAACAGTATTTATGTCCCTACTAGGTACTAGAATAAAAACTAAAAAAACTGTACAAATTCCATCTCATACACATTTAATCAGTAAAATAATTTGCTTCCTGAATGAATTTAAAGTCAAGAATTCCATGATTACATTAATTATAAAATCCATGAATCAAAAGGGATTTGCGGAGAAATGTGCACAATTCTGTATGATTTATTTTATATTTCAACTTTCGTAATACTGAATGTTTAATTTCAAAATACATCTGACAGATTTGATTAATTTATTTTATAACTATTTATAACATTCCTACGCGAAAAGTTCAGTACATTTATGTGAATAAACACAAATATTATGCAGTTATTACATAGTTACGATTGCAATATTTCATATGCAGTATTTATTTTGTTTTATTAAAGTCTAAAACTTTAGTTCCGGTTATTGGTTCAAGTTATGTTGCTGGAAGCAAATAAAGGCTACTGGGGCATAAGGCGGTATGTCAGTAAATTATGCCTCATTTTCATGGTAGTGTCAAAGGCGTGACAGGGGTGAGAGGCGTGGTGTTATATTTACAAGTTCGAATTTCATGGTGGGGTTGGAGGCGTGATAAGGGCGCGTTTTCGGTTTTGACATTTGTTTATAACCCAAATTTAACCTAAAAGTTTATACAAGTGTTTGGAGTAAACGGTTATTCAATTTCATTAAATATGTCGTCAAATCGAAGAAGACGTCTAGCTCTTTTTTATGCATATTTAGACTTATTGCGATATGAAGAAAAGCGATGGTGTACGTCCCATATATACATGGGAACAGAAGGCAACAGGGAGATTATTTTAACTTGTTGCAAAAAATGAGACAAAACAAACACAGACAGTTACTTCAATTACAAGAAAATAATTTAATACACAATCTTTTTTACTTGACATCACAATTAGAATGAAGATTCTGTTGGCCCCTGCTTGGGGGTGTATTATTAGTATACCCACTGCATGACATTTCTGCAGACCAGATATTTGAAACCGAATCCATAATAATAAACTTTATGACTGCCGACAACATTGTAAAAGTCGCTATTTCGCTACATCAATTTAGGTTTTTTAATTTTTTTTTTTATGAAATTAATATAAGTGTCTCGCTAAAGATCTCACCATTCCGAAAAAATATATCTGTTACTATGGTTTCGACGGTGCGGCCGGCGCTAGAGTTGAAATTTCTGAACTTGCGACACCGCGCTTGTAACACCGCGCCTACGATACCATGGTACGGGTTTTTTTCAAAATAAAGCGATCCTATTGGTTGCATTTTTTGTTCCACACTTCCAACACCCGCATGAAAATGAGGCATTATTGAAATTGGCTTCTGATGCCGTTCGTTGTATATTTAAAGATACAGTCAGTGCCGGATTAAGGGTTTGATGGGACCAGGGCTGAATGGATAAAGAGGGCTCCTAAATGAAGTGACAAAAAAAAAAAAAACAGCAGTGGTTACTGTGACATAATATACAGGATGGGCCATGGGAACCTGACGTTTTTGAAACGGGTAGTACTCTGCAGATAGGGGGGTAGAACCAAGCGGTAGGTTCCATTCCAACCGTCAGTTCGTGAAAAATAATCTTGCTAATGAAAAATAGCAAGAAGAATAAAATCTGTGCAAAACAATCAATTGATTCAACCTTCTACTGTACGGATGCCTCATGCCACAACGACATGGTCACTATAAAGCCTGGTTTATAATAAGCCCATAGCATAACTGCATATGCATTAAACAATAGATTTGACCCTTCAAAACATCTGTTTGTAATAAACAGAACAAAGAGAGTAGTGTAATTTTTATGCTTATGTTCCATAACATATCTATTATAAACCAGGCTTTAGATTTAAAACTGGTTCCACTACTAGAACAGCGGTTCTTAAACTGTGGTCTGCGGACCCCTGGGGGTCGGCGTTGTTATCTAACTTGTTACTGGCATAACTAAACAATAATTAGTAAAAATTTAATTATTTTTATTCAGCAAATTATTTACAGAAAACAAATTATAATAAGATCTATTTTGACCAATATTTGACCAAGAAATGTTAGTATGAGTTAAACGTATTATAATTTGTAACTTTTTTTATTCTTTTTACTACTATTTTTATTAATGTTATGTTTTTTGTTCTATATGCTAAATAAAATGTTCCTCTATAAATTCACAAGACCATTTATTAAAATAACCAGCGATACATTTTTACCAATATTTATTACAACGTAGTGCCTATGAGATTATTGAGCCAGAAATTAAGTCTCAAGAACTATGTAAAATGCCTAGGGTTGGGATGGGGTCCATAAAAAAAATGTTGTTCAAGAGGGGGGTCCTCGGACTACATAAGGGTAAGAACCTCTGGCCTAGAACAAACAATATCCAGCCACACTGCTGAGCTAAATAGCATAAAAATAGCTGTAGAATATATAGCTGCAGCACCAGAAAAAAAACAACATCGTTATGCGTACAGATTTCGTCACTGCAATTAAAAATATAAATAACATAAAAACCAAACAACAAACTATCCAGAAGATCCAGGAAATAATCCACCACTACCAGAAATATACAAAAAAAAAAAAAACGCTTCTTTGGGTCCCAAGTCATAAAGGGATACCAGGAAACGAGGAAATAGAACATTATAAAAAGCAGAAGTAACGCACCACAATTAAGAACCAAAATACTAATGGAGGACAGCTTCCAAATAATCACAGACTACATGATCAAGCAACAAAGGCATAAATGGCTAAATACCGACAACTCCAACAAACTAAAAAACATAAAAAGGATACAAACATATGGAATCTCTATAGTGATCGTAAAATACAAACATCACTCACAAGACTACGAATTGGCTACATGAAACTTACACACGAACATCTTCTACAAAAGGAAAATGCCAAGATCTGTGAGCAGTGCCATGAATTAACCACAATAGAACACAACCTCATCGAGTGCCAAGCCTACAGTCAACTACGGCATAAATAAAATATTCCCGATAGCCTAGCCGAAGTTCTTAAAAACATTCCAGACGCCTCCAACAACATCATTGGGTTTCTAACAGAATCAGAACTGTTAAAGCTAATATAAGGATAAATTCTAAGTATAATATAATGTAACTATAATGTATGTATATTATATATTATATATTCTTGTATCATATATTGTATTATTAACTGTATTTAGAAAGACACTAAAAACCTTGCAGTTGAAGAGTCAATAAATAAAGTGTATGGAAAAAAAGATCGGTTTGATCACAATATCTCTCTTATACACATGGCGATCGGTAAGAGATGTACTACGTTTGTGGTATCGAAACCGACATCAATACATTACAAATCTGTTAAATAGAAGTGCAATTTAGAGATGTATTTCCTACTTTGAAATCTCAGAGCACTAAAGAGATGAGATGGAAATTCTAACCTAACCTGACTGTATAATAGCAACCAATCTATTGGTTCCAATATCCATTACTCTAAGTATTGGCAAGTTTCGCTAGTTTTGGTTTTAGTGGTTACGCGCAACGGATATTGCCAATAATATGATGTAAACCAGTGGTTCTCAAACTTATTTGGCTTACCACCCCCTTTTCAGAGTAAAATTACTCAGCGCCCCCTGGAAATCTACATTCTTTAAACGAGCAAACAGAAAGATATATGTATCTATATTTCTACCTACGTTCTAGAATATAGTAAAGAAAGATGTTGTAAATAAGACACCTTGAAGCTTGAAATTAAAAATTATTTATTAAAATCATATTATCATCTAATGAGAAGGATGAACCTGGTGCGCTGCTATCAATGTATCAATCCTCGGCTCTATTTTTGTCAGCAGTATTCTTAAATCACCGCGATTAGCTATTTGCAGTCGGTTTCTTTTTTTTGTTAATAGATTTGTGACCGAACTGAACCCACGTTCCACTAAATATGACGAAGAAGATGCAACTTTTGTATTATAGCTCATAATCCAGGATAAGGTGTAGAAATCTACTTTTTCAGCCAGAACTGTTGGTAGCCGTCTTTGAATTTAAATTTCAATTCGTAATTTGTTGTTACTTCCATCAGTTCTTCTTGTAATTTTGGAGTGTTTGCACTTGAAAAAGGATCCAAAACCCAATCGGGTATGTTCATTTTAAAAATATATTGAATTCGTTGGTTGAAGTCAGAATGGAGAGCATCCAAGTGCTGACAATAAGGTAAGCAAGTTTTCATCATTTTCAGTGCCCTCCAAATGCACTCGATGCTACTATCGCCCCCCTGGGTCGTCCAGAGCCCCCCAGGGGGCGGTATCGCCCACTTTGAGAATCACTGATGTAAACGAATGAGATATTTTAGAAAGGCACATTATTCTTTGTTATATATTTTGTTTATGCCTAGTAATCCAATACTTTCCAATACTTTCCCAGATTCTATGAAACTGGCATGTTTATTGCCATTATTTAAAAAGGGTGATTTAGAAGATCCCAACAATTTTCGTCCAATTTCTCTACTACCAATAATATCAAAAATTTTTGAAAGAATATTATACAACCAAATTGTAACTTATTTTGAAAAACATAATCTGTTTAATAAGCAGCAATTCGGTTTCAGAAAAAATAAGTCTACAACTGATGCCATTCTGTCATTTACTAATGAAGTATTACAAGGTCTAGAAGCCCGTGAATACTGTCTGTCCACGTTTTTAGATTTAAGTAAGGCGTTCGACTGCGTGTCACATGAAATTTTACTGACTAAACTAACCAAATATGGCTTTGACCAAAACAGTTGTACACTTTTGAAATCATATCTAACTAATAGATTGCAGTATGTTAAGTTTAAAGACACAGATTCAACACCCTTACCTATTACCTGTGGAGTTCCACAAGGATCTATTTTAGGACCTCTTTTATTTTTAATTTTTGTTAATGACTTTCCTTCATTTGTTAAAGACTGCTCCCATTTTATGTACGCGGATGACACCACGTTGTTAATCAGATCAAAATCTCAAAATGATCTTTTTTTAAAAAATGACAAGTTAATTCATGATTCACATATCTGGTTTTTATCAAACAAGCTATGCTTAAACATGGATAAAACAAATAAATTATTAATTACTTTAAAGAATTCTGAATTTACTAATCCGGAGTCAGTAAAATTTCTAGGCGTTCATATAGACCCCACGTTGACCTGGAACCATCATGTACAAAATCTGGCAAATAAACTATGTAGAACAATATATTTAATTCGAAACCTCGTTGACTGTGTAGCTCTCAATGTTTTAAAAATGTCGTACTATGCTCTTTTCCAATCGCACATTTCTTACGCCCTGCTTGCTTGGGGACATAGTGCCTCAGCAAAACGAATTTTTGCCTTACAAAGACGAGTTGTTAGAATCATTTCTGGAACAACTTACAGAGCGGATTGTAAGCATGCTTTCCGAGATTTAAAAATTATGACTTTGCCATCGCTTTATATTTTCCAGTGTTTAATTTTCGGACACAAAAATAAGGAACATTACAAAACTGTGGAAGAAGTACATACGTATGACACTCGTAATAAAACTAATTTCTATTTAGGTTTTACAAGATTAATGAAAACCAGAAATTGTAATTTCTTTGCAATTAAATTTTTAAATATATTGCCCGATAATGTTAAATCTCTAACCTTAAATAATTTTCAGGTTAAAGTCAAGGATTTCTTGGAATCTAATCCATTTTATACATTTGAAGAGTTTTTAAATTTTGATACAAATACTGTGAATTGGAACTGTTGACTCCAAATATTTAAAAAATTTTATTTAATGTATTTTTTCTATTTTATTCTTATTTTATAATATTTTACATTGCTCTAATTTCACTAGCTATAAGTTACTATTTATATATTGTACCTGACTGACGAAAAACATGCTCTGTACGTGTAATTTTTGTCAATAAACATATAAACATATATATTATTATTATTAGTAGGCCAGGCGTTGCTATAAAAACCCAGTTATTTATTAGTATTTTGATTTGTCTGTAATTTATCCTTTTGCATTTACATCTTATTTTTTGTCTTTATTGAATATTGGTGAAATTTATCAAAAACTGTTCTTAGTTTCCTCCCCAATAGTTCAGCAGGGGTCTAGTTTGTTGAATTGTTTGGTGTTATGTGCTGATTAAAAAGCATTCTAGTTAATTTTTATTTGTAATTACCTTCAGTTAACTTGGATAATTCTTTTTTTTGGTGTATTGTAGGGCAGGAAACTAAGAACAGTTTTTGATAAAATTCACCCAGATTCAATAAAGACAAAAAATAAGATTTTTTTTTATTATCTCCATCGTATATTTGCAATCTGTTTCATTAGATACAATAAGCAGATTGTCTAATTATATGTATATGGACATGATCGGATAAACCGCCCAATGACGGTATCCTTTATGTACAACTTCTAATATATGTTACTACTGACTACACACTACATAACAACACTTATTTTAATCACTAGTAAATCTATATGGTAGGTCTAAAGGTTTGTATCTTATACAACTATTTAACCCACATATAGGAAAAATACTAAGGCCCGGTCTTTCCACCTTCAGATAAAGTTCCAGGTAACTATCTGACAGATAAGGTTATTTGTAACTTCATCTGTTGAATAAATATCAATACCAGTCAGTGAATCCAATACGTCAGTCTCATTATACGTTAGATAACTATCCGATAGATACATTTGGATAGAAAGAAGGGATGACATTTACTCAGCAGATGAAGTTACAAATAACCTTATCTGTCAGATAGTTACCTGGAACTGAAGGTGGAAAAACCGGGCCTTAGAGTTCGGAAAAACCCACCATAACAATGCATGAGTTCACTCCGCAATTGCAACGGTCAAATTGTTCGAATGGCGCTACAAACTGCTCTCTTATCCACTCTCTTCTCCAGATTTTGTCCCCTGCGATTTGAGGTCTCTCTTTCGGCATAAGGAAGTGGCTCGATGGAAAATGATTACATACATTTTGGAAGGTTTAAAGAAGTTAGAATATCACTAGGGTAAAATGTATCGAGTTAAAAGGAGACCATAATTAAAAATAAGTCACATTTTTGTAAAAAAAAAATCATTTCGAAGTCACTGACTTATCAAACATCCTCTAATTATGCAGCCTTGTACTAGGTATTTCCTTTACTTTATATTTTATATAATTAAATGACGTAGATTCTACATATAGGAAGGTCAGTTTTGGAGTTTTTCAGGGCGGAATTTTGGGTCCGTTTTTTTCATCGTTTATATCAATGACCTCCCAAATTTTCTTCCTTAAAGTGCCAAAGTTATACTTTACGCCGATCACACTCCTGTCCTGACAAATCATACGTCTGTTAACGATGTGGTCAGAAATACAGAACAGGAATATTTTTATTTCCCTTGATAATAATAAAACCCAACAAATTATTTTTTCACTTAACCGCAATATTGATATTAATATTCAGTTCGGGTGGCCAATCAAATTTCTTGGGATTTATATCGATAGTCAACTTAGCTGGCATGATCACATTAACTATTTGGTAAACGTTCTTAAAAGGGTTATCTATGCGCTCATCAGGCTGAAAACGTCGGTGTCTTTTGATATGCTGCGTATGTTCTATTTTGCTGCTTTTCAGTCACGATTAACTTACGGCATAATTCACTGGGGTTTAAGTTCGTCTGTCAACAGAATTTTCTTACTCCAAAAAACGTCCTGTAAGAATCTTGAATAATGTTCCTAACAGGCACCACTGTCGAGAGCTCTTTAGGAAATGCAGCATTTTGTCTTTTTATAGTTTATTTGTTTATGTTTGTCTGGTATACGTTAAAGAAAACCGGAACAAATATGTAACCGTATCCTCTAGATATGTTTACAATGTTCGCTCTTCTGGCAACATCAGACTACCAAGACTTAGATTGTCTAAATCTAGGAAAGGTATTTTTTTGACAGCAACTTTCTTTAACTACCTACAAGTTTCTTTAAAAAAATTGTCAATTAGATTATTTAAATTCAAGCTCAAAAAAATTCTTATTGAGAATTGTCTTTACAATTCGAACGAATTTTTCAAAATTAATTTCAGTAATTACACCTGACATGTAAGCTGTTTTTTTTCTACCTTTGTTAATTATATATATATATATATATATATATATATATATATATATATATTTCTCTTATCTATCATATTTAATATTGTATTTTCATTTTTCAATGTTTTCAAATGTTTACCATGAAATAAATAAGATAAAAAAATGCTTACAAGTTAATAGATAAGGATATCCAGGGATTACACTTCTAGTGATATAAAATATGATATCTAATTCAACTAAGTTGCTTACAACTTAAGTTACACTGATAGGTTGTCATATTTGCGACAACTATGCTAAAATGTTTTTCATAAGATTATTCGTAGTCCTTATTTTAGTGCAAGGTTATTTGTGTTTTAAACCAGCTGATTATTGTGACTTAGGTTGTGTTCAACATGGTCTATATAGAGAACACATTGCTTGCGAGAGAAAGGTAAGTTTTATCTAATGAAGTATAGTGTGTGAGATATTTTTCTGTTGTCAAATATTCGCAAAAATCTTAAAATCGACACGAGTAAACTCCCATTTCTAGTCAACCGATTTTTATCAAAAGTTGATCAACTCGTGCCATTGATGGCAGAAGCTTAAATATGAAGTTTCATAAAAATTCTTTCAGCCGAATTTGCTCTGCACGTGTACACAGAGAGACGGACAGACGGACAGACGGACAGACGGACAGACGGACGGACAGATGGACAGATGGACAGACGGACAGACAGACAGACGGACGGACATACAGACCAACAGACATCATGCTAAAAATAGTCAAAACGTTATGTAGGGACCTCAATTCGTGGAGATCCATCGAAATCTCGAAACGTCAAAATTGGTATGATCACAATACCTCTCTTATATATGTTGGCGGCCGGTAAAAAAATCTAGTTTTCTCTATATGTAAGTAACAAGATCCAATACATTAGTACTGATTTATAATACAAAATAAAAATTAAGGCAATTGTAAATTTTACCAAAATTTACAATTGTTTTAATCTGAGACGCTCATTTACAAAATTATCTATTACATTATCGTAATTAATATTCTTTCCGATTTCATGTTCAATTGAAATAACGGCGAGCGATGTTAGGCGCTCTTGAAACATGGAGGACCGCATGTAGTTCTTTATTAATTTCAATTTAGAGAATGATCTCTCGCTGTTGCAACCGTAACAGGGTTGGTCAATAAAATTTTGTATGCAATAGTTACATTTGGGTATCAGTCATCAGTCAAATTATTTGTGATTAAATATTTCAAGATATTAGGTGGAGAATATTCTTCTGGCACAATATGCCGCAATATAAATAATTCGGTATATAAATCTGTTTCATCATTATCTGTATTTAATTTGGCATATATTGATTTGCAACATGTCTCTAATTGTTTTTCTGTCATTTTAAGTAAACTTTTCATGTTGTAAAGAAAACCAAATGATTTTTCGATATCTTCATATAATTCGACCGTTTTTTTATAGATTGTAAAACATCAATAATAACAAAAATGAAATGTATTTTAAAATGTTCTTTCTTGTCACTTACGTCAAACTCGTCAGGACTTTCATAATCGAAGAATCATCGTTTGCTACGCATCCGTCCATCTTTAAATTTTATTTCGATTTCAAGCTCATTTGATAAATTTTTAGCTGTTTGATAACATGTTTCAAATCCTGAAATTCTTCTAAATCAGATACAGTTGTAGACAACTCTTTGAGTGCATTTAAAAATTCCCGCATTTGTAAGCGCAATGATCTGACAGATTCTAATCTGCATTCCCAGCTTGTCTCACACAATGGTTTTAGCCGCGCGAGGCCCCAACCGCGCGAGGCCCCAACCGCGCAAGGCCCCAACCGCGCGAGGCCCTGTGCCACCGGTGTGCGATCGGTGCGCTCGCACTTCCACTCCGCCGGCCCTGGTAGCAGTAGCTGGCCAATTAGAATTAACAGACTGTATTGGTACAATAATAGATTTATTAATAATATATATTTTTCTTTTTATTAGAAATGTAATCCTGCACCAGCCTGCAAAGGGTATATAAAGGCTCCTCTCACACTACAAGAAAGAAAAATGATTGTTGATAAACATAATGAATTGAGAAGCAAATTAGCGAATGGGAAAGAAAAAGGGCAGCCAAAAGCTTCTAACATGAGAGAATTGGTAAGATTTTTTCCCCAAAATGCCGAATAAGATTTGTGAATTTAACCTAGATTTATTTTTGTCCAAAAAAGACATACAAAACAGGTAAAACGGTATAATTCTTATTTGTTTCTTATACAAAACTAAAAATCTAAAATAAAATTAGTATCACTCAACAAATTAAAATTTGCAGGGAATTTTAATTTACCTAAGGGGATATTTATAATTGTAAAAAAATGGCCACGTAGTTGTAAATAAATATATTGCATTATACACGCTATCTCATAAACCAATTGACGCATATTTGCGTACGACACAAATTGTAGCTAAAGCTTCATTCTACTATGTTTGCAACAATTTTGTTCTATTGTGAAAATTTTCTTTGATTTTTTATTTTCATTTGCTTAGTTTGTATTTAATAAGTTAATTTTTCCATTCCTGGGGGGGGGTCTGGACCCGAGGACCACACCCTTGTGTGCGCCTGTTTCGTCCTTATTTGTTATCGGCTGTGTCTCGGTCTTCAAATTCAGATGCGGCCGAAAAGATCTACTTTTTGGCCATGGTATACAAATAACTTATAACAATAACAATACTTAATAACAATATTTATTGGTTTTTATAATAGTTTTGATATTTTGTAAATAAATATGAAATAAATCAAGATATTTTTTTAGTAAACCAATGAATAATTGGTTTGAACTATAATTTTTATTGGTAACAAAAGATACCATGCCACAGAACAACTTTACTCAATTGTAGTTTATAAAAATTATAAATACTATTTTTGAGTTACACTTTTTTGAGGAACCTGCACTCTTTCAGGTGGACATTTTTATTTAAAAGGGTGTTCATTGGGACATTTTTTAAGGGGCGCTATTTTTTCTCAAGGGTCAGAAGCCTTTTTTTTAATAGAGCACTTTTATTAAAAAGGAATGCTGTTTTTTCAGTTTTGTGCTCGTTTTCAGAAAGGCGTTATTATTTATAAGGAGCTTGGTCTTTAAGGCCCTAGTCTCAGTCTTAGTTTTGTTTATATTTAAAGAGTTACAAAACATTGTCTGATAAATATTATTAAGATACTGAACGATAACATTTTCACAACATTTTTTTTTACACTTCAAAATATCTTAGGTAGATAAAATTTCACTGTGAATTTTGAGATATAGATTGTTATTAATTGTTAGTTTTGTATAAGAAATTTACAATCTCTTAGGGTTATACGTAGCGTTAAATGATTTTTCATGGTATGATTTTTAAAATAATAGCAAAGTGATATTTAAAACTACTCATTAAAACTTAGACTAAAAACTTTTACTATGCGTCTGTTTCAGATATATGACAGAGAACTAGAATTCATAGCTTCCTGCAATGCCAATAGGTGTATATTTGATCACGATCAGTGCACAAGAACAAGTAAGTTGTAGAGCTTACGTTAGGGTACGCGCATAGCGAAAACAGCTTGCCGGTTGTTGGTACCAGCGCGTTGGGATATCAGATATAAACCTACTTGCTTCTTTGCGCTGATAGCCAGTGCTAGTAAACCATGCCAGCCTCCGTTATGCGCGGTATAATTCATAACACAGTATATTCCCGCAACAGGTTGACTTTTGCCAGCGCTGGCAACCAATAACCAGCTTTCACTTTGCGTGTACCCTTATGCAGGACCAGACTTGAACAGAACTTTTAGCGCAGCAGAGAACATGAGACAACCCAATGAGTAACAAAGATATAGCACGCTGTGTTTTTGAAAGTACAGTAACCTATTGTCTAGCAACCAACATACCCAGCAATGCATTGTGTTGCTAGGTTAAAAAGGAAATAAGAAATCATTGACAAACAATCAGGCAACAAAAATTAAATCAAAAGCCTTAATAATTGAGCTACAAATGATATTCAAGTTTTAATAATTTGATAATTTTCAGGAGAATTAAGTGTAGGGCAAAATATAGCCTTGAGATCTTCCACTGCTAAACCACACAAAAAGGAATTTATCAACCATCACATGAATCAAATATCACACTGGTATAATGAAGTTAAACATTACAATTATTCATATCGATTTACACCTGCTAAAAAACCTGGGTAAGATTTTGTTTGTCCTTAAACACAGTACAGTTGGAGCTAGCTTGAACAATTGGTTTTATGACACGACCGGTAGTATAGTTCCAAATAATGTAAATAGCAACAATCAATTACGAGCAAGTCAATAAACGTTTGACAATATATTTTAAAGAAAAGGCAGTAATATGTGCTCTTCTGATTCGCTGATGCTGTCGGAAATTGCCCATGTCGGAATTAGAACCAGTTCCAAAATAAAGGAACCGGTTCTAGGTTTACCAGATTTCGAATGCTCGAACCTAGAATCAGGTATCCGAAACTGGTTACGATATCCGACTATACAAATATTGACAGTGACAGCACTTATTTGTTACTTATTCGCTACTTTGACTACCGAATAACTTATCTGCCAGATAGCATAGTTTATTCGTAGGAATAACTTTATCTGAAGGTGGAAAGACGCTTTATTGTTTTTATCCGTCAGATAACGTTACCAGCCACTTTATCTGAAGGTGGAAAGACCGGCCCTAAATCCGCGACTGCTTGTTGATTAAATACTGTCCGTGCACGCATACATACTCTTAATAATATCTTAATTTTAGGCCTGAAACTGGGCATTATACCCAAATCGCATGGGCAGAAGTAGAAAGAATTGGATGTGCTCGATCTGTGTGGACAACTGGCGCATGGACTCATCTGTACTTTGTCTGTAACTATGGTGGAAGAAAAACTGGAGGTAATTTAATAGGTTCTGCTGTATATAAAAAAGGCGAACCATGTACCAAGTGCCCTAAAAAGACGAAATGCAGTAAAAAATGGTCTGGTTTATGTGAGGAACTTGTACGAAAACCTACGAAAGATAGAAAAGTTCCGAAAAAAGATATTCCCAAGAAAGATATTCCGAAGAAGTCGCATCAAAAATTGAAACACAAAAAGCATCAATCGAAGAAAGATAAAAAGAAGAATAAAAAACTCGAATCTAATTTAAACATATAAGGATTTTATCGAAATTATTAAAATCACCACATGAATATTTGGACTTTAAGACAAATTTAGATAATAGGCTCTTATACCTACCGCTCAAAAGTATTTGCGTGTACAAAAAAAAAAAAAAAAGAATAATTATTAGATTAGGAAATAAATAATTAAACTTTTGATGAATTATTTAAAATGTATGTATGGATGTAAATAATAAATGACAAAAACATTGTTATAATTATTAAATTTTCAACTCATCTATGTGGTCACCATTTATCCATCGTACTTAACAATGTAACTAAAATTTGAAATTTTGTACCACTCTTCTTGTAAAACCACAAATATTCATTAGAAGTGGGGCACATTTTTGGGGCAAATATATCCAAGGCTATCCCTCTAATTCCATATAAATCAATTTTTTTTATTAATACTGAATGATCGACAGTGTCAAAGGCTTTTGCCAAGTCGAGGAAAATTGCAATCGTTATTTTTTTAAATTTATTTATTGAGTTATGGTCTGACTTTATTAATTAAGGAGATTGCATCAATTGTTACTCAAATATTTTAAATATTAATTAATAAATCTGTCAAGTTCTGAACTAATTTGTCCATGTTACTTATGTCAACACATGATATTTAAAAAATTGATGTGAAGTGTGAATTTTCACACATTTCAGGGTGTTGCAGGTATTTAGTAACTGAGTAACTATTTTTTTATGAATTTTAATTCGAATGCCTAATACCATTATTTAAGTTTCTAAATATGTATGTGCAGTATTTTTTTTACAAAGCAAGGTTCATTAAGATTTTGGAAATTGCGCCTATGGCTTATATTGGTTGCTTAAATCATTAGCCCCGCCCTCTGATTTCGTATACATCAAACATAGCATTAAGTTATAATTTCAACACTTACCACTGGTTATTAAATTTACGCTTTTAAAAATTAAATGCAACATTTACCAAAATATAACTAGAATTTTGACAAAATAATTTAAACAAAAGAAAACTGCAAAAAAAACAAAAAATTTAAAACTGACAGGATTCGAACTCTAGTTCGCAAGTTACCTGTTTAGCAAATTAGAAAACCAATTACTAAACGCACATCGCTATGAGCACTGGCTTAGCGAATTAAATATTTAACATATTTTGGTTAAAAACACAAAAAATGCATTATTTTCCGAAAACATAATCTGATCAAAAATTCCTGTTGTGCTATTCCGGTTCACACCAATGTACATTACTTCGAATTTTTTCAGATTTTTAGTTTAAACCATCTGGGCTACAGGGTGTGGGACAAAAATTTGTTTGCACAATTTTGGTAAAAATCGCTTCAAAATAATTTATTTTGAAAAAATAAAATTTTGATCGTTAATCCACGTACTAAGGGCTTTCATTTGATACCCTACTCAGAATTTTAATAAAATATTATTTTTTTTCGATGAACACATATTTGTTTATATTTTTAGAGGGATATGTTTTTTAGATGTTTTAGTATTTTTCCTATGTTTGGGTCAAAAAGTTGTACAAGCATGCCACATTTCAACTCTCTAGGTTTAGCCGTTTGGCTACAATTTTTAAAGAACAGACAGACAGACAGACAGACAGACAGACAGACAGACAGACAGACAGACAGACAGACAGACAGACAGACAGACAGACAGACAGACAGACAGACAGACAGACAGACAGACAGACAGACAGACAGACAGACAGACAGACGACAAAATGACGGTATAAGGGCTTTTTGGTCATACCTACAAAACCCTAAAAAGTAAAATAACATTATTCAACATTTCAAAAAAAAAGTTTGTATTTAGTTCACAGGCTCGCCTTTTCGAATTTTCCAGGATAAGGTTTTTTTGTATCATTCTCAGATGCCCAGAAAACTCCAAATAAAATTTCACCCTACTAGGTCACGGAGAAGTATGAAAGTGAGAAAAATTTTGACCCACAGCACCGGAGGATCTTTAAACTGACCACTGAAAAAATATTTTATACTTCTAAAAATGTTACACGATCCCTTTAGATATCACGACGCTTAGTTTAAGAATATCTGATACATAATTTTGATCATCAATTGACTATGAATATTTTATTAGTTAAATGAAATATTAATTTAACTTGAGAAATTAAATTAAAATTTAATATTAGTGGTCAGAGCAACGTTGCAGTGGACATCCCTAGGCTACTGTCTTATTTAAAGCAACAAGAGCCGCACATCATAAATAATGCAACGTAATACGTGGTTTGTTGTTTAAAATGACGTGGATCTCACGATCCATGATTGCAACACGTCTGATATCCATCCATTAGGCGTCTCGACGGCCGGAAATTGCATCTATCCCCACTACGAACACTTCAAGTCCACCTGCACTAAACAACCACAAGAAACATAACAAGATCTCAGAAAAACACACAAAAAGACATACTACAATTTTGAAAACTATACTGTTCGTTCTGCTTCATACAGAATGCCATTTTCATTCATCCGGAAATGTGAGTTACTAGGTTCTATGAGGATTATTCTATGAGAAATGCACATTGGTAGATGTACTTACTGCTAAGTGGTTGCTATTACTCAGCCAGAATCGAATTTTGTTATAAACTTTGACATTGAGAATAGTATTCTCCCTAGACTTATTACAACATCGGTTCACCAGGGTCATAACTACCCTAAAATATACGTGAAGTGTGAATTTTCACACATATATTCGGATTGCTGATAGGTGACTGTTACATGTATGTATCAAGTAGTGCATTTATATAATAATCTAGTTACCATTTTTCAGTGATTTTAAAAATGTTTTTTATTTGTCTAAGCTGTCAGTGTATGTTAATAATATTAATTAATAGAGCTTGCGTCCAATTATTAAATTCACAAACTTTAATTTTAAATCTGCTGGAATATTTTACTTCCGAAAAATAGAACAATGGGCCACTTATTTCTCTATCTTGTGTCCATCAAAGAGTAGCAGCTGCCTTAAAGATTTCGGAATCAACAATTCGTAGAATTATAAAATGTAATAAATTTGAACTTCTCACTAACAAAATCACGAGAAAACGAAGGAAAAAGTTTATTTTATTGAAACATTGGCACAAACGTATGGTCATGAAATACTAAGATTATCTCCTTATCACTGCCAGTTTAACCCCATTGAACTAATTTGGGGTATAACAAAAAATTATTATGATAGACATATTGGTCGACACGGATATAGTGATAACGAAGTTTTGAAAATGTGGCAAGTAGCCTGTGATCAAATTACTTGTGAAACTTCGAGCAAAATCTGTTAAAAAAATCGAAAATTTAATAAATGAATGGTGGGAAAGGGAAAGGATTGTTGATGATATTAATCCAATAATAATAAATACAAGAAATGACAGCGATAGTTCAGATGACGACGATATCATTTTTGACAGTTTTTGACAAAAATTAACAACCCAGGAACCTGTTTTTTGGGACACCAGTGCCACAGATGTAAACTTGGAAATAAATATTCTACACATTTATGAGGAAAGCATCTATTATAAGTCCATTCCAATTTTAGATCAGTTCAAATTGATTGTTTATTAATAACTTATATTTCTATTGTGCATGTTATCGCATCAGCGCGGTAACTTGAACATTTTGGTTCGCACACGCTGGTCTATTGATCACGTGTGCTGTCTTATTTTGAATTTAAATTTAACATCTCTATTTTTTGTATTTAATATTGATAATTTTTGTTATATTATCAGTTTTATAATATTGTATTTTGTGGTACTGTATTTTATTTATGTGATACACCCATCGTGTTGACCAACGTCTACGAATTGTTTGTCGCTTGCTTAGGATTTTCAGAGACATCGTGGGATTTTCTAGGTTTGATTCCTCCATAGCCATTACTTGTGGGCCTAGGATTTTACCCGTCTACACCCCAGCTAGGCCTACCATTTCCCTTGTGTTAGTCTCCTAGAGCAGCCCCTAGGAGCAGAAGAGTTTATATTCCCTTCCCTTTCCTCTAGGTCGTCTGTGTCTTCCCCAGGTGCTCAACTCGTTGCGTCTCCGTGTCACATCTCGTTTTTCAATTCTATGTTCCAGCCTTCTGCTGGTGATCCTTCGTAGTCGAAGCCGCGAAGACCATTTGTGTGACTGTCTAGCCATCCTATCTTAATTAGGCTGGGAGCGGGCACCACAATACCTCTAAAAAAATTGATGTGAAGTGTGAATATTCACACATTTCAGGGTTTCGCAGGTATATAATAAGTGAAGGCGGTATGCTGAGTGTGTAGGACAAATTTTACTTTGTAGTAATCACGGCAAAATGAACGATATTTTTAAAATAATTTATCGTCTGTTAATCATATAATAAGACTGGTTATTAAATTTACGCTCTTAAAAATTAAATACAACATTTGTCAAAATATAACTAGAATTTTGACAAAATAATTTCAACATAATAAAAATGCAAAAAAAAAGCAGAAAAAATAAAATTCAATCCGTACTCGAACTCGAAACCCTTTGTTTCCAGCGCATTTTAGCTTACGACACCAGTTCTCTACCCATTACGCTATCGCACGCCTTGCATGTGAGTGTCTTACATTGGTATAACTTTTGTACTTTGTGAACCAAAAACCACAAACAATGCGTTATTTTCCGAAAACATAATCTGATCAAAAATTCATGTTGTACTATTTCGGTTCACACCAATATACATTTCTTAGAATTTTTTTAGATTTTTAGTTTAAACCATCCGGGTTACAGGGTGTGGGACAATTTTTTTTTTGCACAATTTTGGCAAAAATCGCGTCAAAATAATTTATTTTGCAAAAATAAAAATTTGATCGTTAATCCACGTACTAAGGGCTTTCATTTGATACCCAACTCAAAATTTAAAAAAAATATTTTTGTTTTCGATGAGCACATATTTGTTTATATTTTTAGGGGGGTATGTTTTTTAGATGTTTTAGTATTTTTCCTATGTGCAGGTCAAAGAGTTGTATAAGTATGCCAAATTTCAATTCTCTAGGTTTAGTCGTTTGGCTACAATTTTTACCGAACAGACAGACAGACAGACAGGCAAACAGACAGACAGACAGATAGACAGACAGACAGACAGACAGACAGACAGACAGACAGACAGACAGACAGACAGACAGACAGACAGACAGACGACAAAATGACGGTATAAGGGTTTTTTGGTCATACCTACAAAACCCTAAAAACACCCATTATTACACTTTCAAATCTTACCTGAAAATACAACTAAAAAGTACGACTTGAAAGTGAGATATTTTTAATTATTTTTATGTTTATGCTTTTATTATTGTTTGCCTTCATTCAGTATTAATTTGGAAGAACCACAAGTACGTATGAACTAATAATATCTTCCTGAACAAGCAATGCAAAATTTTAGTTGTGGTTTAAAATCACCGGAAACTTAACCATCTCAGTAATAACATTGTAATCTGCCCAGTAGTAGTTTAATGAAATTGTACAATATGTAAATCTCTATCTTTGGAAGCCATAAAAACACTCATTGTAAAGTTTATGACTGCGAAACCCTTAATTACATATTGCGATAGTTAATGCCGTAGTTGTCGTTTAATATTTCTTTGAAGTTGAAGATATTTTGCGCTTATCTGAACTACTTAACGACTCACCACAAAATGCAACATGCGACATTAAATGTAGGGGTTGTAATGGTTTTTGAATGGTTGTAAGGTAATAGTTAAAGATGTTTTATGATCTCTGCCATGTAATTTGTCCCATGTTACTAAGTAATAAAATTGGGTTACGTTATATTGTATCATTTAACTTACACTGTTTCTAAATATTACTATATCAAGGAAAAATTACGATTGTTAATTTAAGTATTAAGAGTTTTTATATAATGTCTCACGGGAAATAAAACATCACAAGAGTTCATAATAGACAGAGGCAGTGGTGGATACTAGTGATGGGCGCGTGCCGTTCACGGTAAAATCGTGAGTGAACGTGATTAATATTTTTCTTTCGTGCGTGATTTAAAATTTGTCGTGACAGGTCGTGCGTGCAATCACGGCGTGTCACGACTCACGAAGTTTAAACTTTAGTAAATAGAAGGAATAAGAAGAAAGAATTGTCTATTTTGTATTTTTATTTATGCCAGGTTTTGTATTTCTTTCTACGACGAAGCAACATGTCTTTGTTGTATGCAGGTATTGGAATTATTTTTTGTTTAATTTTGAGTGGATCTAACTGGATATGGATAACTCAAAATAATCTCATTCTAACTAGTTTGCGCTTTTTCTCTAACCAGTTCGATTTGGTGGGATCATATGGGAACATTGACCAATATTCTTCAGTTCTTCAAATTTTCTTCCTAAGTTATAAGTATCCTTTTCTTAAAATAAATTGAGCCCTGCAAATCCGTGGATTTACCTTTAAATTATTTAAATTATCATTTAAATCGTGCGGATGCGGATAAAATATCATATCCGCTTATTCGAAATATGCGCATGAACATAAAATCTTCGGTTAGACGGCTCTTCCCACGGAAGACTCGTCTAGAACCCCAAAAATATTTCGCTGGCATTTGTATTATGCTTATGGCAAGAGTGAAATAATGATACGTTACGGAACTTTTTACTTTTTACTCTTCCCATAAAGACCTATTTTACGCTTACTTATATACAGTGCCGCAACAAGGGTGGTGCGAGAGGTGCCGCCGCACCAGGCGCCGGATTCATAGGGGCGCCGAATGGCCAAATTTATTTATTTTTATTATTATCTTTTATATTAATAAACTATAATCAATACAAATTTGATTTCATAATCGAAAGTTTCAAATGGCAGGCAAGATCATTAATTGATGACTGTACAACTGCCACTGCAATGCAATTATTAGAAGTGATCCACACTTACGATTTAAAAGATGTGTACCCTAATATTGGTATTGCACTGCGCATATTTTTAACTCTCCCTGTAACTGTTGCTTCGAATTAACGCAGTTTTAGTAAATTAAAGTTAATAAAAAATTATTTGCGTTCTACAATGGGCCAAGAGCTTGTAAAATTTAGCTTTAATATCAATAGAAAATACTACAGCGCAGTCATTAAATTATGAAGACTTAATTAACGGATTTTCACAGTTAAAAGCCAAAAAAGTTCAATTTATTTAATTTTCCATTCCGTTAAAGTGATTATATAATATATTATTAAAATACCTAAATATTTATTATTTTTTGTTCAAATATCCCTTTTTTTTGTCATTAAATATATATTTTTTATTTATTTTGTTATTCAATTATGTAATATAATATTTCTTTAGCCCTATTGTGTTTCATTTTAGGTGTTTTTCATTTTGTGTTTCATTGACCTAGAGTTTATATTTTGTCCCTTTTTATATTAGTTGATTATCATGATTTTTGAGTTTATTAAAAGATTTGTAACATAATTTGTTAATATAATCGTTAATATTGCAATTTAAACCAAACCAAAGAAAAAGGTTAAAACTAAACTAAAAAATAATACCAACGAATGTTTTTTTTAATTTTTTTTTATACATTTATTGTTAAAAAATGACTTTATAATATATATTTTTGTATGTTCCTTTAATGGTAATAAGATAGTTCCTTTATTAGGAGTAAGTGTTCCTTTTCTGGCGATTTTGTGATTTTTATGAATAAAGTTATGTTTTTTATTTTTTTAAGTTATTCTTTTATTTTCGCTTGCATCAAAATAAAACGATAAGGTTTTAAGGATTATCTATAAAATATGGTAAGTAAATATCTTAAATAACATTTTGGTGAAGAAAACAACGTAAGTAAATGTCTTAAACGTTCCCTTACTGATGCAATCAGCCTACCATAAAATTTTAAAAATTCCGTATGTAATTAGTGAGGGTGGGGGCGCCCAATAATTTTACGCACCAGGCGCCAATTTATGTTGTTGCGGCACTGCTTATATAGTTAAATATAGTAGAGTTTATATAACAGTCGTAGATACATCAATTTCTTTGGATTTATTGCCAGTTTATTAATATAAAAATAATTTCGTAATATATCATCTTATTTTGCATTTTTTGAAATATTAGTAAAAATTAACTATGGTAATTTGCCACAGTTAAAAACAAATGAAGGTCATCAATTAAAAAAAAAAACAAAATATTTTAAAATTCTTGAATTCATCATATAACTTTCATCATTTAATAATAGGAAGAATTTAGGAAATTAGTTTTACTATTACGAATTCATTTTTTTTAAATTTGCTGATCTTATAGTTTTTTCCTTGTTATTAATTGGTCATAAATGTGGTAAATTTAGCTGTTTTATTATTTATAAATATCATCATATAATATATTTTGGATATGTATGTTCTATTCGTCTTCTGGTGCATATTAATTTTTCCGGTAATGCGGAGAGAGGGAAATGAAAGAAATATAATTATTTTATATATCTACATAACACTCGTTTCTTATTAACAAAATTTTGGGACGGGCGTGGGATGGCCATTCTAACGTGAAAAAATTCACGTTTGTCACTATTCACGCGTGAGTCACTATTCACGCCTGCCCGTGAAGCACGCGTGCGTGATCTTGAAATTTTAAAATTATGATTTCGTGTGCGTGTGTGTTATTTTGAATCTGACTTTGTGAGCGTGCGTGATAGTGAAAAAAATTTATTCACGCGCCCAACACTAGTGGATACAACCGGCGGGCTACCAGGGAAATGCCCAGTAGGCCGGTCATTAAATGGGCAGGTTGGGCTGATCATAAAAAACATAACAACCCATTAAAAAAAAAAAAATGTAAACATTGACTGACACGGTTTTATTTATAGAAGATAACTCCTGGAATGAGGTAAGAAATATGGCTATTGAAGATCTTAGAACTGTAAAATTATGGCTTGATTGCAACAAATTGTCACTCAATATAAATAAATCTAATTTTGTGTCTTTTTCATGTAACAGCAATACGCAAGCAAACTTTGATGACATCCCTTTGCATGACTGCATAACATCTTGACAACTGTAATTGTAACACTCATGTAAGGAAAGCCAATTACGTAAAATATTTAGGAATAAAAATAGATTGTCATGTGAGGTGAATCAACAGATTGATACAATGTGTACAAATTTACGTAAAATAATTTTTATATTTAAAAAACTTCGTCATATTTTATCACCTACTCAATTAATTTTTTTTTACTTTGGTCTCGTCCAATCTATTTTACAATATGGAATTCTTGGCTGGGGTGGTGCAGCTTCAGTTTATAAAAATAAATTATTTATATTACAAAAATTAATAATAAAAATAATGGCACTGTTTTCTGAAAGCTGTATATTCAGTATTGATAAACTATATTTATCCGCCATAGCTAGGCATATAATTGAAAATTCTGCTTTAATAACATTTCTGAATCACAATTATGAAACCAGAGCCAGAGCGAATGCTGTTTCACAAAAATATAGCAAAGTGAAATTGAAGTATTACTATAAACATTTTATTAATGTTGTGTATAACAAATTACAGCAATACATAAATGCAAATAGTTTGAACTTGACAACATTTAACTATAAAATAATTGTAAATAAATGGTTACAATCGCCAATTAATACCGACGCGATACTATTTTAGTATTTTATTCATCTTCTTCTCTCACTTTTTATGCTCGATTATAATGATATTAAATTCTAATTTATTAATTATTTGTTAGCTACACTCACCGTCCACTACCTTTTCATATTTGTTTTTTTTTCCTACGCCACGCGCTGAACTCAGGTTCATTGTGGTGATCTCCATTTTTATGGACAATTATTTTATTTTTTATTATCTGTTATTAATACATTCTAATATTATTAATATCTATTATTTCTGTTATTAATATGATTAAGGTAATATGTATGATTTTTTGTTTTTTTTTTTGTATATTTAGATAATTGGTTAAATAAAATATATTTATTATTATTATTATTATTATTTATTAATACTTTTACATTAAATACGTAAAAATTATCTATTTATGTCTCTCATATACCTGAATAACAATTGTTCATAATATGCCAATTCAGTAATGAACAATCAACACTACTGATTTGATGTGGAAACAATAAATATTAAGGTAATATAAAAATGATGCCTAGAGAGCCGACATAACAATGTTGGCTTATGGTGAAGTAGAAATATTGCGATAAAGGCGTTTGATTAGATGCCGCAAGTGTCTAATAATGTGCTGCTTGCCACTTTTATTAAATTATTCGGTTTCGTTTAACACTATAAATAACATATTCCTTTTCACTATATTCACTCATTTTAATATTGACATTCGGTTTGTGATCATCTTACACATACATTTATACATGGTCTTCAAATTTACTTAACATCCATGAAGATATTGACATAAAAATAACTACTAGTTTTACCGATAAACGGTTAAGGAAAGTAGTTTATCAGTTCGAATAGAAGACCGTAGATAAAGAATATATTTGAATGGAGATCTCGATAAGATAAAGAAAATAGACGAAGACATGCCGCCAACAAGATCCTGCTGGTACAAGATAGAGAGTTTTTAGCAATAGAAAGATGTCTCATCTGTGATCTATGATTAAATTGATTGATTGATAAAAATGTTTGACATAAGTAAAGTACAATATTTTACAAACACTGCCATTTTCATATAACATTGCCGCAAATGCATAAGAATCATTCGCCCTACATTTCCCCAAGCGCGTTATTCGCCGTTGAATCGACTCTGAGCATTGCTTTTATCTGTGTTGCGCAGGTTGTCTTGCACACACCGGTCATTTGAAAGTCAGATCTCTGCCATTTGTAGATATCAGATTGTTGAATTTTTCATTTGGGACACAGTTATATTATTTCTGCTCGATCGGGTTACACCGTTCTTATGAAAAAATCCAGGAAAATATCTCTAGAAAATATTCAATATTGTATTTTTTAAAAGAAGAAATATTCTTTACAAAAACGAGACTTTTGCATCGAAATATTAACATATTTCAAGCAAAATTTTTTTTAGATTGATGCTTAATAAATGTTATTCATTAAAATTGAGCTTATCATCATACATTATGTATTCACAGAATCTTGAACACAATTCAGCACCTCAGAGGTAAATTGTATTAAGTCGCAAATGATAAATAGCTCAGAAAAGACGATTTAAGATTGTTTATCTCCTTGCGTTGATCGACTTGATACAGTTTTAAAACAACGTATATTGAAATTGGCTCCAAATTATTTTTCACTCGACAGACTATAAAGTATTGAGTCACTTGGCACTAAAATGTAATTTTTGATAAAAATGTGACTTGATACAGTTTACCTCTAAGGTGCTGAATTGTTAACAACATTTTTATTGGCCGTTGAATAAATCTGTAAACAAGCTCAAAATAAAGATTATAAATCATGAAATTATAAATCATGCTAATGATGATGAAAATTTTCCATATTTGCTAAAGTATTAGAAGCATTTATTGTTCAAATAAGCAAGCCTGTGGCCACAAACGTTAAATTGTTTGCATGCTGTTTTTCTGCTAAGCAAGAGTATGGACGTTAGTTCAACTTCTGCCTATGTCAAGTAATTTGTGATAGAATACAAACTACAGGTTCTGCTTAGCCGTTCGCAACCGACTATAAACTGTGGATGCATTTCGGTGATAATTTTCTTCAACTATCCTCAACCAAATGTGCAAAGTGTTCTGCAAGTATATGTAACATATTCAAATCAAACTTCCCGCCCATATTTGCTTTACAAAATGTTAAGCGATTCAAAACATTCAGCAATTGATCTTGAGGTATATTGTTGAATGCTTGAACAATTTTGTCTTGCAGTTCAGCAACATCCATAAGTTCTCCATTATATACTTTGGCCTTTAAATATCCCCAATAAAAAAAAAATCATTGGGTGCCAAATTCGGAGATGTCGCTGACCAATTCATCGACCCTCCTCTTCCAATCCAGCTATTTGAGAAAGTTTTATGTAAATATTTTTTAACTATTCTAGAATAATGGACTTGTGCGCCAATCATGTTGAAACCATACTTGTCCATTAATATTCAAAAGGGCTAGATATTTTGCGGCATTAAGGTTACCGTCAATAAAAAAAGGCCCTATAATATTAGTTCATATTATCCCTGCTAAAACATTTAATTTTTGCGGCCTTTGAGTTCGGGAGGAATGAAACAAATGTAAATTATCTCGACTCCAGTACCTAAAATTTTGCAAAAATTCAAAATTTCTGTGCACTTCACCATTTAGAGTAAACCTTGCTTCGTCAGTAAATAAAATTCTTTGATGCATTGTTGGGTCGGAATTAATTTTTTCAAACATTTCAAAACAAAAATCCATACGTACTACTGCGTCCCTTTCTAACTATTCTTGATGATTTTGAAATTTGTATGATCGAAACTTTTTTTAATAAGTTAAAAACAGATCCAATACTGACACCAACGGTTTGTGCAATTGATCTTAAAGTATTTTGATTGATTACTTCCACTTGTAATAATATTTCCAACTGCTCCTCTTCTGTAAGCACGTGGGATGTTGTTCTTTTTTTATTATGTTTTGCCTTAAGATATCCTTCGCGATGAAATTTATTAACTAGTCTTGAAATTGTAGATGGATTTGGTATTGGTCGATCTGGATAAGTGGCACTAAATACAGCAGAAACTTCTCTTAAACTCATTTGGGAGTTATACCAAGTTACCATCATTATTTTTACTTCATCTGTATACATGGTGATTAATTTTTAAATCAGCAATGAGCAAAAGTGTACACACTAATTGTCTATGTTGCAAATGAAAATGAACAAGATTTATATTGCTGTCAAAAACTGTATCCATGGTAATGACATAGTATATGTTGCATTAAAAAATAAATTCACTGTATATATTTCTATAGCTCTGATGAAGAAATAAAATATTTCAAAACTGGTCAACTAGATCTAGTTACATTATTTGTGTTTTCAACCCGTACAACCTTTTCCACATATACACATTTACGGACACGACCAACTCATAATATTTAAGATTCTTCGAATTCTATTTTCGCAAAAAAAATGTTAAATTCTTCAGTCATTATCCTTGTTAAATAAACAAAATGTTCACTAAATACACTTAAACAAGGTAAAACAACAATAGCAAGAGAAGGGCTGTAATAAAATCCGGTAGTGGAGATTGTAAACGGAAGGACTATGGTAAGATCCTTGCGGCCAAAAACCGAACTAATGTAACAACTGAACGTAAATAGATTTCTGTGTAGCTACGTACTAATAACAAGATCACTAATTAGTTAATTACCAAGTGTATTCTGTTTCGCTTAGATTTCTCGAGAATTTGTTACTAGTTGGAGGATTGGATAAACATTAGATTTAGAAATAGTTAGGAAATTTAGATAGAATAATTAAATTTTCTGTTTTAGAGGATCCTATACTCTTTATACTATGAAATCACTGTGTTTGTAGCATGCTATTCTGTGATACCTACGAGGGTGCGTTTTTATATTCGCGGAATGGGTGAAACCCCTTTGAAAAAAAAATCGCTTATTTTTACAAAAAAAAAAAAAATATTTCGGATTTTGCTCAAAACTACACTTTGGGCCGTAGATCACAAAAATAAGGATCATTTTGGATTTTGGCTAACTGTTTTTGAGTAAATCGGAAAAAAGTACCTCAAATTGACTATAACTCAAAAACTAAGGCCTCTTGATTTTTTTTAAATATTTTTTTATTAATCCTTACCCCGAAATTACCTAACGGCCATATTTTGGACTGTATTAGGAAAACTTTTTTTTTCAGAAAAAAAAAAAAAAAAAAATGTATGTATATTACAAAAACTAAAAACGATAAGGACCTGAAGTTGGAATTTTTGAAGTTCTAAGGTCTGAAATATGGTGAAGACACATTTTAAAACATATCCTAAACAAAAAAATTTTTGTAAAATTTTGAAATTTTTGTAATAAAATTTCATTTTTCAAAAAAATATATCTCAATAACGGTAAAAGATAGGGACCTCTGGTAAATTTTGAGTTCCTCATGTCCATTTAATCAAAAAATTGAGGCCTTAATAACCAAACTTATACAAAAAGGATGTATCATTAAACAAAACCATTAAAAATGGCAAAATATCGAAAAAATCGAAAGGGGTACCCCTTTGAAAAAAATCGCGAATTTTTACAAAAAAAAGGGTAAGGAAGGTAAATAAAAACGAAGAATTATTATATATATATATAATAAAAATATTTTTTTTAAATTGTGAGTAGGGTATCAAATGAAAGCCCTAGTACGTGGATTAACGATCAAAATTTAATTTTTGCAAAATAAATTATTTTGATGAAAAGAAATTGTCCTACACCCTGTAGCCTAGATGGTTTAAACTAAAAATCTGAAATAATTCTAAGTAATGTATATTGGTGAGAACCGGAATAGCACAACAGGAATTTTTTATCAGATTATGTTTTCGGAAAATAACGCATTTTTTGTGTTTTTTTGGCTAATGATGTACAAAAGTTATAGTTATGTAACATGCTATACTAGAAGGCGTATTCTGGTCTAATGGTTGGCTTGCTCGCTTGCTACGTAGCATTCTGGCGTTCGTTCCCGGGCGGAGGAAACAATTTTATTTTATGTTTATTTTCCCATTTTTATTTTGTTAAAATTCTAGTAATATTTTGGCAAATGTTCCATTTAATTTTTAAGAGCGTAAATTTAATAACCAGTTGGAATTGTTGGAATTATATTTTCGATCTATGTGTAATGTATACGAAAGAGAGGGGCGGAGTATATGACTTAAAACAACCAATGGAAGCCATAGGCGCAATTTTCAAAATCTTAATGAACCTTGCTATATATAAAATAAAATACTGCACATATTTAGAAACATAAATAATGGTTTTAGGCATTTGAATTAAAAATTAACAAACAAATATTTTAACATAAAATTTATTTTTAAAGCTCTTAGATTAACAGACGATAAATTATTTTAAAAATATCGTTCATTTTGCCGTGATTAGTACAAAGTAAAATTTGTCCTACACACTCAGCATGCCGCCTTCACTTATTATATACTTGCGAAACCCTGAAATGTGTGAAAATTCACACTTCACATCAATTTTTTTTCTAATTTTGATTCGGGTTTTTTGATACTAAACACAAATTGGATTTATTAAATTTTACCATAATTTGATATAAAATGTTTGCCGAAAATATTACGAAACGAAATTTAATAACATACAAGCACACATTGTTAAAATCTGATCTTATTTGTTATCAAATAAGTCATTTACTTTTCATCATTCTCTATTCTTTCATTCTCTTATTCGTTGCTTAATATAAAGAGAATATCCGCATATTACCTCTCTTTTAAAATATCTCTTTGCGTTGACGATTGTGGACTTTGAGATGAAACTTGTGCATCGCTCTAGTGCGAGTATGTTTACTTTTATGTTCGTAATGTAAATTTATTACCTGGAAAGTACGTAAGCACTGAGAACTGAAAAATGAGGTGCAGAGTGTTTCTTGAATACCTTTAGGCTAAGCATATGGTAAAGTTTTCATGTAGACAATTATATTTCAGAAAAATTCCAATGCAAAAGTTTTGCTCCATTTTGAAGATGGAATGAAGACCAAGAACCATTATACCATGAATATCTATTTGTCTGTCTGTGTGATTGCCTGTTTGTGTGTATATCTGTCTGTATTGTGATTAAACATAACGAATACGTCGAAGTAGGCTCAACAAAACTGAGAACTGAGGTCACCACGCCAGAAATTATCGATAAAATCCATTGAATGATAATCGACGAACGACGAGTGACAAAGCGCGAGATAGCTAAGACCGCATCTCAACCGAACGGGTGCTCAACATTTTGCATGATTGTTTGGGAATGAGGAAGATCTCTGCCAGATGGATGTCGCATTTGCTCTCAGTCAAGGAATGTTTGGCGATATTCAACTGTGATAAACACTTTTTGCGCCGTTTCGTTACCGTGGACGAAACATGGACCCATCACATCCTAAAGGGCAAAACGATCACGGGCCTATATTAAATAGGTCTGTTGGACCAATTCGACGCCGATTTGATGCGAAAGCGGCCGCATTTGGCAAAAGGTGTGTTCGTTTGTGTTATCCAAACTGTTCTAAGTTGTCTAAATTCCAAAAAAGCGTTCGTTTGTATGTTCTGAACTGTCCAAGTATTGTTCGTTTGTCAATAGGGGATAGGCATGATTTTTTTAATTTTTTTTTATTATATTCCTTTTGTTGCATATAAACATAAAAAAGAGTTTAACATTTTTTTTTTTTTAATTTGAAGGCTTAAAAAAATTATAAATGTATGTAGCGCGCGAAAACGACGTGTGACGTCATACCGCAACTAAGTACAGCCTACCCAGTGTACTGCGTACAGCCTGGGTTATGTATAGTTAGAGTGATTTTAATTAAAATAAAGTTTAATTCTATAAAAACAATTTATACATGTTTACCGAATTAAATTTTATATCAAAATATGGAAGATCCAGGCCCCAGTACTTCGAAACATAGTCGAAAATATTGTTTAGTACCGATGTGCACAAATAGTTCAATTAGAAATCCAAAAAAATAATGTATTATTAATTATTACCTGATGGCGAAAAACAACAGAAAAGGCGAAATTTGTTGCTGAAAGCTATGAGGCTAAATAAAACTGATATTTCAGAAAAAAAGTAAACTTTATGTTTGTGAAGACCATTTTAATGTGAGTACATATATTTTATAAATTATTTTAATAATAAATGCGTGAATAATTGTTTAAAAACAAATGCAAAACTCTCAAACAATACAATATACACACGTAAAGATAATGTTTAGTCTGTATCTGTGACGTCAAACCGCAGCAGTCTCAGTCGTATTTACTCGGCAACCTTCGCGGCGTGGTCGGCTAATTTCAAATTTACAATATTTTAATTAAAAAATTTGGCTATAATATTAATTAAAATGTGATTTTTGTTGTGTTAGGTGACATAACTAACATTAAAATATCAAAAAAATGTAGTTTTAAGGAAATATAAATTTTATGCGTATCCCCTATTCAGAACAAGTTCTAAGTTGTCTAAACTGTACTACGTCTAGAGGAAGTACAAGTTCGGACAAGTTAGAATAAGTTAGTGACGTCACTCTTTAACTTTTTTTGACTTTATTTTGTTTGTTTAAATAACCTAAAATTATTTTAAAAAAATGTTGAAAAAAGCATTTTTGGTGAAATGTTCAACAGGTGAAGCCTTAATCGAGGATGAATGTTATATTTTTTCTTGTGATAAATATAATAATTACATTTATAATCAACTATAACCTATAAATTATGTATTTTATCCTCGATTGAAGAATCATTTGTTCAGTCAACGATTTTATAATGTTGACTAT
This sequence comes from Liopterus haemorrhoidalis, assembly GCA_963971575.1. Classification (NCBI taxonomy): domain Eukaryota; kingdom Metazoa; phylum Arthropoda; class Insecta; order Coleoptera; family Dytiscidae; genus Liopterus; species Liopterus haemorrhoidalis. The sequence continues at coordinate 45,521,622 of OZ020620.1, read as the reverse complement.
TTTATTTACTAATTTATTTATTTATTTATTTATTTACGAAATTTGCTTACAGATAAAAATCCAAATAGCAAACAAAAAAAAAAAAAAATAAAAAATATAACATAAAACAAAATACATAATTAGAAAAAACTTAATAGAAAAAATACATAGTAGAAAATTAATACATAGTAAAAAAAAGAAAAATACATAATCAGGCAAAAATAAGTGATTTTATTTGGTTAATAAATGCGTTAAAATACATGTTGAACAGATCTAGGGTATTGCTGTTATTTAATGAATTATATGTTCTAGACAGTCTATCAACGCAAGTATTAGACCCATAATTAGTCGCATGACTTCTGTAATAAAATAACGACTGGGAACGAGTCTCTCTCGCAGGTACATGGATATTAAACTTATATAAAGTATCTGGCACAAATATGACACTGTTCATAACTTTGTATAGAAAACACATGTCGGCTAAAGACCGTCTAGAAGTAAGTGAGGCTATGTTCAGTACATAGCACTCTTCAGGGTAAGTGAGAATGTTGTAGTCTATACCAAGTTTGAACAGTTCGTAATTACAAAATTTATTTTGTACATACTCGACACGTTCAATTTGGCACTTTTGCGAAGGATTCCAGATAGTTGACGCATATTCCAAATGGCTCCTAACTAATGAGAAGTACAAAATTTTTACAGAATTAATATCAGTAAACGCATTAGTCTTGCGGTTAACGAAACCTAGCATTTTCAGCGATTTATTGGTTATAATACCAATATGTTTCGCAAAAGAGAGATCGCTGCTAAATAAAATACCTAGATCAGTCATTTCCTTAACTTGCACAAGGTTCACTCCACTTAAGTGATATTGCACTACCCCAGGATTTTTTTTTCCGTGAGAAAACGATGCTTTTACACTTGTTTGGGTTGAGATTAAGGCTCTAGAGGATAATATATTTTTTATAGAAAATAGTCTAATAAAAGTAAATAAAAATCAAAAGGTTAGGTTAAACTGCAATAACTTGTTCAAAGTACGTTAGTTTGTACCATCATCTATTTGCTGTGAAATACTGTTCTGATGACGTCACGACCTTGTTTTAAGGACAAGTTAGAACAAGACAAACGAACAGATCTAAAGAAAAAAGTGCTGTTCTACTATGACAACGCACGGTTCCACAAGTGCGCAGTCGCAATGGCAAAACTCTATGAATTGTGCTTCGAATTGATTTCTCATCCACCATATTCGCCAGATTTGGCCCCCTGTGACTATTACTTATTTCCAAACTTGAATAAATGGCTCGATGGTAAGAGATTTGTCGAATGAGGAGTTTCATCGCTGAAACAGAGGCCTATTTTGTGGGCTTTGAGCAATCGTATTATTCAAAGGGCATCGGAAAATTGGTATAGTTCTATGAGACTATGTTGAGAAATACATTGAGTTTTGCCGAAAATGTTGTGTTTTCTTGCCTAGGAATTTTCCACCGCCCTTCGTAGTTAAAGAAATGAAGGATAAGTGATTCATCTCTTCGCCACTCAACAAAAGAACCCTTTAGCTGTGAAGTTATGTTGTTTCGGTTTTTGTTTTATTTAAACCCTTTTAATCAAATCTCTCATTTTATTCATAGGCTATACTAAAAGTTTAAGCGGAACATAATGGAATTTTAATTTTCGTTGTTCAAGTTGTTACTCGCTAACTTTTTAACGACTGAAGAGGGAGTATGTTAAACAAAATGATGAAAAGCTACAGTTAATCGATAAAAATTACGAGATTTGAAAATGTACTTCCACTTAAATCAAAGAAATCACATATAGAATACATAATTTAAAAAAATTAAAATTGTTTAACGTAAGTGTATTATTTATCTTGTTTATTTATCAATTTATCTATTTTTCTTTCGTACGATCTAAACTAGAGTACTGCTCTCTAATTTGGAATCCTATTTACGATGTCCAGAAAAAGGTTATTGAAAAAATTCAGTTCAAGTTTTTAAAATTCATCTACTATAAAATCATGGGCTCCTATCCCCCACTTGACTTTCCATATAATACACTTATTCATCTATTTTCAATGAAAACTTTAAGTGAACGTCGGGACTTGAATTCATTAAATTACTTAAAAAAACTTATTTCTGGCAAGGTTGACGATCCCATATCTTTACAACAAATTAATTAACACACCCCTATTCTCCGTACCAGAAATCCATCTCTTTTCTACCTTCCTCAAGCTCATTCCAATTTATTTCTCAAATCTCCCATAAACCGTATGTGCTCAAATTATATTCTAAATGAATCTGTTGTAAAACTTTTTTGAATTTCTGTATTATTTCTCCATACTCTATTATGTTTATATGCTATTTTTTTAAAAAATATTTATATATGTATATATTTGTTTTGTTACTTTAAGATAATCTTTATTCTCTAGATTTTTGTAAATTATTAATTTATTGCTGTGTTTATCATATTTATATGTTTAGCTTAATTTGTACCTGTCCATTTATTGGTTAATTCTGTTGGACAAATGTAATGGAAAATAAAATAAAATAAAATAAAATTCCTTATCAACAAATTACTTTTTTACCGAACTCCAACACATATAAGGGAGGTATTGTGATCAAACCGATTTTGACATTTCGATGGATCTTCACGAATTGAGGTCCATACATAAGGTTTTGACTATTTTTAGCATGATGTCTAGACTAAATTAACCCCCCCCCCATATTTTAAGAGCTAGCGCCGCCACTGGTATTCACCCTGTGTAAATCGTACTTACTTCAAAGCGCTATCTGCTCACTTCTTATTTGTCACAGAGCATAGACGTCTTTTTTCGATGTATTATATTTTTATAGATTGAGACATTAACCAGAATTTCAACAACACAAAATTAGGCCAGAGCTCTCAGCTTCAAAACCATCAGCAATAAAATACTCGTAGATTTATATTTTTATATTTTTGGTCATTTCTCACGCAGGCTAAGCTGGCTTGCGTGCTACAGGATTTTCGACCGATGCGGGAAACATTGGAAATCCTTAAAGCCTCGCGGGAACACACGCGGGAACACCACAATGGACATCCAAGGGAGATATGATCCCTACCGGATATGTATTATCTATGTGAACGTGTAAATTATAATTATGTTAAAAGGGCATGTCAGGATTTCATAAAAGGGTAACAGGCTGTAAGGACAATATTTAGAAAACAATAGTTTTGAAATAATTTAATTTTACCATTGTTATTATAAAGCACAAGTTTGTTAACTCGTTTTACACTACGCTCGATCCTCTCTTCAAATTAAGACTGCTTTCTAGGAACACAAAATCAGGTTCTATCAAATTATAGAAGGTGTCTCAAAAGAAATTTTATATTTATTTAGCTTACTGCGTGAACGCAACGTATCCGAGGGGCGCGGGGGTTATGTCAATCGGTTTCTCGGGAGCAGACCGCGCGTTATGCGTGCGAGAGTTTTACAAAAACGGTGATTCGGCGACTGTAGCGCGTAGAAAATTCTGCAGTATTCGAAGTTTTCGCCACTTAAATGATGCGCCAAGCATTCCTCTCATTAGACATTGGGTTAAAAAGTTTGAAGAGACTGGTACAACGCTGGATAAATCAAAATCCGGGCGACCTAGGTCATCAAGAACGGTAGAAAACGTGTTAATCAGTCTGTTCGTGACGACCCGAACCTTTCAATTCGGAAGCGCGCAAGTGCTTTAAATGTGCATAGATCATCATTACATCGCATTATGCACAAAGACCTAAAGCGCACCCCTACAAAATTCAATTGGTGCAAGAATTAAAGCCCCAAGATGCCATTCAGAGGCTTAATTTCGTAAATCAGGTGATTGAGCGATTTTCAACGTTTACCAACATTTTGTTTTCGGATGAAGCTCATTTTCATCTTAATGGTCACGTAAATAAGCAGAACTGCCGCTACTGGAGTGCAACGAATCCAAAACGCAAACATCAGAAACCCCTACATTCGCCTAAAGTGACCGTATGGGCTGCGATGTCGGCGCGAGGAATTATCGGCCCTTACAACTGTTCGATTAAATGAGTGCCGAGAACGCGAGGGTCTACATTTAGACGATATTATTTTTAAGAAATAAATCCCCAAAAAGTGTATTTTAATAATTAATAAACATTTTTTCTATATACGGCTTACATTTTTTTTAATCGATCCAATAAATTTAAAATTTCTTTTGAGACACCTTGTATTACGGCCCTTACTTATTAAGTATGTCTGGTTCTTTAAAACTGGTTCCGGATATCCATTTCCAGTTTAAACCGGGTTCGGATATCTGGTTCCAAATACCGGGTCTGAACACCCGGTTCTAGGGTTGGTTATTCAAAACCAACGAAACACAGTACCCGTTTCTTTTTCTGGAACTGGATCCGTTTCCGGTAATGTCGTTTACAGCAGTGTTTCTCAACCTTTTCTGGCATGGGACCCCCCAAAACAACTTAAATATTTTCTGCGGCCCCCCTATATATATATATACACTAGACTCTCGCTAATCCGGCACTTATTAGTTCGGCCTCTCAATAGTCCGTCGTACCCCCACCACGATGGTCTACGCCAGGGTGCGCCGGACTGTTGAGCTAAAGCCGGATTAGCGAACTGCATAAAATTCGCGAATCCGGCCTTGACTCAACAGTCCGGCGAACCCTGGCGTCTGACTCGGGAATCCCCCTGTTAGATAGGGGGATCCCTATCTTTTTTCAAAAAAATTTCTTAGTATTAATTGTATTAAAAATGTATTACAAAAAAAAACATAAAAATAAAAATACATATACAATAAAACATAAAAATTTAAAGGAATTTCTGGTCTTGTCACATGTTGACGGCCGGATTACTGAGTGTGTCGGATTACCAAATAAACTCTCAGTAATCCAGGCTCGCTCAGTAATCCGTTCGTTTTTTGTGCAAGGAATAGCCGGATTTGCGAGAGTCTAGTGTATATATATATATATATATATATATATATATATATATATATATATAATAATGAAAATTTGATATCAAAAATACAACCTAACCGGGAATCGAACCCGCATCCTAGAGATTACGCGTCTCAGTCCCCTGCCACAGGGCCATGGAGGCATGAGAATTGCATTTTGATATCAGTGGACAAGTCGTGACATCAATTATACATAATTCATGTACGAAAGAGAAGCTGATTTTTCTATCGAAAAACACAATTACCACTAATGTCTCAGTCAGTGCGTACACCACCCAAATATTTAATAAACAATGAAATTATTTAGAATTAATAAATATATAATTTTAATAATGAAAATTTTATATCAAAAATACCCTGTGGCAGGGGACTGAGACGCGTAATCTCTAGGATGCGGGTTCGATTCCCAGGGAGGTTGTATTTTTGATATCAAATTTTCATTATTAAAATTATATATTTGTTAATTCTAAATAATTTCATTGTTTATTATATATATATATATATATATATATATATATATATATATATATATATATATATATATATATATATATATATATATATATATATATATATATATATATATATATTGTCGGGAAAAGAACGGGAGCTAGGGCAAAGGAAAAAATTTAACCACAAAAAATTGTTTTATTATTAAGTCTTACAAAAGAAATATGCAGATGATCTGTTGCAGCAGAAAGTTAATTATTTTATTTATTGTACCAGTACAACAAATACTTTTAAGAGCAGGTTCTAACTTATAAATTGTTGTTGCTATACCAATATAATTCAATATTCATTTAGTCAATAATCGGGATTTATGAAAATGATTTAAAAAATAGTTTTGTTTCTCTAGTTATAGCTGATACTGTATGCATGTATGTGTTTCTATATTGTAGATAGAATCAAATTCTACATAACAATGACTTACATTATAAAATTAACAAAAATTTCTACAAATACCTTTCCAGTCGCTCCAATTTTGGTCTCCATAAAGTCCAAACAATAAAGTCCACACTATAACACACTATTTCAAGTATTTTCTGCACTTTTATCACTTAAAAATAACTAAAAACGTCAGAAAAAAATGAAGACGCCACTTGCAAAAATCACGTATCACTACATATCAAGATGGTTAATCATGATAAAGCTCATTAAGGAATATAGTCATTAACAATGAATAAATAAGGAACAGAATTGCTTAAAATAATTCTTTATGAGAATAAACACATATATTAATATTTTATCAATAGTATACAGGTGGTTGAAATTGAACTACCGGGCCCAATACACTATTTTTTTATTATTGAAGATGAGGTATAACGTTAAATTGGGAAGTTAATTGGTACTACATGATCTAAAATAGTGTATCAAGATAGAGGAAACGATTTTCGGAATAGATTTTTCTCAAAAAGACGATGTGTGAGCAAGTTGGGAAAAAAATTTGTTTACCCAAATAATTGGATGGTAGTATTTAAATTTTCGGAATAAACCGGAAGTACAGGATATCAAGGACAACTTCGATTTTTTATATAGGAACGTATGTCATGTTGGGCATAAACATGTTTTTAATATCTGTTACGATTACCTATAATGGTTTGCAAGTATTTTTATTTACAAGTGTTCCATTGTTCCAAGTTGCTTTCCATTTTGAACACTTTCGCATCCTTACTCTTTAGCTAACAGTACCTCGGAGCATAACAAAAAATATTGCAAGTTCAAGTCGTACCTACTTGAAAGTACTTGAAATACCTCCAACGCGAACCGTTTTAATTAGTTTAAATTAGTTGTCAAAATAAGTATAATTTATTTTATTTAAGTTTAAAAGGTATATTTTAATGAATATAAATGTCATATATTTATGAATATATCTTGCAAAATTGAGCGTTTTTCTATTATAATTTCATGCTTCGATTTTATATGTCTTCGCGGCCCCCCGACGAAGCTTTCACGGCCCCCCGGTTGAGAAACGCTGATCTAAGGTACTATAGCTTTTACTAAAGCGTGCTTGCCCTCTTGGTACTGATGTAATTTATTGGTCAACCCTTTAGAAATTATTTTGATAAACTCGTTAAAAGTATAGAAGACAAGCTTATTGGTTTGTTATTTCACAGTTGGCGCGCATCTTCTTTTTAAAAAAACAGAATCATCTACGCATTTGCACATTATTGGGGTATATCAGATTGATGTAGGCATTCATTATATAACAGTTAGTATTTTCCGTATTTTATCAATTCAGCTGTTTTGCTCTCGGGTTCTGCAGCTTTTCCCATTTGCATTCCCTTGTGCGTAAAGTTTGGCGAGCTTTAATTTTTTTACTGCATCTATTGCTTTCTCAATTATTTCGAGTTGACTGCATAGCGCTTGGAAGAACTGCATACGCATGCTAAATTATATCTCCTTTCATCCAGACGTTCGCCCACAATATCTACCGTATAGACCAGGGATGGCGAACCTTTTTGAGGAGTGGGTCAAATTTTGTTCATTATTTTTCTTAATACTAGTCCGTGGGTCACTGAGTCAATGGATGCCACTTGGAAGGGGGTATGGTAAAAGGGGTACCAATAATTTGGAACACCGAAAATTTGTTTACAGAAAAACTCGACCGTTGACCCTTTATTTGAGACTCACTTTTAAAATCACTAAAAAGGTTTACGTTTCTTTTTTGTTTAACATTTTTTACTTTTGCAAGTGAAGATCAACAAATAAAGGTCGATGTCAAAAAGTTGACATCAATAATATCATGAATTATCGCACCACTGCACTAAATATTTGAATGAATACGGAATATAAAGAACATCACATACATATATTATGAAGTATTCTTTATTATAAACATAGTTACAGATATTTGTATATATAATAAAGTTGATAAAAGTATATATATTTAATGTGAAATCTGTTGTTGCTAATTTTCAGATAGTTTCTTAATATTAGGTTCGTAATCCGTATTCATTAGTTTAACGCATTTCGCTGTCAATTCATTTCCAAGTTTATTTCTGTTGGAGGATTTTACAAAATTCATTGAGGAAAACAATTTTTCAGACGAATATGTGGACCCAAAAATCGTCAATAGAGCATTAGCAAGCTTTTTCATTGATATAAAATTGTTTGCTAAAGAATCCCATACGTTTAATATAATATTTTCAATTTTTTAGTTCATTATTATCTGTAGTACTTTCAGAAATTTTTCTTTCTATTTCCGAAACTAAGTTTTCAAATTTATTTTTCCACACTATGCTGCTTTCAAATTCAACTAATTCCATTTCTAAATCATGGATACCTAGCCACATAAATCCAGTTAGCTCCATTGTTGCAAATTCTGTTTTGTATGGATATAAAATAAAGTGAAATATATTTTCCAAACTTTTAAATTGATTGAATCTCTCCTGAAAAACTTGTTTTATTTCCTGTATAATAATTAAATAATTTTTAATAGCATTTTCTTGAATTTCAAGCGTATTTTCAAAAATTATTGTGTTTTGAAAATGTTTTTGTAATTGAGGAAAATATTTCATCATTTTCATTTCCAAATCTTTTGTGAAGATGTTAAGTTTCGTCATAAATGTTTTAATAATTTCTAACAACATCAATACAACTTGTCCATTTCCCTGAAGTTTTTTATTCAGTTCATTGAAATGCTCAGTGATGTCACATAAGAACATTAAGGCCCGGTTTTTCCACCTTCAGATAAAGTTCCAGGTAACTATCTGACAGATAAGGTTATTTTTAACTTCATCTGCTGAGTAAATGTCATCCCTTCTTTCTATATAAATGTATCTATCAGATAGTTATCTAACGGATAATGAGACTGACGTATTGAATTCACTGACTGGTATTGACATTTATTCAGCAGATGAAGTTACAAATAACCTTATCTGTCAGATAGTTACCTGGAACTTTATCTGAAGGTGGAAAGACCGGGCCTAAATCATTTAACTAATCTATATTTGAAAATTTTATGACTCACATACAGGTACAGTGGTACGATAGAAAATCAGTTAGTCAGCGTCCACTTGGAAATATTTTTTTTATAAATTCGTCATTAGATATTTATTTATACTTTAATTTTTTAATATTTTCGATTGCCTGTTCTCTCTTTTATGCTATTTTTTTTAAATAAATTCAACGCATGGGTCACTTAAAGAGCCTTCGTGGGTCAGTGTTTGACCCGCGGGTCATAGGTTCGCCACCACTGGTATAGACAGACATATGAGTGACATAAGAGTTTCTAATACCCACGATATCTTAAAAAAATCGATTTATTAGAATCCAACCCTGTCAGTAAACAATAAATTTTATACTAGCAGAGTTTATCTACGCCAGTTTTTGTTAATAAAATATTTATGCTTTTATCCAGCAGATTTATCTCTCTATTTCTTATAAGCAGCTGCTAGAGATGTACTCTCGTACTGTATTATAGCGTCTAAGCGTATTTATAGTTTTATCTCAAGAATTGAATCATGAAAACTCGCATTTCATAACTGAATTATTACCTACATATTTCAATTTTCTTGTTCGCGGATTTACCACGTTTTGAGTGCCACTGTTATCTAGACGCCGGAAGTTGTGTATACGAATCACGTCGTCCGGAAACATATCACATCAGATACCAACGTCGGCCTAACGAAATATAAAATTTTTGAAATACAGCAAAAGGTTACGTGCAATTCTGAATATAGAGCAAAACACGGTCAATTCTCGCTTTAAGGAATCTCTAACACAAGGTTTCGATTCCTTCGCACTTGGTTTGTAGACAGGCAACGGTAGTATCTTTTTCGGCTCATAAAAAACACAAATTCAATTTCGATACGGCGGCCATCTTGCCAGCACGTGGTTACTACTAGATATTTGTTGGAAGAAGAATCGTATTTTCTCATTTTAATATTTTTTCCGAAGACTGGAAACAGTTGCACACATGTATGAAACATGAGAAAATTTATAAACTTTTATATAACCTACACTTCGGAATTTTCATCATTTGATACTATGCAGTCAGCTCAGGGGTCGACTCAGTCACAAAAATATAAATATAAAAATGAGTACTTGTTTAAACAATTATAACATGATCACTAAAATAGTCACTTTAAATACCTATATAATCTGTCTCAATTTGTAATACGAAACTAGATCTGGTTACTTTGGTGACTGTTGTGGTGTAAACAGACTTTGACGTATCCGTGTGAACCAATACTATGATAATATTATAAATGTATTGTCAACATACAATATAAAAAATTGATGTGAAGTGTGAATTTTCACACATTGCAGGGTTTCGCAGGTATATAATAAGTGAAGGCGGCATGCTGAGTGTGTAGGACAAATTTTGCTTTGTAATAACCACGGCAAAATGAACGATCTTTTTAAAATAATTTATCGTCTGTTAATCTCAGAGCTTTAAAAACAAATTTTATGTTAATATATTTTTTGTTAATTTTAATTCGAATACCTAATATCATTATTTAGGTTTCTAAATAAGTGCAGTATTTTTTTTATATAACAAGGTTCATTAAGATTTTGAAAATTGGGCCTATGGCTTTCATTGGTTGTCTTAAATCATACGCTCCGCCCCTCTGGCTTCGTATAAATGACACAGAATGAAAATATAATTCCAATTGGTTATTAAATTTACGCTCTTGAAAATTAAATTCAAAATGTGCTAAAATATAACTAGAATTTTAACAAATTAATTTAAACATAATAAATATGAAAAAAAAAAACAAAAAATAAAATTGACTCCACAAGCCAGGAACGAACTTGTGTAGTGAATAACGATCCTGTGTAGTTGTCGAGCAACTGAGCCACTAGACCACCAAACGCTTATCAACTTAGTGTGTTATAAGAGTATAACATGTATGCATCGTCAACCAAAAAACACAAAAAATGCGTTATTTTCCGAAAACATAATCTGATCAAAAATTCCTGTTGTACTATTCCGGTTCACACCAATATACATAACTTAGAATTTTTTCACATTTTTAGTTTAAACCATCTGGGCTACAGGGTGTGGGACAAAAATTTTTTTGCACAATTTTGGCAAAAATCGCCTCAAAATAATTTATTTTGCAAAAATTAAATTTTGATCGTTAATCCACGTACTAAGGGCTTTCATTTGATACTCTACTCAGAATTAAATTTTTTTTTTTTTTTTTTCGATGTGCACGTATTTGTTTATATTTTTAGGGGGATATGTTTTTTAGATGTTTTAGTATTTTTCCTATGTGCGGGTCAAAAAGTTGTACCAGCATGCCAATTTTCAACTCTCTAGGTTTAGCCGGTTGGCTACAATTTTTACCGAACAGACAGACAGACAGACAGACAGACAGACAGACAGACAGACAGAAAGACAGACAGACAGACAGACAGACAGACAGACAGACAGACAGACAGACGACAAAATGACGGTATAAGGGTTTTTTGGTCATACCTACAAAACCCTAAAAATGAACTTTTCCTGTTGGTTCCGTATTACAAAATGAGACAGATAATACGAGGTTTACCTTTTTTGTTTTTACAAACGACCACTAGATAGCAATATAGAAATGTCATTACTATATTTGTAAAATTTGACATTTGTTATTGTGAAATCAGTGGCAGCTTATAAATTGAACGAGTAGTTTGTTGATAGTGAGCGTTAAATAAACAAGTTTGTGAAAAAATGATAGTATTCGTGAAGGTTTTCGTTGGATGATATTTAGCAAAAGCTTAACTCAACAACAATGTGTTTCGTTTCGTTCAACTTTTGGTAATGAAACACCATCAGAAAAGACTGTTTACAAAGAATTTCATCGTGGTCGTGAGTCCTTCAGTGATGAATCTCGACCAGAATCGGTTGAGATTCAAAAAAACATCGATGCTGTGCGCAAAATGATTGAAGAAGATCGGCATGTGACTTACCGTGAGATAGAGGCATCCTTTGGTATATCGCAGACTACAATACATTCAATTTTGCATGAACATTTAGCTGTGAAAAAGATCTGTTCCCGATGGATTCATCCTAATTTGACCGAAGCTCAGAAAAAGGCTCGTGTTGATTGGTGTAAGGAAATGCTAAAAAAATTCAACCTAGGCACTGCAAAATCCGTACACAACATCGTTACAGGTGACGAAACTTGGATTTATTTATATGAACCGGAAACTAAACAACAATTCACTGTTTGGGTTTTCCAAGTTCATCTTGGAAACCCACAAAAGTTGTTCGTTCATGAAGCAGTTCCGCTTGTTTCTTCGGTTGTAGCACAGTTAATTCTGAATGGTATACAACAATTTGTTTGCGAGAAGTCATCGACAAAATCAGGAAAAACAACCAAAACACGTCGCATCATTCGAGAGAAAAATCTGCTGGATAAAAGCATAAATATTTTATTAACAAAAACTGGCGTAGATAAACTCATGACAATGGAAGCTTTATCCACAAACTAGGGTTGTACATCGAAAGCAAAACATCGATGTTTAACATCGACGTTAACATCGGCGCCTTACTATCGATGTTGCAAAAACATCGAAGGATCGATGTATCGGAAACATCGATGTTTTATTAATATTAAAAAAGCTATTTATTTATATTATATAGGTTTTATTTAATAATGTAAAGATAAAATACGAAAAAAGTAACATATAATACACAAAAAGCATTTATTAGATTTTGAAATAGAAATATTCCTTTTTAATAGTAATTTATTTCACATTAACATTATTATACCCAATATAATAATCCTAATTTGTACCTACAGTCTATTCCAAACGATTAGGCGGAACTAACCGCAATTTTCATTTTTGTAATTTCTCATTAGATATTTTTTTATATATTGAAGTTGACTTTTCCTGAACAAAATAATCAAAAGCTTCAATCAATCGGTGAAAGTAACTAGAATTGAAAATTTAGTTCCGCCTAAACCAAAGGAACAGACCTTACTATTTTTACATTTCTAAAATGAAATATTGGATTTTATTACAATACTAATATAGTAATCTTAATGTTAATTTTATATTATTTAACATAAAAATAACACTGTCATACACAATTATTTTTATACTTTTTTAAGTTGAAATAAAGTCTGTTCTTTTGATTTAGGCTAGATTTTCAATTCTAGTTACTTTTACCGATTAATTGAACCTTTTGATTATTTTGTTCAGGAAAAGCCATCTTCAATATATAAAAAAATAGCTAATGACAACTTACAAAAATCCAGGGATTGGAGGAATGACGCGAAGTAGTATGTTTTCATCACTGCCAGAGATGCACACCATTTAATGGTTGGTTTATATACGGAACAAGAATAAGGAATAGGAAATAAGAATAGTACACAAGAATAAAAAATATTAAACCGTTTATATAGGACATAACATTTCGTCGCTGCGCCTGCGTACTTACGTTGGCCTGTGTTTAACGTTTGTCACTTGACAGGTTCTTAACACTTACAAGAAGAATAAATAAAAATAATAAAAACATTTTATTGTTGTTTACAACCCTCTGATCACAACTGAAAAACATCTGTTGAACAAACTTTATTACGGCAGACATTTTGATTGCTGTGCGCAGGCTTATCGTGTCTTATTCTTGAAATAAGATTAAAATGTTGAATGTTACCAACTATTCTTATGTTTAAGTTAAATTTCATTCCTACATAAACCGATATACATGTTTTAACATCTTGTGTACTATTCTTATTTGCTATTCCTTATTCTTGTTCCGTATATAAACCAATCATAAGATTAAATAGACAATAGATACTCGTACATAGTTTCTTGGCTAATTTGTGTATTTGGTATTTAGTAGTTAGATAATGTGAAGATATCATACATCAACAGGTTTGACACTTAACAGAGAAAGATTATTTGCATGTAAGGTCAAAAGTTTCTCTATAGTGCCTATAAAGAAACAGAGAAGATTCAGAATTTGCGGATCGTAGTGCAACGTCATATATAGTACAGTAACGTACACGCTTTTATGGTTTCGATCGACATTTATTGCTATATCGTGGCCTCAACGTACAACTAAAAAACAAAACATCAAAGATACTTGCAGAACATATCTACATGACAGTTCATTGTGAACTGAACACATGGACAAGCAGTAAAATACATACATGCCCATGTATAAAGAGTTCACATATTTGGTCACGTCTGATGACGTGTACTGAGTGCAACATGGCCTTACATCTCAGTTCAAACATCTTTGGAAATTATCAAGAACAAGAACCTATAGAAAAAAAGAAGCAACGGATGTTAATAAATTCTTAGAATGTGATGTATAAATATGTAGGGGTGAGCAAAGCAAGTTAGAGTTTTTTAAATGATTTTTATTTTCAGTCACTTGTAGAGCCCTGCGTGAATA